>JAVIAB010000059.1:23033754-23448754 GCA_032433765.1 Megaustenia siamemsis | reverse complement strand
TATTTTTGTATTTTGTTCAGAGTCTACTGCATGACAATCCCTGTGATTATTTTTGTATTTTGTTCAGAGTCTACTGCATGACAATCCCTGTGATTATTTCTAGATCTTTTCTGAAGAACATTACCTGTCCTACTCCAGTGTCTACCTGTTATCAACATTTCCTCTTGACTGCACCAAACTAGTTAGTTACTCATAATCCTACGACTAACTGTGTTTTAAATGTTCGGATTTGGAGTCAAAAATGATGTCTTAATATCATCAAGTGCTATGCATTTAAAAATATCTCTCTCTCTGCGATTGGGACTCAATCAGAGTAGGATTCCAGACTCTCACATGAAGACAGCTGTCTGTTTAAGTGAATTGATCGACCCCACAGACATAACATCATAATTAGAGTCTGTTAGATCCATCCTGATTGAGTACCTGTTAAAATGTTGCACTGTGTTCTGCGCCAGTGGCCCAGTGCATCCGATTTCAGCCAGCATTTTATCCAGGTTTGCATTCCTTAGCCTTTGATTGTCCCCAATCTTCCTGCAAGGCAGCAGGTTGTCTTTTCTGTAGGGGGATTCTGCCCTTAGATGGTCGGCCCTCCCAGGTTTATGAGTACCATCTGCCTGAGTCACTAGAAGTGACTAACACAGACATGCACACACAAAGATATGGGATGTGACTAACATTGACATGCACAGAATGATATGAGGCATGACTAACACTGACACACACCAAGATATGAGATATGACTAACACAGACACACACACTAAGATATGAGATGAGACTAACACAGACACACTCTAAAATATGAGATATGACTAACACAGATACACACACTAAGATATGAGATATGACTAAACACAAACACACAAAGATATGAGACATAACTAACATAAACATGTACTCACAAAGATAGGAGATGTGACTAACATAGACATACGCACAAATATATGAGACATGACTAACATAGACATGCACACACAAAGATATGAGACATGACTAACATAGACATGCACACAAAGATGTGAGATATGACTAACATAGACATGCACACAAAGATATGAGATATGACTAACACAGACATGCACGCAAAAAGATATGATACATGACTAACACAGATACACACTAAGATATGAGATATGACTAAACACAGACACACACAAAGATTTGGTTATTTGGTTATGGAAGGCCCCTGTATCACTGCAAACAAATTAAAATCGTTTGCAGTGATATCGGGGCCTTCCATAACCAACCAAATAACCAAATTAAAATCCATAATTGCTCAACCGCCCGGGCCAGCATAATCATCCGAATTAATATCTCATCTCCCAAACAAAGAAAGGTGACTGTAGTCCCTATCATAGCAGTCTCAGCACACGCCAAAAGACATAATGCGAAACCACGCAGAAAGTGAACACAGCCAACTGTTCCCTGTCATACAAAATCATCATTCATCGTAAACAATTGGAATATCGAAACATGATCAGAACAGATGAGACACACAGCTCACGGTGTGCACAGAGCACTTAACTCAGTAGCTCCTGCAACAAGCCAGGCTTGGAATATGAGGAAACTGCAACAAGGAACACTTTTCATGCATAGCCTTCAATTGTTCCTGCCGCCTATCCACAATATACCGGAAGTTCACATTTTCTTGAAAATGATGATCGTCATATTTAAAAAAAAAAAATATGTATAGCGCTTGATGATGTTAGGACATTGTTGTTGACTCCAATTCTGAACATTTAGACACACAGTTAGTCGTCAGATTATCCCCGTCACACATCAAACAACAGACCGTAAGATTATCGTACGGTCAGTCTAGGGATGTATGATGAGCCATTACGATGACATAGCACACAAAAATGTCATACACACAATTTAGCTCCCTTTAGATTCCTAATTACTCTAGTGAAAGCAGCTTACGGCAAACAAAACAAGGTGCAAATTTCCTAAAGAGATAAAATTGTGACTAACGAAGTACTTTACATTAATAAGTAACATGGAAATAACTTGCGTCAAGGAATTCCAACAATGGCCATGAACAGCGCCAATGTTACGTAAAGCGCAGATCAAGTCTAAACGTTGGAAGGTCGCATTCACAACACCTGATTTATCAAAAATGGACTGTTGCCGGCGTACAACTTTGCTTTAGCGGCACAGATGTATTAAGTAGATCATTATTTATACTTTAACGCAGAAAAGTACAACGGAGAACCAAAATTAATCAGATCCCGAATGCACTTTCTGCAGCAATCGAGAGAACGTGACCTAGATCCACCATCTTTACAATGCCTAAAATATGAAGATCATCATTTTCAGGAGGACGTAAACTTCTGGTCAATATGGTTGATAGGCGGCACGAACGATTTTAGGCTATGTATGAAAGTATTCCTTGTTGCAGTTTCCTCATATTCCTAGTCCGGCTTGTTGCAGGAGCTACTGAGTTAAGTGCTTTTTGCACACCGTGAGCTGTGTGTCTCATTCGTTTTGATCATGTTTCGATATTCCAATTGTTTATGATGAATGATGATATCGTATGACAGGGAACAGTTGGCTGTGTTCACTTTCTGTGCGGTTTCACCTTATGTCTTTAGGTGTGAGGTGAGACTGCTATTATGGGGACTACAGCTACCTTTCTTTGTTTGGGAGATGAGATAGTAACTTGGATGATTCCACTGGCATGGGCGGTTGAGCAATTATGGATTTTTAATTCGTTTGCAGTGACACCGGGGCCTTCCATAACCAAACAACCAAAGTTAGTTACTCAGTTCCTTTCAAGATGAGCATGGCACATAAGGGAGAAATAAAAAAAAAAAAATACTCTCCACATCTGATCTGCTGTTATCTTTCCAGTTTTCTCAAACTGCACAGAACCTACAGTGTATCTCACAACAATTCACTGTTCTAGGAAAGCCTCTCAATCACAGCAAAGGAGCTTACACCCTCTGTTGTTGCTCTCTAATAAGTGTTTTTCTTAGTATTTATTAGGGTTAGCATCTGTTCTATTTGCCTGATGTTCATATTTTAGGACTTGACTTGCATCCAGGCTAAATTATAAAAGCCTCAGAAATGAATAAAGTAATGAATCTTTATAAAATTGTAATTTCATACCAACTGCCCACATACAAAGCAAAAATATGGTTATATGAAAATAATAGTTTGTAACTGAAACTTGTCTGAGGTCTTACTGTTGCATGGCCACATTCTTTGACAATTGTTCTGCACCTCTAGGTGGTGCCAGAAAGAGGTAGCCTTGATGATTAAATTGTACATCAGGCAGACTTTCATCTGTAAATAAGAGCATTCAAGACTTTCATCTGTAAATAAGAGCATTCAAGACTTTCATCTGTAAATAAGAGCATTCAAGACTTTCATCTGTAAATAAGAGCATTCAAGACTTTCATCTGTAAATAAGAGCATTCAAGACTTTCATCTGTAAATAAGAGCATTCAAGACTTTCATCTGTAAATAAGAGCATTCAAGACTTTCATCTATAAAAGAGAATATATTTAATACTTCATTTGTTGAAAAAAATGAATCTATACTTTCATCTGTAAATAAGAGCATTCAAGACTTTCATCTGTAAATAAGAGCATTCAAGACTTTCATCTGTAAATAAGAGCATTCAAGACTTTCATCTATAAAAGAGAATATATTTAATACTTCATTTGTTTAAAAAAATGAATCTATACTTTCATCTGTAAATAAGAGCATTCAAGACTTTCATCTGTAAATAAGAGCATTCAAGACTTTCATCTGTAAATAAGAGCATTCAAGACTTTCATCTGTAAATAAGAGCATTCAAGACTTTCATCTGTAAATAAGAGCATTCAAGACTTTCATCTATAAAAGAGAATATATTTAATACTTCATTTGTTAAAAAAAAATGAATCTATACTTTCATCTGTAAATAAGAGCATTCAAGACTTTCATCTGTAAATAAGAGCATTCAAGACTTTCATCTGTAAATAAGAGCATTCAAGACTTTCATCTATAAAAGAGAATATATTTAATACTTCATTTGTTGAAAAAAATGAATCTATACTTTCATCTGTAAATAAGAGCATTCAAGACTTTCATCTGTAAATAAGAGCATTCAAGACTTTCATCTGTAAATAAGAGCATTCAAGACTTTCATCTGTAAATAAGAGCATTCAAGACTTTCATCTGTAAATAAGAGCATTCAAGACTTTCATCTGTAAATAAGAGCATTCAAGACTTTCATCTGTAAATAAGAGCATTCAAGACTTTCATCTATAAAAGAGAATATATTTAATACTTCATTTGTTTAAAAAAATGAATCTATACCTTCATCTGTAAAAGAAAGCAATTGTCATAACATGATGTGACCAAGGCATTCAAATGGTTAGAGTCACAAGACTACACCCACGCAAGTATACTGAGTGATTCAATGAGCATGATAAAAAAGTGGAGGCGGGCTCTGTACGCATGCAATGGGTAGAGTCGTTGCAGAAATCCAAAATATGTAAGGTCACCTTTGTCTATGTCCCTGAACATGCGGGAGTGCGGGGAAATGAAAGAGCGGACAGGTTGGCTAGCTGTGCTGTCGTTGAGGACGGGCAACCAATGGATCGGGCAGACATCATCAATGCCCTCCGAGATGTGGGAAGAGCACATGACTATGACAAACACAGATCCACGTCACTTCTTCGGATGATGGAAATGGAAGTTAAGATGGGCACAGCCAGAAATGAGAAACTTAGTGGCTGTGTAAGAAGACTTATCAACCAACATAGAACTGGAGTCGTCAGTCGCTGGACACTGAGGGAATTGCTGAGGAGGGGATCTGAGCACCTATGGACATGTTCGGAGTGCAATGATAATGACCCGCAAATAACTCAATAACTCAGTTGTCATAAACTTTCTTTCCGTCTTTGTACCAGTAAAAACATTTAATGGAAGTGATCAAAGATTGTTAAAACTGGTCAGTGAATTCAAACACCTAAGAATGATGTTAAGTTCAGATAGTCGATGTACAACAGAGGTGAAGTGCAAAATAGCTCAGGAAAAGGCAGCATTCTAAAGAATGATAAAAAAAATATGTAACCCATTTTTACCAATAGAAATAAGAAAAAAGAGCTCTTCAGTGTTATATGGAGCCAGTCATGCTATAATATGGATGTGAATTCTGGACAACTGAACAGAGTAAAAAATAGTTGGAGGTCAGAGAAATCTGATTTTATAGAAGAATGTTACAGAACACCATAGACAGTTAAAAAAAATAAAAATATTTAAGAAGATGTTCTCAAAAATGGCAAAACTTAAAACAAAAATGAAAATAAAAAAAGCTAATTTCCAACATCAATCATAATTTTTTGGTCAAGTTAAAAGAATGGAAAACTAGAGTATATAGTGACTACAGGAAAAAATCAAGGGATGAAATTATAGAGAAAAAAAAGAATATAAATATACAAGACAGTTAAAAGAGTGGTTTGATAGGAAATCAACAACAGAACTGATAAACAGCTGTAGAGATAAAATGTTGAGAAGAAATATAATCATCAATACCACCACTTGATCACACTGATTACAATATAATAACAGATACAAAGAATAGAAGATAATAGAAACATGGGTGTACAGTAAATGAAACATTGCATTCAGAAACAAATAGACTGAAATTATAACTACCTATACATATATATATACACACACATGCACATTACTGGGTATACACTTACGAAGAACACTAAGGTGCTGTTTGATGTTTGTCAAAAACTTGGATGTGCACATGGATAGTTGGACATTTTCAGGAACAGAAAACTGAAATCTTATTCCACCACAAGACAGCATGCTTGATGCCCTCGTGTACTGAAAGTTAATGTAATCATTATTAATTATAATTTCCTTCTTCTGCTTTATCATTACAATGCTAAAGAGAGAAATTAAATGCAAGGACTGAAATTTTGTTCTTGAATATTTATATATGAACGGGCAAAAGCCAGCTCTCACGGCCTCAGTCATGACCAATCAGATCTGATACCATACATCATTATAACCTAATAGATGTTTTTCTATAAAATGAGGTTTTATGCATTAAAATTTTACCAGTAGTGCACCTATTTGTCATGATTAGTCAAAAAGGGACCTCCTAAAAAACATCAGAAAGAAACAATCAACATTTTTCAGGCACATCATGAGAAGAAGAAAGTTGGAATACTTGGTTATAACTGGCAAAATAAAAGGAAAGAGAGATCACTGACGACAAAGAGAGAAAATACTGGATAGTTTGGTGTCATGGCATGGAAAACAGTCAACAACAGAACTGATATGATGCATTGTGGATAGAAGATTGTGGATGGACTTGATCGCCTAAGCCAACTGGTATGGCACCTGAAGATGATGATGAGTGCACATATACAAATTTTGCTTATTTGATGTATCTCCATCCAGGTATGGCACCTGAAGATGATGATGAGTGCACATATACAAAGTTTGCTTATTTGATGTATCTCCATCCAGGTATGGCACCTGAAGATGATGATGAGTGCACATATACAAATTTTGCTTCTCTGTTGTATCTCCATCCAGGTATGGCACCTGAAGATGATGATGAGTGCATATATACAAATTTTGCTTCTCTGATGTATCTCCATCCAGATATGGCACCTGAAGATGATGATGAGTGCACATATACAAATTTTGCTTATTTGATGTATCTCCATCCAGGTATGGCACCTGAAGATGATGATGAGTGCACATATACAAATTTTGCTTCTCTGATGTATCTCCACCACAAAGTGATAGAGGAGCCTTTGTGCCCACATCCCCAATATCTGTTCTAGTGGTAGCAATGCTCAAAAGGGATCACACAAGCTGGACAGGTCAAAGAGCTGGGACCAGTCCTTTCCGGGTCATGATAGTTGTTCCATAACTTCTGCATCAGTTTTTTACCTCCTGGTCAGGTCTGACATCATTGGTTATTGTTGGATGGGCAGAAATGGAGAATTTTGTAGGCCATATATCCCAGGTTCAGAGACATTGTGCACTGCTGGAGTGTTATCTATCCATTAATAAACCTTTATGTTTATCATGCAACTTGAAATCTGATCTTCTACTGTTGTAGAATAGAATGGTAGCAAATTGAGCTCACTTTACATGAGACAACACTCTGAAATGAATAGGTCATCCAATTTAACTGAAAAAAAAGCAGAATCATCCTGATGGTGGTGAATGGTAGGCCTCGCTAACCAGTCTGACCAAGCAAGCATGGATCAAAGATGGAAGGTAATTCAGCATTCAAAAATGCTGCACTAAATTCAGAGGTTTTTTTTAGCTGTCCAGGGAACTTTCAAAATTCTTTTACAAATACATACAAATTTGGTCAAACAAGTTCACCAAGATAAGCAACTTATTGAGAGCATTAAATCCTGGATATTGATTGACCATATCCTCAGATCTCAATGGTGCAGCCAAGAGAACAGGCTCACAGTGATAATAAGCATATAATGGAACTGGGAAAGTCAGGTAATCAAAGAGATTCAGAAGCCATCACATTAACTGTCATTTTGTGGACTCAGGAAGGAAGGCAAGAGCAGCAGAATGAAGAAAAACTGGTGGAAAAGCATTGGGGAATGTATGTTGAAGCACCTTGTAAAGGTTGCCAAAGATGTATGTTGAAGCACATTGTAAAGGTTGCCAAAGATGTATGTTGAAGCACATTGTAAAGGTTGCCAAAGATGTATGTTGAAGCACCCTGTAAAGGTTGCCAAAGAATGTATGTTGAAGCACCCTGTAAAGGATGCCAAAGAATGTATGTTGAAGCACCCTGTAAAGGTTGCCAAAGAATGTATGTTGAAGCACCCTGTAAAGGATGCCAAAGAATGTATGTTGAAGCACCCTGTAAAGGTTGCCAAAGAATGTATGTTGAAGCACCCTGTAAAGGATGCCAAAGAATGTATGTTGAAGCACCCTGTAAAGGTTGCCAAAGAATGTATGTTGAAGCACCCTGTAAAGGTTGCCAAAGAATGTATGTTGAAGCACCCTGTAAAGGATGACAAAGAATGTATGTTGAAGCACCCTGTAAAGGATGACAAAGAATGTATGTTGAAGCACCCTGTAAAGGATGACAAAGAATGTATGTTGAAGCACATTGTAAAGCATGCTAAAAACCAAGCAAACTAAAACAAATTTTGTTTTTGTTCACCAAGAATCTACAAGACAGGTTGACCACTGACTGCCATGATGGTTAACAGTCTAGGACAAGTGGAGAGAATCTGTTGTTGTTCTACAAAATGTCAGACACAGAACAGAACAAAGAAAGTCTCTTGTTGTCCTATAATATTTCATAGACAGAACAGAACAAAGAAAGTCTCTTGTTGTTCTATAATATGTCACTGACAGAACAGAGCAAAGAAATTCTCTTGTTGTCCTATAATATGTCATAGACAGAACAGAACAAAGAAAGTCTCTTGTTGTCCTATAATATTTCATAGACAGAACAGAGCAAAGAAAGTCTCTTGTTGTCCTATAATATTTCATAGACAGAACAGAGCAAAGAAAGTCTCTTGTTGTCCTATAATATTTCATAGACAGAACAGAGCAAAGAAAGTCTCCTGTTGTTCTATAATATGTCACAGACAGAACAGAACAAAGAAAGTCTCCTGTTGTCCTACAATATGTCACTGACAGAACAGAGCAAAGAAAGTCTCCTGTTGTTCTATAATATGTCACTGACAGAACAGAACAAAGAAAGTCTCCTGTTGTTCTATAATATGTCACTGACAGAACAGAACAAAGAAAGTCTCTTGTTGTCCTATAATATGTCACTGACAGAATAAAGTAGATAAAATTTGATGTTATTCTAAAAGATGTCAGACTGCTGTGATTACTAATTACTTCACCTTTCATTATCAAAGTTGAAAGGATGACCCACAAGATATCTTATTCTACTCGTGGATGCTTGAAATATTGAACTACATAATGAAATTCACCATCAAGCAACAAAGAGTCTTAGTTGTAACACCTACCACAGGATCCCTCTCAATTATTGTAATGCTTGTTGCTTTAGGATTCTGCTGTTTTATCCAATAAGCTACAGATGACCCAATAACTCCTCCTCCAACAATAAGAATATCTGTCTTTTTAGGCACTTCACTTCCTGACTTTGTTGAACTACCTCCTTCAAACACTTCTTTCTGAATCTTCCAAGGTGATTTGTATTTACCTTTTATCATGGAATGAAAATGTAGAATATTTACTTGTTAGATAATCATAAATTAATGAAATAATTTTTTACAAATTAAAACACAAATTTTGCAGACCCCTGGATATATACACACAGGATATATTATTCCGGCTTTGCTTGTTGACAATCCTGTGACTTGACGAATTTATTATACTATCAATAGAAAAAGGAAAAGAACTCCATCATGCATCTTGGTTAATAGGACATATAATGTTAATGCTCAAAATTTTTTTCTATCTGCACAATTTTTAACATTATTGTCAGCATTATCACATTCCATTTGAGGAGCTGCAAACCATGGCTCTAGTTACCAATTTGAAAAATCCAGGAGCTAGTTTTTTGTCTTTTATTGACATTTCCACAATTATTTCCACTAAAACCTTGTAATTCTCTTATTTAACCTCTTCTTCAACTTCCCAAGCATATTTTCTGAACAAACTGTGTGTTTTATACCTATTTTTCTTGATGTTATTTTAAATTTAAAAGCATTTGCGAAAATCGGCCATGTCACAGTGTGTTAGTAATGTTGATTTTCTTTACTTGAAAAAATCCTATATCCATTAAAGGCAGAGTGAACCTACAAGTTGTCTATTGGTATTAAACCAAACCTCTTGTCCACAGCAGAATGGTTCACTAACCATTGCTCTCAGTACCATTAATTAATGCAACTAATCTCTTCACATATTTTCTGTCTGTCACTGATATCTGTGAACTGGTAAATTTGAGTTTCCTTCATTCCATAAATCTGTCATTCTAGTATTTTCTCTGTCTTTGTGTCTTATTCCTCATATGGTTTTCTGTATGACAGTTTTTCCTGGCCTGAACATTATTTTATACAGCCACACATCTCAGTTTTCATTGCTTCATGTGGTGAGAGAACTATGACGGCTCATTTGTTTCCAGATTCTTTAATGGTCATCATCATCAGAAACTGTATCAGCAAGGACAGGTTAAGTATCTCTACAATTTTCTCTTTCTACAATTGTTTATAATTTCTGTTATTGTGGCCTCCTACCAAGCTATTCTCTTAAACTGGTAATGTAGCATAAATATGAGCTGTTCAAGATTGTGAGATAACACTCTATGAAGTATTTTTTTTAATTCTACCATTATTATTTATGTTTTTTAAGCATAAAGGAAAATGGATTTATGTGAAGATAAGAGACCTGGTGCTTTCCCTTTTAGAACTCAGAAAGCAGGGGACCCATATTTACTCCTGCTTTGGTTGAAGTGTATTTTGCTACATTGTAAAATGGAATTGTAAAAACATGAAAGTATAATAGTGTTTTAGGAAGATCTTTTCATCTGTTATTTCTTTATGAGACAGTTTATCTGATACAAGCTATAACAGAGAAATGAATTGAGCATGCAATGTCAAATGATATCATTCTAATTCCTTGTAAACAATTTCATAACATGAAAAAGCCAAAGTTATATTTGGCAGTAAAAAGACCAATTATATAAAAACATCAGATTGAAAATATCAAAACATCGTACAACAAATGGTCTTTCAGACATCTATAACTTACTATTACGAACATATTTTTACCTGCTTTAGGTACAGCTTTTTCATTATTGCGTTCCCAACCATCGTCTGTTGTAAATGACTTAACAGTGTGCTGCCACATTAAAGTTGATTTTTCTGCACACAGAGTCCAACCAGGATAACTAATGACTCTACGCTGCACTGCACCTTTGCACATTGTTCTTGTGATGTGACAAAACCAAGCCATTCTCTGTATTTACCTTTGAAGAGATACTATTTGGTAATATAAGTACTTTGTCAAGTTATAGAACAAGCCTTGGTTGCATTTATTTCATCAAAAATGCAATATTTTTTCACACAACAGATTTTAAAGATGGTTGCTAGTCAAGTTGAGGCAAGTTGTATGCATGTCAATTTGAAACTTAATTTTATGTAAAATAACAATGTAATGCTGAAAAGCTATCTTATATAATGTCTGGTGATTACTATTTGAATATCCTTTCCACAAATGAAACCATATACATCTTCAGAGTTCCCTGAAGATATACCTAGTCATTCATAACTAAATGATCTCACTTATTTCTTCTTACTCCTGTAGAGCACATGGCTGCAACTAATGTCACTTTAACTAATTAGATGCTCTCACTTTCATTTATATTCTATCTATCTATTGTCCTTTCGAGCCGAAGACGGCACATAGGGCAGAACCACAATCTCAAAAACAGAAACCTTGCGTGCCAAAGTGGCACATATTGCAGAGATCACTGCTCTAAAATATATGCGCTATTTCCATAACAATACTTTTTACAATGACAGCTTGTCAAGCCATCGATCAATCTCCTTAGTCGCCTCTTACGACATGCCTGGAAGGTCACAGTGTCACTATTCTTTACTTCCCTCAAAATGAGGCCCAATAACACACAGGAAAGTCATTTATATTTCTCTTTGCAAAATTCTTTCAGTCTCATCACTTTCTTTGTGGGTTCCAAACAAACTACAAACAAAACTGTGTCATGAAATGAGAATATATTTATCTGTAGTTTCTTCATTTCATTAAAAAATATTACTTCCATGTTTTTCACAAATCTCCGATATTATCTCTGACCATTTTACATTCATACTGATAATGAGCCAGAGTGATACATCTTTTTGTAAATTTTACTGATGTTTTTTAATTAATATTAATATAATATATGTGTGTGCAAAAGAAACTTATAAGGTGATGATGTAAAAGAGATACCATACCACAAATGATCAAATACTTTGATACAGTAAAATGTAATCGTCCGAGATCATGCTGTTGTTTTCATGGTCAGCACAAATGTAAATTAAATGAACTAAGTCACCACATGTGAAGTTATTCAAATATAAAATGGGTACTATGATATGTTTGTCTTTTGTTCACTGAAAGCTAAATAGCAAAACGGTTCTAGTTATGTGAGTTTGAAAACAATAAACGAGAATATCATAGCAATAATTATAAATGAGTGAACACTTCAAGAAATGTGTATATATATATACATATACACACACGCGCGCAAACACACACACATATATATAATGTGCATGTTGAGGTTTATAACTTTTTGTATGTGTTCTAATATTTTAATTTTCTTTGACGAAATTCAATATTGAATATACGCCTAAAAGGTGTGTGTTGAAAACATAAGGGAACGATGGACAGAATACATTAAAGATCTTTATAATGATGAACGAATGGAAGTAAATATTAAGGATAATGGAGAAGGACTAAAAATATTCAGAGAAGAAGTGGAAGACGCCTTGCGCAATATGAAAGCAGGCAAAGTTCCTGGACCACATAATATAACTAAAGAAGAGATTGAAGCCATGGGTGATTTTGGAATAGAAATAATAACAAACTTAAATTAAGACACCCATTAAACATCACGCAAATTAAGATACCCATTAAACATCAAGATCAAAGATAAAGAAATAAAACAAGTAGAGGAATTCAAGTATTTAGGCACAATGTTCACAGAAGATGGAAAACTAGACAGAGAAATTGACATGAGAATACAAAATGCAAATGCTGTCACATACCAGCTTTCACCATTGCTAAGACATCCAAACATTTCTATGCCAGCTAAACAACAAATGATAAATAGCATCTTCATACCAACTTTATGCTATGAAAGTCAAACATGGACCCTTTCTAAATCACATTTAAGAAAGATCAATACATGTGAGATGCGTTGTTTGAGAAAAGTAACAAACAACACAAGAAGAGATAGAATACCAAATGAAACCATAAGAAAAATAGTAGGAACAAAACCCTGCCAAGAATATATAGAACAACAACAATTTAAATGGTTTGGCCACCTGGTCAGAATGAATCCTTACCAATCACCATCAAGGGCGTTCTTCTCGAGAATGCATGGAAAAAGACAAAGAGGAAAACCCAGAAGAAGATGGATAGATGCAGTGACAGAAACATGTAACAACAAAGGAAAATCACTAATTCAGACAATTCGAGCAGCACAAGAACGACAAATGATATAAACCACGACACCTCTTAGGTATCAGTGAAAGAAAAAAGAAGAAGAATAATAACAAAAATATTGAATGATATCTACAACAGCGGATATATACCAGATGACAGGCTCAAATCAATATTCATGGCCCTACCAAAGAAATCGGGTGCAATTGAATGTGATGATCATCGCACAATAAGCCATATGAGTCATATGACTAAGATATTGCTAAGAATCATCATGCGAAGAGTGCGAAACAAAATCAGTCCAGAAATTAGCGATGAACAGTGTGGTTTTGTTAGAGGGTAATTTCCTAGTTTGATCAGATATATTATTTCAGTTTGGAAGAGTGATGTTCCCTAAAATATGTCTGCCAAAATACAGTGGTTCTACGCATTCTTGGCGTTGGGGTCATTACGCAAGATCATAATTAGGCCGAATGGCGTCGTTTTTGTCACGCGTTATAATATATTTATAAATATTTAACACTAAAGCTAAACCTAACCCCTGGACCCAACGCCCAATCAACAGATACTCCGAAATGATTACATGCCAGCGTAATGACCCCAACGCCAAGAATGCGTAGAACCACTGTATTTTGGCAGACATATTTTAGGGGACATCACTCTTCCAACTGAAATAATATATCTGATCAAACTAGGAAATTACCTGTTAGAGATAAAGGAACAAGCAATGCCATTTATATCATTAGATCTTTAGTAGAAAGAGCCATAGAGGTGAAAACAGATCTATACCTATGTATCATAGATTACACCAAGGCATTTGACAAAGTAAAGCACCAAGAAATAATCTAAATTTTAGAAAGCATAAATGTAGACAGCAAAGATCTAAGAATAATAAAGAACATGTACTGGCAACAAACAGCAGCCATAAAAACTGGAAACCAATTGAGAATGTTTCAACAAATAAAACAGGGTGTTAGACAAGGTTGTGTGCTGTCACCAGATTTGTTTAATATTTATAGTGAGAATATTTTAAGATTCATAAGGGGCATGCCTGGAATAACAATTGGAGGTCATAATATAAATAATCTAAGGTATGCTGATGATACAGTCTTAATTACTAAGAGTGAAAATGAGTTACAAGAAATGTTGGACATTATAGTGAAAGAAAGCAAAAATAAAGGACTCAGCCTTAATAGCAAAAAGACAGAGGTAATGGTAACAACAAAGAAAAAGGCATCACCTCAGTGCAAAATAAAGACAAGTGGAACAATATTAAAACAGGTAAATGAATTTAAATATTTGGGAACTTTGTTAACCTCAGACGGAAGATGTACAAAAGAGGTGAGATGCAGAATGGCTCAGGCAAAAGCAGCTTTCCAAAAAATGAGGAAGATACTATGCAATCCATTTTTGACAATAGAAACAAGAAAAAGAGTTCTTAAATGCTACGTAGAGCCAGTCTTAACATATGGATGCGAATCATGGACAATAGGACAACGGACAAGAAAATCACTGGAGTCTGTAGAAATGTGGTTTTACAGAAGAAGGTTGAGAGTACCATGGACAGCTAAGAAGAGTAATGAAGATGTTCTGAGAGAGGTCAAAGCAAAAAGAGAGCTAATTTCCAAAATTAGGAAGAAAATCATCTTTTGGCCATGTAATGAGAAGAGAACAACTGGAATATATTGTAACTGGAAAAATTGAGGGACGAAGAGATAGAGTGAAGCAAAGAGAAAAAATAACAGACAGCTTAAGAGAATGGTTTGGCAGAAAGTCAACAACAGAAATGATAAATAGCTGCTGAGATCGAAAGTTGTGGAGAGACATGATCACCTACGCCAGCAGGCCGGGTACTTGATGATGATGTGTGTTCCTGCTGTAAAGAATTCAAAGACGTGCATTACCCGGCCCAACTCTACCCCAACCACAGACCTATTGCTGTAGCTTAGGGCTTTCTAAGTAGCCTATTTTCTACTATCATATTCAGGTAATTTACTACTAATTTAGCGTCGTACTCCATTTCTGCTAAACGAGTGATCTTTCCTGATTGACCGCACGTATTTGAATGTATCAGCCAACCTCTTCTAGTTTTTATGCATTTAATTTAATTTTTTTTTTTCAACAAGGTTTAGGGATAAGTTTAGGGTACTCCCAACTCCACTCTAGAGGTCCTCTAATGACAGGTTAGAGAACGACCGAATAAAACGCAAGGGGTCGTTACTCCGAACAGAACTGGAATACAACGCTAAACTAGTAAATTACCTATATTCATATCATAATCGAGACTTTATATCAACTATTCTATATCGTATAATTATATATTGGTATTAAATATAGCGACATTTGTTTCAGATTAATATAGATAAGAATTGAATTAACACAACTACTTCACTTTATTTATTTCTCACTTTCTTATCATTTTCTCCCTAGGCTAGTAAATATATACTTAGTCAATTAACTGAAACTTTATACCTTGCTCGTCGTAGCGTTGAAAAATACCTTTCCTCTGAAACTCAAATATAGTAGAGTAATAGAGTTGTATATTTTTTTATTATTGTAACGTTAGACCATGTTTATGTGTGCCCTCGTACGTTTAACATTTTATACGTAACGTGACACTACGAGTGACGGGGCATCATCACTTTCTTTTCTTTTCTTTTTATTTTCAATGTTATCTCTACATTTGTTACAAGCTCTGAAAATGTATACACTCGGTGAACTAAAACTATAGCATTTTCTCATTAATTGTGCAGGTAAAGCTTGCTACAGCACCAGTTATATCTCTCATTACAGTTTCATGTGAAATGAGAAGGCACCCACCCTCTGGTGACCTGAATAAGAGCTGCAGACATTCGTTAGATTATTATTTAATAAATATTTATGTACATATTTGTTGGGTTTTAATTATATCTACAGAATAGTTCTCGTGTTTTAAACTGTATATGTATACTTTTTTATCAATATATTTATTTAAAAAAAACATTTATACAATTAGCACAAAGTGTTTAATTGCAATAGTTATTAAAACTATTATTATCTTTTAATAATACAACAAATCTGCAATCTTAACTGGCATGAAAAGCTACTTTCGGTTTTACAATACGATGAGGGACATCACTACCATGATGTGCCATGCCGGTTAATCTAACAATGATTGATTTCAAAGCTAGAGAAATTCATGTTTGCAGTTCTTAAGGCTTCAATTAGAAAAAAAAAAAGTAAAGAAACCCCGTCACGCCAAGTGGCGGCGTATAGGAAATATGGTGTTAGTGACCATAAATTTTACAGACCTTCGGCACATGATTTTTGGGGTAATATGGTCGGTATTACGCCCGTGCCGCTTTACTTTACCAGAAAAAAAATCCGGTACCCATTTAAGGCTGGGTGAACCCGGAAGCCGTCGGTTGGGATCGAACCCTACCCCTTGTCCTTTGTAGTCAAGTTCACTAACCACTGAGCTATCGCGGCTCCCTGTGGCTTGAATTGCTAATATATAATTCGTTTTATACCACATTTGTTTACATTTTATCAATGTATTTTTTCTTTCGTTTTTATTGTGAACTTTTGTTTTGTATTCCATATAAAAGGAATTTTGTTTCAACAGCCAACATTATAATTTGACGTCTAGTTAAGTAGGACATTATAAACATCTATTAACAGTCTATTACTCTTCCCCCACACCTACGTTTTTGTTAGAGCAATTCTGTTTAAAATTTCGTTTTATCTCTCTCCCTCTCTCTCTCTCTCTCTCTCTCTCTCTCTCGCTGTCTACGATCAAGACTCAATCAGAGTAAGATTCCAGACTCTCTCATGAAGTCAGCTGTCCGTTTAAGCGAATCGATTGCCACATGTAGTTTCTCTTCCAGGGAGGTAGGCGTGGACCACATTGCTATTCTCAGGTCTGGGTACTGGAGACAATCCTGTAGAACATGTTTTGTAGTCATATTGTCCAGTGTACAGTGGCATAGGCTGGTTGTACCTATTTTGAATTTGGTGAACATGTGATTTCTCAGTCTATTGTGGCCAGTGCATAGGCGAAGTATGATGACCTGATCCCTCCTTGATAGTTGGTGGTATCCGTCACTCGCATTATGCTTTGGGTGTTCTCGTTTCAATTTTTCATGGAACTGACCTTCGAGGATGGATTTGGCTTCATCATAACTGAGCGGATGGTTCTGTTGTGGTAATCTCCCTCCCTCTTTTGCTAATTTGTCTGCGCGTTCGTTCCCGTGTATATTACAATGTGATGGTATCCACTGAATGACTACTCTCTGGAAGTTATTGCATAGTTGGTCCAGGGTTGTTCTCAAGTCATGTAGTTCGTTGTTCTTGGGGCTTTTTAGAGCTGATAGTACTGACAGTGCATCAGTCAGAATCACCAATTTATTGTGCATGTTATTTTTGTGTTGAGTAGCCAGTGTTGCAGCCTCAGTTTCTGCTTTCAAGTTGTTTGAGAATTGTCCAGTAGCTATTGACTTGATGATCTCGTCCTGATTATTCAGCGTCAAGAACACACCTTTCCCTCCATTTCTGGTAGCATTTGTAGCAGAGCCATCTGTGTATATGTGGGACCAAGAGTCATGTGGGTAGGTATCGTGTATGTGCTTTTATGCTACGTGTTTTCTTTCTGTGTCTGATTAGGTGCCTTTTTTCATGATTCCTGTTATATTTTCCATAAGTTCTGGTATTTTATGTTTTCCATGAGGAGACATATCAGATGGGCCCAAGGGTTTCGATATTGTTTGGGAAAGTACTGGGTCTCCAGTAATTAGTTCATTGGCGATTACAGCGAAGTTGCTCCTCTTTAGTCGTACAATTCCGAAACCAGTTATTCTTTGGTGCATGGGGTGGCTAAGGAGCCAAAGAGCTTTTTTTTTTTACTATAATAACTGAGTTCACTTTACTTGTTCATCACTTTCGTTATGCCAGTTCGGATGTTTTGTGAAGAAAGATTAAGTACGACTTAGTCCTCTTTTGCGTGACCAGGAAATAATTTTGGCAATTTCCCTCTCCCGTTCAGTTTTTAATATTTTTTTTTTAAAACGGTTTTTTAGCACGACGTATACCCTACGTCATCATAATCAAGCTTGTCCCTGTTGGGACTTAGTTTCTATGACAACCTGTGGTTACATTTTAAACAAATAAACTAAGTGTCCCTTTAAAGTTAGGATCATAAGTATGAAGATACTGCTAGATTGTCGCAATGATAAATAAATCACACAATAAGTAAATGTTCCCGGTTCGATTAAAAAAAAATGTTCCGGCTGAATTAAACCACCGATGACAATTATTTGTAGTTGTCTTCGTCTTCTTGAGAATATTTGGACATCGAGGCGATGTCTTCACAAGACTCTGAAGCTAAGTAGAAATATATCAACGTAATCCTCTTGCCCATGTTTTGTCATACAGACGAAAGCTTGTGGTCAAAACGTTTATAATTTTGTACTGCCTTCTTTTAAGGACGGTTGCTCTATGTACACTTTTATTTTTCCCAGTCTTCTCGAAATGATCAACGTCTGCTACAGTCATTCCCAGCTTGTAACATATTGCACTCACCTTATTCTTGGTCTTCCTGTCTTGTCTAGCTAGTACTATGTTCTCCATAGTGGTCAGCATCTGCTACAGTCATTCCCAGCTTGTAACATATTGCACTCACCTTATTCTTGGTCTTCCTGTCTTGTCTAGCTAGTACTATGTTCTCCATAGTGGTCAGCATCTGCTACAGTCATTCCCAGCTTGTAACATATTGCACTCACCTTATTCTTGGTCTTCCTGTCTTGTCTAGCTAGTACTATGTTCTCCATAGTGGTCAGCATCTGCTACAGTCATTCCCAGCTTGTAACATATTGCACTCACCTTATTCTTGGTCTTCCTGTCTTGTCTAGTTAGTACTATGTTCTCCATAGTGGTCAGCGTCTGCTACAGTCATTCCCAGCTTGTAACATATTGCACTCACCTTATTCTTGGTCTTCCTGTCTTGTCTAGCTAGTACTATGTTCTCCATAGTGGTCAGCATCTGCTACAGTCATTCCCAGCTTGTAACATATTGCACTCACCTTATTCTTGGTCTTCCTGTCTTGTCTAGCTAGTACTATGTTCTCCATAGTGGTCAGCATCTGCTACAGTCATTCCCAGCTTGTAACATATTGCACTCACCTTATTCTTGGTCTTCCTGTCTTGTCTAGCTAGTACTATGTTCTCCATAGTGGTCAGCATCTGCTACAGTCATTCCCAGCTTGTAACATATTGCACTCACCTTATTCTTGGTCTTCCTGTCTTGTCTAGTTAGTACTATGTTCTCCATAGTGGTCAGCGTCTGCTACAGTCATTCCCAGCTTGTAACATATTGCACTCACCTTATTCTTGGTCTTCCTGTCTTGTCTAGTTAGTACTATGTTCTCCATAGTGCTCAATGGTCGTTCCCCAAGCCGTCACGGTTCATGTGTCCAATCTAATTTTATTTGACCCGGAAAAAGCATTCGACAGAGTAAAGAGGAAAAAACTGTGGGGGGGATACTAACAACATACGGAGTAAACCAACATATAATCAACCTAATTAAAAGGTTCTACATCAACAGCAGATGCACGGTCAGAACAGCAGCAGGCTGCACAGACCACTTCGAAGTTAGATCATGTGTAAGACAGGGGTGCGTACTATTCCTCCCTACTGTTTAATACATACATGGGCTATATATGCAAGTTAGCCAACCGATCAGAGACAGAAGAGATCAACGAGCTTTTATTTGCAGACGATCAGGCACTGATACATGAAACAATAGAAGCCCTACAAGAACACTTAAACAAACTCAACAGCACAGGTACAAAATACAACATTAAAATCAACATCAACAAAACAGAAGTGACAAGGCAGAAAGATCAAAATACAACACAACGAGCCTTCAATAAATGTTGTGGGAATACCAGCTCCAAGGGACGACCACGAAAAAGATGGAATATTAGAAGCACTAGGAAACATAACAGCAGCAGAGGCGAACACAAGAGGAAAAGACCACAAATTATATCTCCCCTCGACGCTGAAAGACAAATGAGGAAGGAAAGAAGAAGAGGAAGACACAGGAACCCGATCTCTGGCACACAGTTTCTTGCAAAAAAGGCAGTGTTTGTTATCTGGACAATGTATTTTCTTTTTTTAGTATTCGTCTTTACACTTACATTTAATAGCATTAACCAGATTTTTCAGCCCATTTGACGATAGTTCATGTTTGTTGCCAGTGGAAAAATATGGGTCTTTAAACCTCAGTTGTGTGGTGCTATTAGTTCCTTGTCATTTGTTGTGTAGTTTTTTTTGTTTATTAATTCTTTTGATCTCCTTCACACACTATATAGCACCATCAAAATATTGTGTCTCTCTAGTAATAATTCAGTAAGTAAAGTAAAGAGCCCCGCCACGCCTACTGGCGTATAGGGAATATGGTGTTAGTGACCATGATTTTTGGGGTAATGTGGTCGGTATTACGCCCATATGCGCATGAAAGCTGGAAAACAACAAGAGATATAGAAACAAAATTGAACGCATTCGAAAATAAATGTCTAAGGAAAATACTTGGTATAGCGTGGAACGAATTCAAAACGAAAGAGGAAATTAGAGAAATCGCCAATCAACCACTTATATCTTCAGTAATAAAGAAAAGACGATGGTCATATGTTGGACATGTGATGAGGAGAGATAATAACCAAATAGCAAAGCAAGCCTTCATGTGGGAAACAACAGGTAAGAGGAAAAGAGGAAGACCCAGAGAGACACTGAGAAGAACATTGATGAGAGAGGCAAGAGCAGCAGGAATTGGCTTTCTCAATGAGATAGAGCTGCTTGCACAGAACAGAGACATAAGGTGAGATTTGATAAAATATCTTCAAAAGAATTGAAAACTGCCAGAACAAAAATTCAGATAAGAGAGGGAGTATCTTGGTCTACGCCCTATGGGCCAGCTACGGCTCGAAAGGTCAATAGATAGTTACGCCTGTGGCGCTTTACCTTCCCAGAAAAAAATCCGCTACCCACTTAAGGCTGGGTGAACCTGGCAGCCATCGGTCAGGATCGAACCCGGCCTCTTGTCCTTTGTAGTCCAGTTCACTAACCACTGAGCTATCACGGCTCCCAGTAGTAATTCATTGATGAAAAAAACAAAGCATTTTAGGAATTCCAAACTACACCCCACCCACAGGGGGTTCCTACAGAGTTAATATTAAGACAGAAGAAAATGACACTCACTCAAGAGAGATTGAGGGTGAGTGGATGAGGTCTTTGGCTTGTGTTACACACTGGTGGACTCACTCTGGTCCTGCATCTATAGGGGCTCACCTCCTCCCTGCCAGCTGGAAACTCGGTCACACCCAACACCAACTTTGTACCAACAGTGGGGACACATGTAGGTGTGGTCTTGGGTGCTGTAGTATAGAATTGAGGCTAACCAGAATTACAGAGACAATCCTGTCATTCAGTAACCACAGCACCTGGTGAATGAGAGACTATGAATGCTTCATTCACCTTTTGGTGATGTCAAAGGCAAACGTTCCTCCGCTCCCCACCAAACACAGAAGTTAAATTATCATGTACATGATTTAGTGATAGCATATGCAGCTGTACTGATACTCTTACAGAATCCAAAGTGTCAAAACATCAGCAGTTGCCTTAGACTTAGGAAAACTTAATACTAATTCAGAAGAACCTGATTTGATCCCTTTCAACTATGAGCTGGTTGTTTTTTTATAGACCATGTCTCCCATGGGAGATTCAAAAACATCATTTACATATCGTCAAGATAAGAAGGTGGGCAACAAGAGAATCTCAAAGTAAGCTCTAAAATTGGAGCAAAGGATGGCCTAAAGCAACAACAGCAAGAATCAGCTACCTTGTCAAGAAGAGGGACATGAGGTGAGATACAAGATAGATCTTGTGCCAATGATCCTCTGACTCAGACAGACAGGTAGTGTCTCCCATATCATGGTATGTATGTATTAAGAAGGAAACACTCATTTGTCTGTAGTGAATCTTCTCTTCAGATAGACAACCCTGACAACAAATAACCACCGCCTTACAAGTAAGTCAAGGAAAACTAAAGCTAAAGGAAAGAGTCCCAAACAAACATGTAATGAAGATGGAATGCACTGTACAGATGATGCAAAAAATGCAGCAAAAACGTAACACATCAATAATCAAGCATACAAGAGGAAATTATACAAACATGTACTTCACAAATGTTTAAATATTATATTCAATAATCTCCACTGACAAAGTTATAAACTCTGTGAACAGTCATATTTTATATATAAAATCTTTTAATACAAGGGATTTAATACATTCAGGATTTTATTAACATTTATTATCTAACTATTTTTAGAAACAATTTTTTGTATTCCCAAAAACATCAAGCCACCTCACATGAAGTGATATTTGTCTCAGTGGCACATTCAATGTGAAAAGATTTGTGCTACTGCTCAGGATGAGTTTATTTCTCCTAAGATCCAAAATGCATTTAAAGATCTGTGCCAGTGCCAAGGATACAACTACAACTACTAAGATCTGCAAACCTTAAAAGATCTTCCATGTAATCTGGATTTGGTCAACTATATCTTCTAAAAGACGATTAGAGGCCACAGAGATGGGATTTCTAAGAAGAATGTTGAAAGTTCCCTGGACAGCTAAAAAGACCAATGAGGAAGTTCTCAAAGAGGCCAACACAAAAAGGGAGCTCTTAAAAAACATCAGAAAGAAGCAATCAACATTTTTCAGGCACATCATGAGAAGAGGAAAGTTGGAATACTTGGTTACAACTGGCAAAATAAAAGGAAAGAGAGATCGCGGACGACAAAGAGAGAAAATACTGGATAGCTTGGTGTCATGGCATGGAAAACAGTCAACAACAGAACTGATACGATGCACTGTAGATAGAAGATTGTGGAGGGACATGATCACCTATGCCAACAGGTATGGCACATGATGATGATATCTTCTAAGTTTGAAAAATCTATGTGAAAATAGAAATCTATACATTTACAGTCAGTTGTAACTTCTAAGATACAAACATTTCAAGCACTCTGGATTAACTACGATTTTAAATATCTGTCCTGTCACAAGACCATCTGTTCTTTTATTGGTGTTTTTTGTAAAAATCTATCAAAGTGAAATTTTTCCAAATTAACAGTTTTGTAGTCCTTCTCAAAAATATACTCCATGATTGCCCGACCAATACCTAACGCATGCTGTACTCCGTGCCCACACAAACCATTGGCAAAGAGAAAGTTTCTCAGATAAGGATGAGGTCCAATCACTAGATTTTGATCAAAGATGTTGTAGTCACTGTAGCCAGCCCAGCCAGATTTTAACTGTTAAAAAATATAAAGTAAAAAAAGATAGTAACATAAGAACAAAATTTAAAATTTAGTCTAAACTAAAAGTAAACCTGGTATTTGCACTTACTTATATCTTATGATCTGTAATGTTTTGTACTGCTACAGGGAAGGTGCAAAATAGACCTTTTTAAAATTTAGTCCAAAATAAAAATAAACCTGATATGCACTTTAATGATTTGTGACATTTATATTCCTGAGAGGGAAGGTGAGAGAGAGGCAGACCAAGGACAAACTGGCACAAGACAGTAGAGAGAAAAATGAAGTGTATGGGCTAGACATGGGGCACCTGGCAAAGGATGGCCACTAAATGCACAAAGTGAAGAAAATCTGTTGCTGTCCTACAAGATGATATAGACGCCTCTGACACTGCTTTGTTGGTCGATGGTCAAGGAAAGAAAGATCAGCATCATGGCAGTCTAAATATAAAGATGATGGTCATATGTTGAACATGTGATGAGGAGAGATAATAACCGAAATAATAAAGCAAGACCTCATGAGGGAAATAACAGATAAGAGGAAAAAAGGCTGACCCAGAGAGACACTGAGAAGAACATTGATCAGAGAGGCAAGAACAGCAAGAATCAGCTCCCTCAATGAGATAGAGTTGCTTGCACAGAACAGAGACAAATGGCGAGATTTGATAAAAGATCTTTAGAAGGATTGAAAACTGCTAGAATAAAAATTTAGGTAAGAGAAAGAGTATCTGGGTCTATGCCATATGGGCCAACCACAGCTTGAAAGGTCAACTGACAGATGAATGGACGGACAGACAAAGTGCCATAAGGTCTTTGTTTGCTGAAACAATTTTAGGGCAGAGGAAGAATAATTTCTTTCTTTTAAAAGTCTTTTTCCACCTAGTTTCTAGGAGCATTGTGAAGAAGTAGCGTAGGATTTGGATTGTCCTAGTACACCGATCCTGGGACAAACAGTCAGCTATGAGTGTCTGACTGCTTTTAGCCATAGCACTGACGTGTCTTCGTTCACAGAAAGAATCTCTTTAGCTCTTTTGAAAGAGGTAAAATCTCTGTATAAAACTTTACAGATATGTCTTCTTCCTTTCAACATCTAGCCATTTTTGACGATGTTTAAAGAAGAAAGACACCAGATTGGAATCCTAAAATAATCAAACTCTTGTTTTTTTTCTCAAAATAAAAAAAACGGGGAAGGGACTGGTGAAAAAAAAACAAAAAAAAAAAAAAAACATTGTAATTGATTTAATAAAATATTTATGAAAAAAGTTGATTGCCAAAATCATTAGTAGTGATATACAAGGTGAGTTTCAATTAAAAACCACATTTTTGTAAAACAGAGTAATTATAGCAGACATTGAAATAATCACATGATCACTGTTCAACATTGTCTCCATCTAAGTTCAATGCACTTACGCCAGCCTGCACAGGTGCATGCACCACCACTAATCTTGCCCACTTTTCAGAGACTCAACTTGTCATGAATGATGTGATGGGTTGATCCATCACTAGTGCCACATTGTTATGTCACTTCCTTGACTGTTACAAACTGATTTTCCTCAATAATGTTCTCCATGACTGCAATTCTGGAGCTGCAATAGCTCAGTGGTTAGTGAACTGGACTACAAAGGACAAGGGGTAGGGTTCGATCCCAACCGATGTCTTCCGGGTTCGCCCAGTCTTAAATGGTTACCAGATTTTTTTCTGGGAAAGTAAAGCGGCACGGGTGTAATACCGACCACATTACCCCAAAAATCTTGTGCCGAAGGTCTGTAAGATTTATGGTCACTAACACCATATTCCCGATACACCACTTGGCGTGACGGGGCACTTTACTTTTTTTTTCTTTATATGGCTGCAATGTTGTCTTTCGTAACTACCGTGAATGCTAGACTAGGGTGTGGAGAATCATTCACAAATAGTGATGCTATTCCTGAACATCTCAGCCCAATCATACACTTATGTATACTCGTACACCTATCACTGTTCTAAACATCCAATGATGAATATCTCCAGGTTTCATGTCTTTGCTAATAAAAAATCTCAAAATATTCAGCTGCTCTTGCTTAGTAATGCAAGGGAGCCACCATCTTATTCAACTTTTACCCAGGCTCCTTTGTGTGCTACAGGCATGCCAATGCCATCTGTTAGAAAGAAACTTAAGGTTACTGCCTCTGCATAATAGACACATCACATACTATTACACAATTTTTAATACAACTTATCGCATTACTCACTGAATGACATCATCATGTGCCATACCGGTTGGAATGGCGACCATGTCCTTCCACAATCTTCTATCCATAGTTCATCCCTTCAGTTCTGTTATTGACTGTTTTCCTGTGCCATGACACAAAAATATCTAGTATTTTCTCTCTTTGTCATCTGCAATTTTGCTTCCCCTGTATTTTTCCAGTTGTAACCAAGTATTCCAACATTCCTCTTCTTATGATGTACCCGAAAAATGTGAAATGTTTCTTTCTGATATTTTTTAGGAGCTCCCTTTTTGTGCAGGCCTCTGAGAATTCCCTTGATGGTCTTTTTAGCTGTCCAGGGAACTTTCAACATTTTTCTGAGAAATCCCATCTCTGTGGCATTTAATCGTCTTTTCATTTCTTTCTTTACTGTCTATGATTTGTTTCCATAGGTCAGAATCAGCTCTATATAGCACCGATGAACTCTCTATCTCACTTATACTGACATATTTTTGTTGCATAAGACGTTTTCACCGAATGACACTATGATAAACAGGAGGACCTTTTATGATAATATGAGAAAAAATCTGGCCAGTTTTTATGTCAGGAAAAAAAAAATGGCCAAAATGTCTTCCATTTTTATGAAGTAAAATTCCCTAAAAATTAGTGGGAGCCGCGATAGCTCAGTGGTTAGTGAACTGGACTACTACGGACAATCGGTAGGGTTCGATCCCAACCGACGGCTCCGGGTTCACCCAGCCTTAAATGGGTACCGGATTTTTTCTGGGAAAGTAAAAGCAGCACGGGCGTAATACCGACCACATTACCACAAAAATCATGTGCTGAAGGTCTGTAAAATATAGGGTCACTAACACCATATTTCCCTATACGCCACTTGGCGTGACGGGGGGTACTTTACTTTACTTACATACTAATTCTTCCAAATGGGCTATAAAACTTACTTCTGATTGATGGAAACATGGTGCACGCTTGGTCAGTGGAGACAGGACACTCTCATCATATAAATTTAAGTCCACATCAAAATTGTCAATCAAAGGCCCATCAGCCTAAAATGGAAACATCAGAATTGAAAATGTTCATTAATAAATATCCAAATAAAATATAAATGTGCAAAAGAGCTACTTCAAACTAGGCATATGACTTTTGCTACTCACAGCAGCTTGTCACTGATACTTTGGTTGATTTGTTCATTTATGCCTTTTCAAGAAAGTAATATTGTCAACGATACTTTCTTGTCCCAGGAAGTTTCTTATTGCTTCTGTTATAATTTACATGACCAACTGTCTGTGCCGTAGGTTGATCACACTGCCCAGTAGCAATATTATTCGCCACTGGGCCCTCACATACTTAACTATGCAAACTTAATATTTGAGAACTGTTCCCCAATGAACAATTCCCCAATCTGTCTGTACTCTATTCCATCTACTCATGTCGATCTAAGTCTCTTGAACCCTACTGGCTACCCTTGTCAGCCTCTATCTAAACCTAGGCGTGTCACACATCCCTCTTCAGAGCTAGATTTCCTCTCGTTTCTTTGTGTCCTGTCTTCAAATAATCCTCGTATCCTCCAATCAAAAACTACTTCCTCCACTTTCCTCCAATCAACTCACTCTACATGTGTATTTACTCGTCTACTAGACCCTCTCACTCTCGAGATTCACCCTTCACCTATTTTCCTAACTTCTCATGAACTTCCCACTTCCGGCTATCTGATCGCCCGTCCAGCAACTCACACTTTTTCCTGCTCACCCCCATTTCTCGTGGTCTCCCCCCTACTCATGGCTACAAAACACACTTGATTCTTCTATTGTGTGTTTTTAAGAAGCTGCATCTTAATATTTAAAAACTTTTGTGGTTAAAATTGAAAAGTGAAATTTGTCAATCTTTGATCTTTTAGCTACATGCATTATTCTACTTAAATATCATTCACAATATCTCCATTAGCTAAAATATTCTACTTTTTGTGTGTGTGTGGTGTCACAAATTGAAATCACTTCTATAAAATAACAACTTTACGATCGAGGGAATGTTCTAGGCTCAGGACATCTTCATCCATAAATGCTGCAAAATGAATTTCCAAGATTAGAACGAAAATGCCACTTTTAAGTGAAAACAAGGAGCTGTGTACTAGAAGAAATTTACCAACATAAAATGGTATGATATGCATGCCAGATGTTCATCAACATTTTAAACATTGATAAAAACTTTGTTATGATCTTATTAAACATTTGAACAAATAATTCTTAAAACATTAAACATATTTTCTATTAAATTACTTTACCACAGTAAACTTTTGATCATGCATATGATATAATGAAAAGGAAGTCATTTTTTTGTATATGGACAACAATATGCTACCTCTGACAGAGGAATACGGCCACATATATAGTTTCCACCATAACCATCCCTTCTGAAAAATAGTCCTGAAGGATCGATAACAAAAGGACAGTCTAGTGTTGGCCCGGTGGGACAGTGAGTCACAAATACATTTTGCTTCCTGTAAAAGAATATTTGAAGTAAAAATTGTAAACAACAATCTTAGTTTAGTCAAAAGATTGTGCAATGAACAACTCAATATTGCTCAGATCCACTCCTTGTTCCTCTGTATGAAGCATGCCAGCAACACACTAGCAAAAGCACGGAAGATGGCTTCAGATGTAAATATGTATTATTAAATATGTAGTAAATTAACAATTTTTTAGACCCTGATGGACAATTGCAGACAATTTTAAACAATTAAAATGTAATGAAGCATTGAAAACATGTTGTATGCCATAAACTTATAAAGCATCATGAGCTTTATAATATACAATTAATTTATATGCACACACAAAAATTAATTATCAAAGAAATATGTTTCAGTGCATCAGGATATTCATAGTTTTAAACATTCACTGCCATAATGTGTCCATAACTTTGTACATGTGTACATATATACACACGCCCAAGGTGCCTACAACAGAACTGTGACATTTTTTGTTTCTATCTATTGACCTTTTGAGCTGTAGCCGGCCCATAGGGCATAGACCAAGATACTCCTTTTCTAATCTGAATTTTTGTTCTAGCAGTTTTCAATTCTTTTAAAGATATTTTATAAAATCTCGCATTTGTCTCTGTTCTGTGCAAGCAGCACTATCTCATTGAGGGAGCTGATTCCTGCTGCTCTTGCCTCTCTGATCAATGTTCTTCTCAGTGTCTCTCTGGGTCTTCCTCTTACCTGTTGTTTCCCACATGAGGAAAACATTTTTTTGTTTACAGAGTACTTATTGCAATCGCTGAAATAATTACATTATCACAGATGAACATAGTGCCTTTCTAGTCCAATGCATTTAAGTCAGTGATTAGAAACTGCAGGAAAAGAATTCTTTCAGATGGATGCAAAGCCACTTATGCACTTGTGACCAAACATCCTTGTTGTCCTGAAACTTTGCTCCACTTAGCCCAATCTGACTGCAGACATGGAAATCTGACAGCAAGAGGTTGGGTGAGTACGGAGGATGTGTAATGCACTCAAATGACAGCTGCTCAATATTCAACAGTGTTGAACTGAGAGTTTGCAACCTCACATTGCCATGGTGGAGACACTTATTTGCTGCTAACAATCCACACCATTTCTGGTGAATAGCTGTTTTCAAATTTCCCCCCAGAAGTTGAGAAGAAGACACTGGTCACATGGCTTCCTCTTGGTATGTAGTGCTCTAAGATCAGTCTCTAATTCATCATTTTTGTTTGGCTCATAGAAGTGTATCAAGCTTTCATCCACAGTAACTATATGCTGCATGCAAAAATGCTTCACAATCAGTCTCATACAGACACAGAAGCTCCTGACAAGCATTAACTCATTGATCTTTTATTTCAGGTGTCAATTGCCTTTGTATCCATCTTGCATACACTTTTTGGAACTTCAGCTCGTCATGATGTGATGATCCAACATTGGCACCACCTCCTTGACTATGAAAAACCAGTTGTTCTGTATCAAATTCTCCATTGCTGCAATGTTGTCTTTTTGTGATTGCTGGATGTGGGTGAGGAAAATCCTCCACTTTAGTTATGCCTTTCATGCTGAATTGGGATGTGTTGGGCAGAAAGGCACAAATATCACAGTTATACTGCAAACCACAACACAATGCAGACACTCTCACTTAACGTCCTTTTAAGGGTGGATGATGAAGAGGTACACTCCTTTAGTTATTGGGCAAACGCAAGCAAGCAATGCCTTTCTTCAACTTCTCGGAGAGAGAGAGAGTGTTTGTGTGTGTGTATATAAGTATATGTATGTGTGTTTCTATGTTATGAAGATTGGCATTTTCATGATACATACAGCAATTGTTTTAATTCCAAATTATGAAATTTAACTATTATAACAAAAAAAAACTTAACTAACAAACAAAAACGTCCTGGTAGATACTATGAAGCAGAAAAAAGCAATGATCTTGCCTGGGAAGTACTGGAAGTGGTACAGACAAATCCCCGTCTCCTGAACCAATGCCAGCCAGTTCTGCAATGTCTGCGGCCCATGGACCAGCACAATTGACGACCGCTGCAAACTTTGTTTCAAACTCACGTCCATCTTTTAATCGTGTCTAGTATAGCAAAAATATATAAAAAGCTATTTACTAAATGAATCTATAAGAATCTAAGCTATTTTTAAGCCATTAAATAAGCAGTATTTGTAGTGTTTGATATTTTACTAACATTTCGTTTGGGTTGTTTTCCCTTTCCCGTTTTTTTATTTCTTGGTATCTAGCCCACTTCAACAGACGACACAAAGTATTGTAGCTGTTTGGGCTGAAATTTATATTCCAACCAGAATTGGAAAAAAATTAAAATTTTTTTTAACAACAAATAATCAACGAGAGGAGGTGATGGCACACCTCACAGCAGCAGAGCTGGAAGTTGTCAGCAACCCACAGATGATGGCTTGTGTCAGGATCGGTGTACCAGAATCATCCAGACACTGCTCCACCTCTCCGTGGTGCCTCTAGTAACAGACTAATCTGTTTAGTCTGGCCAAGCGAGTAGGGTTGCAAAATGGGAAGACAACCCGATACTCAAAAATGTCGTGCTGAAGTCAGATGTGTTGGGCCAAAAGGCACAAATATCACAGTTATACTGCAAACCACAGCACAATGCAGACACGCCCACTTAATGTCCTTTTAAAATCAGATGATGAAAAGATGTACTCCTTTAGTCATCGGGCGAACGCAAGCAAACAATCAACGAGAGACTTTCAAATATTTCTATGATCAAACTCTAAACTTCCACATTATAGGTACCCTGAAACAAACCTTTTGACCATCTTCAGAGAAAGCTTTTCCCAGATATTTAAAATCTGCTAGATGTTTTATAACTTGACGTTCTGTAACTATGATTTTAATGTCTTCCTTTTGATATAATTCCTGTTTTCTCTGTGCTTATTTTCATGTTATTCATTTTATATTCTTTACCCCATAGTCTCTGCCTTAGTTCAGCACCTCTGCCCAGATTTGACACTGTGGTTCTTTGAGGGCTGAACAGAAATTGAGGATTTGCTCTGGGTCCTGGATACCAGTTCCACATGGGAATTCATTTGTGTGGGGCATTTGAGACAGTAGAGATGACTTATTGAGTTATTTGCGGGTCATCATCATTGCACTCTGAACATGTCTATAGGTGCTCAGATCCCATCCTCAGCAAGTCTCGCAGTGTCCAGTGACTGATGACTCCAGTTCAATGTTGGTTGATAAGTCTTCTTCTTTCACGGGCACTGAGTTTCTCATTTCTGGCTATGCTCATCTTAACTCCCATCTCTTTCATGTGAAGAGTGACATGGACTCATGGTTGTCGAAGTCCTGTGCCCTTCCCACATCTTAGAAGGCATTGACGATGTCCGCCCAATCCACTAGTTGACCATCTTGAACGACAACACAGCTAGCCAACTTGTCTGCTCTTACATTTCCCTGTACTCCAGTATGTCCGGGGACATAGACAAAGGTGACCGTACATATTTTTTTACTTCTGCAATGACTCTACCCATTGCCTGCAAACAGAGCCTCCCTCCACCTTTTTTAACATGCTCATAGAATCACTTAGTATGCAGGGGTGGGTGTAGTTTAACCAGATAAATGTCCTGGTCACTGCTATTACCTCCATCGCCATACTACTCGTGGTCATAACATATTCACCACTGTCTTCTTTGACTATTGACTATTCTGCCTGCTGAGCATGCTGTAAATGCCCATGCACTCCTTTGGTGTCATATTATGGATTCGTATGTATAGATGACTGCATCTTTCTCATGTGTGTTATTCCAAATGAAACCATTGACCTCTGCATTGACCACGACTGAGTTCTGTTACCAACATTTCCTGTTGAGTGTGACAATACATGAGAATGTGCCCCTGAATGACGTAGGCACCGGTATCCACTCCTTGCCAGCGTTGATATTGGTAAGCCCAGAGACCTGTTTGATGACATCTTCTGCTTGGCTCCACCCATGATTTGCCTCTTTTCAGCCTGACACCTTTCCCTGTGTTGAACTCATGGTGTAATGGATGCTCTTTATCTGCACTTGTCGTCATGCATGCTTGTGTCCTCCAGATCTTGATTCTGTCATCCATGGTTGGAAAGTCAAGAAGATACGTCATTGCTACACAGGGAGTGTCCCTCGTACACCCCAAGATAATGTGCATAGCTTCATTTTGTATTTTCTCCAGTCTGTCAATTTGTGTCTTACTGACAGTAAGAATTGCCAGGGCATACTCAATTGGAGTGAGGACTAATCCCTGAAACAGAAGGGTAAGTTGCCTCTGCTCAATGTTGGCAGCTGCCATGACCTTCAAGGCGGCTAATCCTTTGTGGGATTGTGTTATACATGGTTGACATGGTCCCGAAAACACAGGCTACGATCATACTTAACATTGAGGTACGTCATCAACTTGTCCCTGGTCACCTCATCAGCCCCTATTCGTACCACCGGTGTTTCTGTGTTAATGATATGATTGTTACGGGAGAACCATGCAACTGATGCTTTATTAGGATTAACCAAGGCACCTGATACTCCACACCAGGAAGAGAAGTGATTTGAGTCCGTTTTGCAGTGTGGAGGCGATTTCCCGCTGGTTTCTTCCCTGTTGATACACCAGAATGAGTTATGGAAGGCCCTGGTATCACTGCAAATGAATTAAAATCCATAATTGCTTAACCACCCTAACCAGTGGAATCATCCAAATTAATATCTCATCTCCCAAACAAAGAAAGGTAGCTGCTGTCAACATCATAGCAGTCTCAGCACACGCCAAAAGACATCAGGCAAAACAGCACAGAATGTCATCAGCAAAAGTCATAGCTCTTCCCCTCCCATCCAGCTGTTCTGTGATTGTTATTGTGTACATGTTAAATAGAACTGGTAACAGATCCTTGTGGCAGCCCTGGACAAATGGATGTTGGCTTAGATGACAAACTTCCTAATCTAAGTATCACCTTCCACTGAAACAGTCCTGCAGTGATCCATCTAATGAGGAAGGAGTGCACCGCAAATTTGGGGAACATGTGCATGAGGTATTCAACTGGTACTCTGTTGTATGCATCGTCCAGCTGTATAGCAGCAGCACATGTCCAGATTGGAGTGGTTTTCATGCTTCCTGTGATGAGTCTGAGGGCTGCATTATGAGTTTCTGCTAAACCTCTCTGCGTTGCTCTTTGAGGCAGTGGTCCTGCTGTCATTCCATATTCTAGGGCAGGCCTTTAGTGTGCCTGTATATATGTTTCTGAGAACCTGCTATTCACTCCCCAGTTTGTTCTGGCAGCTTCTTCATGAGTGAGAGCTTCTTGATTGCTTTTCTCTCTGCTTCCTTTATGTGTGGTTCCCAGCTGAGTTGCTTATCCAGCTTGATTCCTAGACCTAGATGTGTGGGATTTTCATCTTGCTAGAGTTCTTTTCCATCAAGTTATAGGCTAACTGATTTCAAGGTATGTGAAAGGGAGAACCAGACCATGACTAATTTTGTTGTGTTTATCTCTACTCCCAAATCACTGGCTCATTTCCCTATTTTGTTGTGTTTATCTCTACTCCCAAATCACTGGCTCATTTCCCTATTTTGTTGTGTTTATCTCTACTCCCAAATCACTGGCTCATTTCCCTATTTTGTTGTGTTTATCTCTACTCCCAAATCACTGGCTCATTTCCCTATTTTGCTGTGTTTATCTCTACTCCCAAATCACTGGCTCATTTCCCTATTTTGTTGTGTTTATCTCTACTCCCAAATCACTGGCTCATTTCCCTATTTTGTTGTGTTTATCTCTACTCCCAAATCACTGGCTCATTTCCCTATTTTGTTGTGTTTATCTCTACTCCCAAATCACTGGCTCATTTCCCTATTTTGTTGTGTTTATCTCTACTCCCAAATCACTGGCTCATTTCCCTATTTTGTTGATTGTTTTTCTTACATCCGAGTTCTTGCTGTGGGCAAGTGTTCTGATGCCATCAAAACAGCCAGGTCGTCAGCATGGAGAGCTCCTGAGATATGGTTTGGGAAGTTGTGTGTTATGTCATTTATAATGTTGAAGAGTATGAGAGAGATAACTCCTCCTTTGGGAACTCATTGCTATACTGGGATGTGGTGGCTAAGTGTACCTTCAAGTTTTACTCTTGCAGTGTGGTGTTGAAAAAAGCTTTCCATCCATTGATATAATTTTCCTTCCACTTTGCTGTTTTACATCTTCAGCAGTAGTCCCTCATTCCACACTTTGTCAAACACCTTTATCAGGTCAACAAAGACTGCAAGTACTTTCTTCTTTGCTTGAAATGCATTTTCTATATCTTGTATCATATGAATAAGTTGGTCCTCTGTGCTGCAGTTATACCTAAATGCTGATTGATAGTTGTTTAGCAGTTCTTTATTCTCAAGATATTTCAGCAGTCTGGTGTTCACCATTTTTTCATCACTTTGCTCAGGCAGCTTAGTAGTTGGGTTGGGTCTTTTCTTTTCTTTCCAATTGGGATGATTATTGCATTTCTCCAACAGTCTGGAAGTTTACCAGCATGGAATACAACTAACATGCCGTCCTAAGATTAACATATTCATTACACACTGTGTTTAACACACTGTGGCACTGCTGTTTTTTTGCAAATTTTGTACAATTTGAAATAACAGCAAGAAAATAAATGAAAATTGATTTTTTTTTTTTCGTTTGCCAGTTTTGACCTCTGATGAAGTCCCTAGAGACTAGGAACTGAATTTTGCATATTAATCCATTTTTCCCTGGCAGCCATGTGCACAGGGGTCCTTCGCCACACAGGCAGATAACTCCGTCTTCGGAGGTACTCATATTTTTTCTGTCAATGAGTAATCTACGTTTCAAGCCGGGCCTCGTTGCTGAGACCAAGGGTGGTTGCAGCAGAGAGAAATCATAAATACAAATCCCAACTGATGCAGCTGTGATTTGAACCCACAACCTCTCTGTCTCAAGGCCGGCATCTTGCCTCAAGACCAACCAGCCCCCCAAAAATTTATCTAAAAGCATCCAGTTTATTCAGAAAATTTTCTCATGAAGTCAGAAAAAGAAGGTGAATAAGAGAGAGAACTCCAAGTTTTAATGGAAATAACCGCGGAAATGTAAATATATTAAAAGTCGCAAAAACTGGCTCCAAAATTCAAAGTGTTCCTAACTAGAGCCTGTTTCTATGATTGATGGTACAAAATGTGTTAAAACAGTTGTAATCCAAAAATAAAAAATTGTAAGAGTTAAAATTGATACTTTACCATCCAACGTTTATAACAAAATACAACAACGATGATCAATTTTTGTTGATCAGAAAATTTTAATGAAAAATCTTACCACTCCAGAGTCTAGCTTAAACTTGATGTTCCCTGTCGTGTCTAACTTTTGGACTTCAAAGCCAATGAGTTCTCCATGAATATATTTGGTTCCAAAACTGATGTTCTTTTGTTTCAGTGCCCTTAGCAGTAACCATGGGTCCAGCCAGCCTTCACCTTCAAGACCTAAAATAAGTAAAAGTAAGGGGTATCCAATGACATACTCTAAGGTCATTGGGTGTTTAAATAGAGTTCAATTGACATATTCTAATGTCATAGAGTAACGAAATAAAGAGCCTAATGGTATATTCTAATGTTGTAGACAGTGAAATAAAGAGTCAAAATATATACTATGTTATAAGTTAGTAAAATAAAGAGCCTAATGATGTATTCTAATATCATTTGTTAGTGAAATGAATAGTCTAGTGGCATATTCTAATTTAGGGTAGTGAAATTAAGAGAATCTAATGACATATTTGAATGTCATAGAGGAGTTAAATAAAGAGAGCCCAATGACATAATCTAATGTCGTAGAGTAGTTAAATAAAGAGAGCACAATGACATATTCTAATGTCGTAGAGTAGTTAAATAAAGAGAGTCCAATGACATATTCTAATGTCGTAGAGTAGTTAAATAGAGTCAAATGACATATTTTAATGTCGCAGAGGAGTTAAATAAAGAGAGCCCAATGACATATTTTAATGTCGCAGAGGAGTTAAATAAAGAGAGCCCAATGATATAATCTAATGTCACAAGGGTGTGAAATAAAGAGTCCAAAGATATAATCTAAGGCTGTAGATTAGTTAAATAAAGAGAGTCCAAAGATATAATCTAAGGCTGTAGATTAGTTAAATAAAGAGAGTCCAAAGACATAATCTAAGGCTGTAGATTAGTTAAATAAAGAGAGTCCAAAGATATAATCTAAGGCTGTAGATTAGTTAAATAAAGAGAGTTCAAAGACATAATCTAAGGCTGTAGATTAGTTAAATAAAGAGAGTCCAAAGATATAATCTAAGGCTGTAGATTAGTTAAATAAAGAGAGTCCAAAGATATAATCTAAGGCTGTAGATTAGTTAAATAAAGAGTCCAAAGATATAATCTAAGGCTGTAGATTAGTTAAATAAAGAGAGTTCAAAGACATAATCTAAGGCTGTAGATTAGTTAAATAAAGAGAGTCCAAAGATATAATCTAAGGCTGTAGATTAGTTAAATAAAGAGAGTCCAAAGACATAATCTAAGGCTGTAGATTAGTTAAATAAAGAGAGTCCAAAGATATAATCTAAGGCTGTAGATTAGTTCAGTAAAGAGAGTCCAAAGATATAATCTAAGGCTGTAGATTAGTTAAATAAAGACAGTCCAAAGGCATAATCTAAGGCTGTAGATTAGTTAAATAAAGAGTCCAAAGATATAATCTAAGGCTGTAGATTAGTTAAATAAAGAGAGTCCAAAGATATAATCTAAGGCTGTAGATTAGTTAAATAAAGAGAGTCCAAAGATATAATCTAAGGCTGTAGATTAGTTAAATAAAGAGAGTCCAAAGATATAATCTAAGGCTGTAGATTAGTTAAATAAAGAGAGTCCAAAGATAAAATCTAATATTGTAGGCTAGGTAAGTATTAGACTTCATTGTATTAGGCCACATCATTGAGAAGGCCAGTGATCTTTCTTCTCATTGTTATTCACCTTCCCCAACTCACTGAACCACTCCCCCTCCACCTTATTTTTTAGCTGGATTAACAGAGAAGCATCTAGCAACAATCAGATCTATCCTTACTTTATCATAAAACCAGCACACTATCATTGTGCTACAGATGTCCTCAAAAGAGGTAATGGGGGACTGGTTGGTCTCGAGGCAAGTCGCCGGCATCGGGAGAGAGAGGTTGAGGGTTCAAATCCTGGCTGCATCAGTTGGGATTTTTATTTATGATTTCTCTCTGCTGCAACCACCCCTGGTCCCAGCAGCGAGGCCCGGCTTGAAATGTCGATTACCCACGGATAGAAAAAAACATGAGTACCTCCAAAGACGAGTTATCAGCCTGTGCGGCAAAGGACCCCTGTGCACACTGCTGCCAGGAAAAAACAGATTAACATGCAAAATTAAGTTCCTAGTAACTAGGGACTTCATCAGAGGTAAAAAGCTGCCGAACGCAAAAAAAAAAAAAAAAAAAAAAAAAAAAAAAAAAAAAAAAAGGTAATGAAAAAATAAATATGTGAACTACAAGGAACCAATGCTTTTGAAATAAACTGTGGCAATATGAGACTTGAAGCAGTGGAAATAAATGTACAACATAATTGTAGAAGTTTAGAGTTGTCCTCCCCTCCTTTATTTGCCTTATAGCACCAAGCACAGCTGCTGGTTTTAATCACAAAATGGCATTAATAATTTTAGTTCTAATTCCTGAAATTCTGCATCATTTCTTGGTGACGATAACCTGAAAATTAAGAAGCTTCAATTATTTACAAATTTATGAACTTCATAATCTTTCATAAGTACATACCTAAAGAACCACATTCAATTCCATCGAAGTTCATCCACTGATACTTCTCAGCCAGTTGTTTTTTGGTTAGCAGCACAACTCGGGCCCCAAGTTCACTACACAATTATTAGGACAAACCAAACCATGTCAATTATAAATTGCATGAAATAAATACAGCACACGAAATACATGACTCAAAATAGTATACCAGGGTTGAGGTCAAATTGAGACTTCATTTTCAGAATAACAGAATATATTTGGACATAAAGAAAAGACTTTTATTTCTCTTGATGTAATCTCTCTTTTCACTAAAGTCATCATCATTGTGTGCCTTCTCCGCAACGAAGGTTGGCTACCATGGATCGCCATTCCACTCTGTTTCTTGCTTTGATGGTACAGGCTGTCATAGATTGACTTGTCCATCTTTTGATGTTACTCGTCCATGTTAGTCTTGGTCTGCCTCTGCCTCTTTTACCTTGTATTTTTCCTTCCAATATTACTTTCAGTAGGCTGCTGTGTCTTTTAACATGCCCCAAAAATTTCATTTGTCTTGTCTTGACTGTATTTAGCAGTTCTCTTTTTATTTTCAGTTGTTTTAAAACTTTATCGTTTGTTATCTTTTGTTTCCATCCAATTCTACCTACTCTTCTATAAATCCACATTTCAAAAGCTTCAATTTTCTGTTCTGTTTTCTTGTCTAATGTCCATGTTTCTGCACCATACAGGAATATTGAGAAGATGTAACATTTTGCCATTCTTAGTTTCAGCCCTGTTGATATTTGTTTTGTTGTTAGTATATTTTTCATGGCATTAAAATTATTTTTTGCCATACCCATTCTTTTCACTAAAGTAGACCTCCCATAATTTCAATAGTGCTTGAACACCATCAGCATAAAAAGACTTCTCAGTATGCCTAAGACATGACTGAATTGAGGGAAATAATAATAAATTAATATTATTATAGAGGGAAACTTCAGAGGCGACAGTCAGTGAATCAATTCAGAGGAAGAGGTATGTTTACTGCACTCAGAAAAAATGACAAATAATCAACAACAACAAAAAACACAAAGAACAATATATGGTCGTCCTAAGCAGGATCGCTCCGAGTGCAGTAAACATACCTCTTCCTCTGAATTGATTCGCATGACGGAACTGCCTGTTTCACCTCATCACTGTTTAAATATGCTGGCTTCCAAGGAACTGCCCAAAACTGAAAGCGTTCATGAATTGTTGTGTTCAAAAGTTTCCACAGAAAAATCCATCCGATCCATAAGCTGATGACATGTTATCTATCAGTTTTCAAGGGTTAGGCACTTCACTGACTGAAGAATTAGGCACTTCACTGACTGAAGAATTAGGCACTTCGCTGACTGAAGAATTAGGCACTTTGCTGACTGAAGAATTAGGCACTTCACTGACTGAAGAATTAGGCACTTCACTGACTGAAGAATTAGGCACTTCACTGACTGAAGAATTAGGCACTTCACTGACTGAAGAATTAGGCACTTTGCTGACTGAAGAATTAGGCACTTCACTGACTGAAGAATTAGGCACTTCACTGACTGAATGTTCACAGGAATGACTGCAATAAGCTCTGAGCCACTTCAGCCAGGGTCATCTTACTCTGATGTATGGCTATTTTTAAACTGTTCGTACTATTCAAATGTTTTACAGCAGCTAAGAATGTTACCACCATAATGTGCTTGAAGTTTTCTCTCAAATTCACAAGAAATGTAATAACAACATGCACTTCTATGTTTGCACTCACAGGCTTGTCTGCCATCTTGTTTGTTGCTAATACAATGTAAGTACACCGAAGTATAATAGTAGTATATGTGTGCAAAAATAACCATTAAATCTGATGTGGACAGGAATATTATATGACAGTATGGACATGTCATAGCTGCTGGTGATCCATTTCAAGAGCTTTTCTATATAGCCTCTCTCTGTTGTTTGGTTGCCAGTCTTTTACTTGTCTCCCAGAATGTAGCTTCCATGTTGAATAGATATGTGCCAGGTTGTTCTTTCTTAAGCCAAATTTCTCCACGTATTAAGATTAATACCAAAAGTTCTTGAGTATATCTTTAAAGCACTTCTTTTGCCCACTCTGTCAGTATTTACCTTTCTTACTAGTAGCCATATAATATATTTGACAGTTGGTAGGTAGTCTGGCATGTGGACTATATGACCTGCTGTTTCTATGCATGCATCAGTATAATGTCAATGCCTGGGATATCAGCTTCGTAAGGTAGGCTGTATGGAAGTGATTTAACTTCTATATGTGGCGTCTATATATGGTCCTTTTAAGTATTTGGGAACTTTGTTAACCTCAGATGGAAGATGTACAAAAGAGGTGAGATGCAGAATGGCTCAGACAAAAGCAGCATTCCAAAAAATGAGGAAGATACTATGCAATCCATTTTTGACAATGGAAACAAGAAAAAGAGTTCTTAAATGTTATGTAGAGCCAGTCTTAACATATGGATGTGAATCATGGACAATAGTACAACAGACAAGAAAATCACTGAAGTCTGTAGAAATGTGGTTTTACAGAAGAATGTTGAGAATACCATGGACAGCTAAGAAGAGTAATGAAAATGTTCTGAAAGAGGTCAAAGCAAAAAGAGAGCTGATTTCCAATATTAGGAAGAAACAATCATCATTTTTTGGCCATGCAATGAGAAGAGAACAGCTGGAATATATTGTAACAACTGGGAAAATTGAGGGACGAAGAGATAGAGGGAAGCAGAGAAAAAATACCAGACAGCTTAAAAGAATGGCTTGGCAGAAGGTCAACAACAGAAATGATAAATAACTGTCGAGATCGAAAGTTGTAGAGACATGATCATCTACGCCAGCAGGCCCAGTACTTGATGATGATGATGATGATATATGGTCCAGGTTTTACATGAGTGCGATAACACAGGGAGTACAGCAGCTCCGCAAGCCTAGGCTTTGTTTATAAACTGATACACTATGATACAAAAAAGTGTGTTTGTGTGTGTATCATGTGACATATTAACTTGAAACTAGTCTATACAATTACCAAAATGTCAGATATGTGATATTGTGAGCTTAGCTATAAATGTTTTAGAACATCACATATGACTACATTTAGATAACAAATTTAAAATAGCAAGAAAAAGAAACCACTTGTATACATTGTGTTGCATCTTGAAGTCTCTGAAGGTAAAATTGAGTTTTTTAAATAGAGTGAAAAACAATACTGACAATGCCACAAATAAATGTTTTTGCAATATCAATTTTTTTAAAAATGTAAATATATTTGGTTAAACTGGCTGCTGGGTCATTACACATTGATAAGAATTGCAAAAAGAGATTTATTCTAGAAGAGAAAGGGATGGTTGTAAAATAAAAAAAAGAACTCCGCATATCATGAAGCTAATGGCCAAGCATCAGTCTTCTTTTACTTCCATCAATTATTGTTTGGTTTTTACATAAAACAAAAGTATATTCTTTTCATTTACTTCCATCATTTATTGTCTGGTTTTTACATAAAACAAAAGTATATTCTTTTCATTTACTAATTCAGGAGGTGCAAGTTAGACACTCGTTGGTAAAAATATAAATAGTATATTGGGGGAGGGGGGGGGGGGCCAACTTGCCCATCCAGCAACTGAGCTGAGTGTGGTCAGCGACCCACTACTGACTGCATGCATCAGGATTTGTGAACAACAGAGTAGATCAAGATCCTGCTTCACCTCCCAGCAGTGCTCCCAGAAACAGACTACCTAGTCTGGCCAAGCAAATAGGGATCGAAGAGGGAAAGCAACACTGTACTAAAAAAGGCAGTGTTGAAGTCGTATGTGTTGGGCGAATAGTCGTATGTGTTGGGCGAATAGTCGTATGTGTTGGGTGAAAAGGGGCAAATAAAATACAACACAACGTATCCACACCCACTTAATATCCTTTTTAGGGCAAATGGCGAAGGGGACTAAACATTCCTCTAGTAACCATCAGGTAAATGCCAAAAAGAAAAGAAAATATATTCTACTGGATTAAAATAATATACAACCTGGAGAAGTCAAACAGATTGAACTGCAAACAAATTTCTGTGGTCCACAAATATTTAGTTTAAGAGTGACATGACTAGTTTATTAATTATATCTATCTATCTATCTACTGACCTTTCGAGCTGTAGCCATAGGGCATAGACCAAGATACTCCTCCTCTTATCTGAATTTTTGTTCTAGCAGTTTTTAATTCTTTTAAAGATATTTTATCAAATCTCGCGATTTGTCTCTGTTTTGTGCAAGCAGCTCTATCTCATTGAGATATTAATTATATAGAACAAGGTAAACTGAATGTTTTAACTACCACTCCCAAATTAAAGAAAAATAACCTTAATGAGGACTGAAACAAGTTCACCCAGTAACTGTTGGTACTAACGATTTTAATTTTTGACATAGACTATGATTAGCATGTGAGGATCTTGCAAAAACAGAAAAAACTGTGGGCAGTAGAAGCTAAGGAAGGGAAAATGAATGACAAAATGGTTGTGAAAAAAAGTAAACGGAAAAGATGACTAGGAAAACAAATGAAAAGAAATGCACACTAGCATGACATTTTTCATGCAAACCAAGATGTGATGGGTGCCCTTCACTAACTTTAATCGGGCAAAGAACCTTGACTATTTATGTGATTAAACTATTTTTTTGTAAAAAGGTGAAACATCAGCAGGAAAATTGTTGATCATGTGATGTGTAGTAAGAAAGTGATGTTTCCTCTGACTTCGACAAATGTAAATATTATGATCTTATACATTTTAACAGCATCCTGCTCTCAAACATGAGTTAGAAATATAAATATATAAAGACAGAGAGAGAGAGAGAGAGAGATGTAAATAAAAAATAATTAAAATTACTAATAAAACAAATGAACTAAGAATCTATAAATATCATGTATGTGTAGATGATGTTCTTACTTCTGCATAGTTACATTCTCCACTAACTGTTCTGCATCCTTTTCCTCTGCAAGGATAAGATAACCCTGGTGATTAAATTGTACATCTGGTGGGCTTTCATCTGAAATATATAAATAATTGTGACAATCCATCATTAACTACGGATAGAGTTGTAAAGGAAACATAAATGAAGCAGTAAACATATAGAACAACAGAAGATGGAAGATAAAGAGTATTTATATTATTTATTTATGCCAATTTACTAATACTTGATGAAAGATCACAACAGCTAGGGCTGAAAATTAATAGAGATAAGACCAACATTATGAGAATTAATGCAGTTGACAATAACCAAATAAAATTAGGAGAAATACCTCTACTAGACGTACAATCTTACATATATCTGGGTAGGAATATAGATAAAGAGGGAGGAACAGAAAATGATACCAAAATAAGGATATCAAAAGCAAGAGGAGCTTTTGTTGCACTGGGAAACATATGAAGTCCAAAGAAATTAGGTTAAATACAAAAATAAAAATTTTCAACTCAAATGTTAAGTCAGTCCTATTATATGGCTGTGAAACATGGAGAACAACAAAAATGACAATCATGAAGGTACAGACTTTCATTAACGGATGCTTGCGCAGAATAAAAGGATGGAAATGGCAGGACAAATTCACTAACATAGAATTATGGAAATGTACCAGTCAAATGCCAATGCATAAAGAGATACAGCAAAGATGATGGCGCTGGATAGGACACACACTGCGGAAGCCAACTGAGAGTATTACACAACAGGTGCTTTTTTGGAATCCCTAAGGAAAAAGACAAAGAGGAAGACCAAAATATTCTTAGAGAAGACGGAAGCAGAGATGAAGATAATGGGGAAGACATGGAATGATCTTAAAAGAATGGCAAGAAACAGAACGGCATGAAAATTGTTTGTTGGAGACCTATGCTCCACAGGAAGCTGAAATGCAGAAGAATAAAAAGAAGAAATTGACAGTTTATAACATTGGAAGTGAGAAATAATGTTTTACATTGGTAAGTAGTAAAAGTAAAGTAAAGTACGCGCATCACGCCAAGTGGTGTATAGGGAATATGGTGTTAGTGACCATAAATTTTACAGACCTTTGGCACATGATTTTTGGGGTAATGAGGTCGGTATTATGCCCGCGCCGCTTTACTTTCCCAGAAAAAAATCCGGTACCCATTAAAGGCTGGGTGTACCAGAAGCCGTCGATTGGGATCGAACCCTACCTCTTGTCCTTTGTAGTCCATTTCACTAACCACTGAGCTATCGCGGCTCCCTTTACATTGATAAAGTTAACCAAAAATGTTTCATTGATTTGAAGTAACAACAATGGACAAGTAGAAGAATTACCTGAAATAAGAAGTACAAGTTTTCTCATTTTTTTTCTGGACATAATCCCTTGTGTATTAGGAAAATCACTGACAGCCCCTAACACAGATGCTAGCTGCTTCTCTTACCTTGAGTTTTAATGTTGTGTTAGTTTTATCTCTTGTATTTAAGACACCATCACTGTATAACTCATAAATTTCATAACAATTAAATATCCAACTCTACTTCTCAAGTGTTGGCGTTAAAACATGAATTTCTTGCCCAACTATATAAGATGTATGTATCTTCACAGCTGTAGCTATGGTTCACCAAGCAGATTAATATGATTTTTAATGATGGTTGCAATTTTAATGCCTTTCACCAAGCAGCACAGTAAAGAACTATGTTCTTTTTTAAATTTTCAACTATTAGAGGTTCTTTTATATGCTCAACTTGTACGTAAGAATTGTATTTTATTGTCCATCTTCAAAAACTGTAGGCCACTAAACTCATCTACCCAGTTTATTTTATTTTAAACAATTTGTTAATAAAAAAAATACAACTGTCCCACATTTTAACAAACTGGCTGAGCATCTTTCACTTAGCTGAATCAGTAGCACTACTTGAAGCTATCAAAACACTCAAAAAATAAAAACAAAGAATGAACACCAAAAGTCTTCTTCACAGACTGCAAGTCACTTCTGGAATCCCCAGAAACTCCCTCAAGACATCATCTCAGAACTAAATGAGCTGCCTACAGTCCATGGTGGCCTTGCAATGAATTCCCTCCTACTGCAGACTTTCTGGAATTGAGGTAGCTGACTGCCTCTCCAAAATTGACAGCAAGAAAGCACAGTACAATCATCCAGTGAGCTACAAAAAGGCTAAGGCAATCATACAAAGCAAATGCTGAACATAAAAAACAAAAACGGCAAATAAATCACAGGCAAGACACATTACATCTGCTGCTATGACATGCCCAGACCACCATTTTCTACTTCAGAACAGCACTGCAGATTTCTGAGTCACCTTTACCATCTAGGAATAATCAACACTGATGAATGTCACTACAGAAGACAGGCTCAGAATCCAAAACATCTTCTTCAGTCATGCAACAATTATGCTGAACTTCAACATCAAACCTGGCCCTACAAAACAAAAATTGTGGAGACAATACAAAGACCTGGAGAGGGCAGCATATTTCAGTCTAGCGACAAGGGAAAAGACATAGCAAGATCAAAAGCTTCTCAAACATTGAGAGGTAGAGAGAGAGTTAATAAGGCACCTTTGATATTGAGATGGTTAACTCAAAGCTGCAGTAATCTCCAATAAAATATGCCCTCACTTTAAAACAAGGTAACCATCATCTAATCCCAACAATTCTTACACCAGAACCACATCTGAAATAAATTACAAGAATTTGAACTTTCCTTGCACTAAAACAAGATTAATAAACTCTAACCATTTTATCAATAACCTTTCAATCTTAACTCTTTAACTTTCCATTTATTTTTCTCTCTTGAACTGAATATGTGACTTCAATTTTATAACTATCCAAAGGCATCATTTTAATACTTCTGTATAATTTTTTTTTATTAAATAAAACATTTCACATAACATATCAAATTAAAGAGGAGGATAGCACAACATGGAAAAAATATGTGTATGTCATCAAATTATTGAATTTGGTATTTAAAATGTGAAGAAAGAGTAAAATTAAAGTTCCAAAAATTAAAATGTAACTCACTAAAACATGAATCCATATAAAAAAGCAATAAGATCATGTGCAAAGCTAATTTCATGTATTAATTTTATCCATTTACCTCTTAGCTAGCTGACTATCCCATTCAGAATGTTCAATATAATAGTGGAATTTTCATTTGATGTAAACACAGTATAAAGAAAAACAATGTCAAAAGTTTACTTACTCTATGTCACTTGACAGACTGAGAATGAACTTTACAATGAAAACATAAACTCTTTTTTGGCTCTTACTCATGTAAATGCAGTATATTTTAACATATACAAGTTATATTTTTACTTGTTAAGGATGTGGTGGTCTTGTAAAATATCCAGATGGATAAAAGTGTTTGAATTACATGACAATAATATGAGAAATTTAGCAAAAAAATACCTCTTAGTCCAATTTTAGAATTTAAATTTAATCTCAGATTCAGGCTACCTTCACATTAAACAGGATGTTTAAAAGGGGAAAGCACTCTCTTTATACAGGAAAGTAATTTTAAAATTAGTTCTGAACAAAGGATTCAGACATTTTTGCAATCAACAGGGTTAGCGATGATGAGAGATCTACATATGTATATCAGCGATAATGGTGGCGTCAATCGAAAGTTAGAGTTAATAAATCAATTAATATATTAGTGATCTTTGCACTTTCAATGGGTCACACCGGAGTGTCTGAGTGGTCTAGAGTTTAGATGTCTGCTTCTAGATAATAGAAGTTCTTGGTTTGAATACCAGGAAAAAACAGGTTTTTTTTGTCTGTAATATTTGTTTGAATTTTATCACTTTTCTGAGAGCATTATTTTCATTTTACTTTCAATTGTGATCATTATCCTTTTCACTAAAGCTTCACTCATCACTACAGGATTTCAGATTTGGAGGCATGATTATTAGAGTTAATATGAAATCTATCTATTGACCTTTCGAGCCCATAGGGCGTAGACCAAGATACTCTTTCTCTTATCTGAATTTTTGTTGTTCTAGCAGTTTTCAATTCTTTTAAAGATATTTTATCAAATCTCGCCATTTGTCTCTGTTCTGTGCAAGCAGCACTATCTCATTGATATCATCCTGCTGCTCTTGCCTCTCTCATCAATGTTCTTCTCAGTGTCTCTCTGGGTCTTCCTCTTTTCCTCTTGCCTGTTGTTTCCCAGATGAGGGCTTGAAATATGAAATCACTTGTAGCTAAAAAAAAACACATGAATGGCACACACAACAAGGTGTTTATATGAATGTGATTAATTGAAATAGTGATGGTATTGACAAAATAAAAATCTTAACTTGACTGTTAATGATATCTTATTATAGAAAAAAATGACATAATCCTGAAGTAATCAAATCACAAGTCAAATTTCAGCTCAACATTCTCTGACAGGTTAACACTAAATGCATTCCCCACTTTAATCAGCCAATTCTGAACCGACTTAACAGAAACCAATAACACTATGGTCCTCATAAACAATAAACAAACAACAACATAACAGGGTAACTCACGAATAACACCTAGATGCTGTTTGATGTTACATAAGAACTCTGAGGTACACAGGGAAAGTTGAACATTTTCAGGGACTGAGAACTGATGTCTAACTCCTTCCCAAGACAGCATACTTGAGCTTCTTGTGTACTGAAAGTTAAAAAAATCTTAGTGTTAGATTTCATTATAAAATCAAGTAGCAGACAAAACTAAATCAGTGTTATTAACTCTAAAAATAGAAAGTAATTAAATTTCTAAGTAAAAAAAGTATAAACTTGAACACTATATTCTACAACAATATATAAGATAAGTACGGGGTTAAGGCAAAGAAATGCAAATGAATGCATAAAAATGCGAAGCTGCAGTAAAGCTGAATGTGATGAAAAATTTTAAAATATATAAAAAAATGGTATTTTAGAAGCTTTACATGATAAGTGGACGACACAGATTAAACGACGTTTCGGCCCAATAGGCCTTCAGCAGGAACAAACAACAAAAAACACACACGGATATGTAAGTAAAACTAATAACAAAACATCCAAAACAAAAATAATCAAAATATGTTAAAGAAAATAAAAATGTCTTCCTTGTGTGTCAGGCCGAGGTCAAAATGAAAAGGAAATGGTAACCTGAGTGTGGCTGTCGTGAATGTGCAGAAATGTGCGCAAATGCACACAGAACCAGAGGAGTTCACACGGGGGTCAGTGTGCAAACACAAAGGAGAAAGAATAGAACAGTAGACTAACAGGTGCTCAAAAAGAGGTAAGAGTGAGATGTCTGAGTCATCATCATCATCATGTGCCATACCGGTTGGTGTAGGTGATCACTTCCCTCCACAATCTTCTGTCTACAGTGCATCGTATCAGTTCTGTTGTTGACTGTTTTCCATGCCATGACACCAAGCTATCCAGTATTTTCTCTCTTTGTTGCCCGCGATCTCTCTTTCCTTTTATTTTGCCAGTTGTAACCAAGTATTCCAACTTTCCTCTTCTCATGATGTGCCCGAAAAATGCTGATTGCTTCTTTCTGATGTTTTTTAAGAGCTCCCTTTTTGTGATGGCCTCTTTGAGAATTTCTTCATTGGTCTTTTTAGCTGTCCAGGGAACTTTCAACATTCTTCTGAGAAATCCCATCTCTGTAGCCTCTAATCGTCTTTTCATTTGTTTGTCTACTGTCCATGATTCGCTTCGATAGGTCATAATTGGTTCTACATGGCACTGATGAACTCTCTTTCTCACATCTATGGTTACGAAATACAATTGATAAAATATCTTTAAAACATTTCAGAAGATACAAAAGAAATGACACTTACAACAGGATCTTTCTCGATTATTGTGATGGAAGATGCTGCTGGGTTGATCTGTTTTAGCCAGTAAGCAACTGAGGAACCAACAATCCCTCCACCGATGATCAGAAAATCCGTTTCTCTTGGAACATCAGTTTCTGCAGGCTTCAGTGATGCAATACCTTCAAACTCTTCTTTCAGAATTTTCCATGGGGACCTAAACATGCCTGTCAAAAATTTAAACTTTCAGCTTGTATGAAAGGAACTTTTTCTTCATCAGAATATGCATCTTTACCTTCCATTAGAATCAGAATAGCAAAGGCAGATATAACTTTCAGAAATCTTGATAAAATATGGAAATCAAAATTATACACAAAAAAGCACAAAAACAAAGCTTGGGATTTTCAAATCAAATGTACTATCCACCCTTATTGATGCATGTAAAAGCTTGAAAAAAACTACAGAAATATTTTCTTAAATTCATTGTATGAAACGAATGTCTCAAAAAAATACTTCCATGGAATTAATTCAAGGCTAGTCATCATCATCATTGAGTGCCGTCTCCGCAACGAAGGTTGGCTACCATGGAGCGCCATTTTGCTCTATCTCTTGCTTTGATGGTGCAGGTTGTCATCGGTTGATTTGTCCATCTTTTGATGTTACTCATCCATGTTAATCTTGGTCTGCCTCTGCCTCTTTTACCTTGTATTTTCCCCTCCAGGATCACTTTCAGTAGGCTGTTGTGTCTTTTAACATGGCCTAAGAATCGCATTTGTCTTGTTCTAATTGTGTTCAGAAGTTCTCTTTCCATTTTTAGTTGTTTTAAGACTTTGTCGTTTGTTTTCTTTTCCTTCCATCCAATTCTACCTATTCTTCTATATATCCACATTTCAAAGGCTTCAATTCTCTGTTCTGTTTTCTTGTCTAATGTCCATGTTTCAGCACCATATAGGAATATTGAGAAGATGTAACATTTTGCTATTCTTAGTTTTAGCTCTGGTGTTATTTGTTTTGATGTTAGTATGTCCTTCATGACATTAAAATTACTTTTTGCCATTCCTATTCTTTTGTTTATTTCAGTTGTACATTTTCCATCACTGGTTATAGTATGTCCAAGGTAGTTATAGTTCTGAACTGTCTCAAGGTCTATTCCTTCAATTTTGATATCCACTTGTGGGTTTTGAGTATTTTCTTTGTTTATGATCATAGTTTTAGTCTTTTTGATATTCATATCTAGTCCATATTTTTTGCTTGTCGTGTTTATTTCATTAAGTAATTGTTGTAGGTCTTTAGGATTTTCTGCTAGTAGTACAGTATCGTCAGCATAGTTAGCAAGGCTAGTACAGAAAAGAAATGGTCATGCATCCAACAATCTATAATGAAGATGGACATATGCCAGCCATGTGATGAGAAGAGACAAGAGAATCTCAAATCAAACCCTCAAACAGGAAACAACTCTGGTACCCATTATTAGAGGCTGGGTGAACCCCATAGCCCTCCTCTTAGTCAGAAAAAAAATCTACGATTTCTGGGAATCTAAACTGGACCCTTCTGATTAGAAAGCGAGCGCACTAACTACTCAGTCACTGAAACTTCTCTAAAAAGGAGGACTTTAAATTGGTGTAGATGCGATGTGGCTTACAGCAAGCTGCGATATCTATACCTTTCAGTACCATGTACCAGACTTCCACAAAGCATTTTTTGATACAAGGTTGCCTTTTTTTTGACATAACAAGTTAGTCTATTTCAAGGGCCACCACTACTAAGAGGGACTTGGTTTGCTGCTGGTTGCTTATGCTGATGTAAAAAATTGGCTATGATTGTCACAACTTCCAGTCTTTGTGCTGTCTGGTCTCTAAGTCCTTTTAGGTTGTCAAGGACAAGAAAACAGTTTCAAACACAAAAATTATAACAACGTATTTCATCTTCATTAAAAATATCAGAAAAATAACATTTTCTGACAATGTACGCTGAAAGGAATATTTAATACGACAAACATATTCAGTATTAAAGGATATATTGTAATCGTAAATTCTCTAATTCTCAAAAATACAAACAATGTTTACCTGCTCTTGGCACTCTTTCCTCAGACTTTGTGTGATCTGATTCATCTGTTGCTAAATTTCTAATTGCTCCTATTGCTGGCAGAGTTTGGCCATAACTGATTCTGTACTGCTGGTGTTTGTGCACAATATGCTTTAAAGTGCGCCTGCATTGTGACCCCAACTTTGAAAAGGACATTTTCTGTGATAAAGAAGATTGTTAACAGATTGTAATAATCTTCTATCACTCTAAACATAACATTATCTATGTCATGTAATGAGGAAAGCAATGAAGATATTTTATATAAAAAGAATTAAACATTTAAAAAACTGGTTTATAAACACCATTCTACAAAAGGAAATTAATATACTATTTTCATGTCAAAAGATACAGTGGGCTGGAAAGAACAATAATGGAAGGTATGGTTACAAGACTACAAGATGGGGGCAGACCAAGAAGAGGGTGGTTTCAAGACATCAGAGACCTTGAAAATGACAACAGAAGAAGTTGGAGATCTGGCTAGAGAGAGAGAGAGAAAGAGAGACAGAGAGATTCTTTAAGATGGGCTATGGTCACATCCCAATAAACAACCAGACTATGTCTGTAGTATTTCTCCCTTATATGTATTTAGGGTCTCCACCAATGTTGTCTTTGAGGTCATCATATCATGTTTTCCTTGTCATGAATCCCTACATAATTGGAGCAATAAATTAATACAAATCCCTGAAACTTCATGGCCTCTATTGTATACAAAGCACACATCTAGGGTAGTAAGGAGCCAATGGTGGGGTGTGCTAAACACTCCAAGGTATGGTGCTAAACACTCCAAGGTATGGTGCTAAACACTCCAAGGTATGGTGCTAAACACTCCAAGGTATGGTGCTAAACGCTCCAAGGTATGGTGCTAAACACTCCAAGGTATGGTGCTAAACACTCCAAGGTATGGTGCTAAACACTCCAAGGTATGGTGCTAAACACTCCAAGGTATGGTGCTAAACACTCCAAGGTATCTAGGGTAGTAATCTTTTTTGAACTTTCCTCTGCACCTACTGTGAAAAAAGTATGTCGGCATTACAGTTTTACTGAAGCAGAGCTGTATTCACTGTCCCAATCTTCAATCTCACACTTGCATTAACAGTATTGAAACTTCATATCTCCCTGAAACACATTTGCCACTTACATTGACAGTAAATTACTACCCCATCTTGATTTTTTTTTACACCTTGCACCATCATCTATCAATGAACATCACTGCATCATTCTCAGACATCAAATGTATTATTTCCAGACTTACTCTTCAATTTCAGTAGTTTCTAAATTCTCAGTCCAGAATGTTAATAACTCCATGATAATGTTGTTCATCTGCTACAGTTCTAACCTTATAGATATATAACTGACTTTGTAGGTCTTCAACAAAAACTTTCAAAGCCGTACTGTTTCTTGTCATTCTTTTAAGATCATTCCATGTCTTCCCCATTATCTTCATCTCTGCATCCATCTGTCTTCTCCAAGAATATTTTGGTCTTCCTCTTTGTCCTTCTCCTTGGGGATTCCAAAAAAGGGCCTGTTGTGTAATACTCTCAGTTGGTTGCCGCAGTGTTTTAATAACAGTGATTGGGGCAAAGGTGCCTGACAACAAGAGAGCTAAAAATTGTCAGTAACTCATAGGTGATGGTTTATGCCAGGATAAAAAAAAAACTAGAATTATCAAGACAGTACACCACCTCCTTGCTGTGTGCCCAGAAACAGACTAGCTAGTCTATTCTGGCCAAATGAGTAGGGATCAAGAGGGAAGGCAAAGTGGTACTCAAAAATGCCATGCTGAAGGTGGATGTGTTGGGCTGAAAGGTGTAAATATCACAGTTCTACTTAAAACCACAACACAACACACACACCCACTTAATGTCATTCTAAGGGTGGATGACAAAGCCAAGCACAATAATAACTTGTTTGATAGTCTTCTCTGCTTATGTAGTCATGAAGAATATTGAACAGTGACTGTAATGATTTGCAAAATAAGGAAAATGTAAGAGACTAAACTGGTCATATACTCAGTATACGTTACAATGGTTTCTTTTTCAGACAACTGAATAATCAGATGGTTGAAGGAAAAAAGGAAATCACAAGTAAAACTATCAAAAGAGAAGGATCGAACGAAAGATGAAAGTAACAAGAAAAAAATATCTCCAGAAATTTACTGTGCTGCATCTAAGGTAGAAATAAAACTTTTTGAATTATATGCCATACTTGGTTCTAGAGGAATTAATGACATAAAAGAGGGTTGTAACTTGCAAGTGATTAAGAACAATGACAATGTAAAAAAATAATAAAATAAAATAAATATAATATAGCTTAATATATTCATATAATGTAAAATAATAAATATAATTGTAAAAAAAATGCATAAAAATTTAATTTAAAAATTCATAAGAATTGATTGTACTACAATTTGTAGCCAACCTTCCATGCAAAGACGGCACTCAATGAATGAATGAAAATAATTGATGCTTACATTTAATTTAAAGTGTTAGTCATAAGTCACTAACTTTGACTTAATAATAAATATATACATATTTATATATAATCTAATTTGTTAAATAATAAGTAAATAAAATTAGTGTAAATGTAGAATAAATTAACCTTGAGTTATACTAGTTAAAAAAAAAAAATTCCAAAAAAAAGACAGATAACACAACAAGGCCATCAAGACTAACATTAACAAACTTTTTTTTATTCGTTATGTTTTGCCTTTTTAACCTTTGCATAACAGGCTACAGGGAGCCGCGATAGCTCAGTGGTTAGTGAACTGGACTACAAAGGACAAGAGGTAGGGTTCGATCCCAACCGAAGGCTTCCGGGTTCACCCAGCCTTTAATGGGTACCGGAATTTTTTCTGGGAAAGTAAAGCAGCACGGGTATAATACCGACCACATTACCCCAAAAATCATGTGCTGAAGGTCTGTAAAAATTATTTATGATCACTAACACCATATTCCCCATACGCCACATGACGTGACGGGGGTACTTTACTATAACAGGCTACGTTTATTTCAATTTTAATTGATTTGACTATTTTGACTTTTTCTCGGTTCAGTATTAGTGTTCTAACTTTTTTAATTTTAAAAAGATTAAAAAATTTCCATTGTTCCCGTTGAATTTATTCTGCAAACAAAACAAGATTACGATTGAAGAAAGATCATTTCGAAATTTGTTTAAAAAAAGTCAATCTCAATATTTTTACATAATAAAGAGACAACAGACGCATCATGTGCAAGATAAATTGTGTGCTAAGTTAGCTTTATAAAATTTATAGAAGAATAAACTGAACTGAATACAATGACAGTGAGTATCTCATCACTCTCAGATCTGATCACGGCAGACCCTCCTGGCAAGGATTTATGTTGTAATCAAGAGAGGATGCAATATGTGATCAACAGTGTGACTGTTGTTGTTGCTGTCTTCTTCGTGGGTCTGCCTGCTTCTTGGTGAGGCACGATCTTCAGACTGAGTCTTCTAGGTTGTATTAAACCGCAATTGCCATCCAAAAAAATGAGAGTGAAAATCTCTTGCACGCTGTCTTCTCAGAACTATTTATAAGTAAATAATAGTGTATAATCAAGTGAGACTACATATTTAATCAACAGTGTTGTACTTTCTGTAGTAATGTAGTTAGTGCTAAACATGTCTGTAGATATAAGACTAGCAAGTAGCCGAGCTACCGGGGCAGACTTGTACCATGGAGAGAATCCAGGCAATATAGTAACACCCGGAGACATAATAACAGCAAACACTGGTTTTATGAGGTACTTTTTATTTTGCGCAAAATATGTTTATAAGCCATTGTCATTAACTTATTGTCTTAGTCTTTATTAACGTGATTACCTATTTTCGATAGAATTGTTAGAATTAACCAAATAATTAAATTTTAAATTGTAAAATTCGAAATAATCTATCTTTCGTTCGCTCGAAGTATTGTCTATATCAGCAATGTCGTTTCCTGTATGAATTTTACTTTTGTAATTCTTGCAGTGGCCCATATCATATAGTTTTGTCTGTAGTGTTGTTTCTATGGGCCAATGGATTTTCCTCAGTCTACTATATTCAGTGCAGTCTTGAAGTATATGTTCAGCAGTCTGGGGGTGCCTGTCCACATGTACAAGTAGTTGATGTGCCGATCTTGCATTTTGTATACATGTGACTATGGAGTCGATTGTGTCCTGTTCTTAGGCATATAATGATAACTTGTTCATATCTATTCATATTATGAAAGGCATCGTGATTTGGGGCTTGTGGTCCTCTGGTTGATTTGATTATCTGTTTCTTATGATGGTATGTAACTGGTGTATCTAGTTGTGTACCTGTTGAACCTTCCTTTGCCAACTGATCTGCTTTCTCATTTCCTGGTATTCCACTGTGAGACGGGATCCACTGCAGGGCAACCCTGTGGTGCTTGCAGAGTTCAGTCAATAAGGTCTGCAGATGTGGTAATTTTCTGGATTGTAGTGCCTGGAGTACTGATCTTGCATCTGTCAAAAACACTACAGGCTGTGGGCTAAGATTACTGTTCAGCAGTTTTTCTATTGCCAACTTTATTGCTTGTATTTCTGCATCATAATTGTGACAATATTTCCCTGTTGATCCTGTTGCTATTTTATTCATATCCCTAGTGTTATTTGGGTACTCTATATATGCACCTGCTCCCCCATTCTTTACTGCATTCTGTGCTGATCCATCTGTGTACACATGGATTCATAGGTCTTGTGGGTATTCTTCATCCATGAAACTGAGAGTTATTTTTTTTCGCTGTAGACTATTCTGTTCCTCTTTGTCAACTATTCCTTTCACTTCTGTCCGTATTTGAACTGATAATCCTGATTCATCTGTCCAGGGAGTCTGTTCTGGTATGGGCAGGAGGGGGTTAACCACTCTTGGCATGTCTGGTGTTTGTCTACTAATACGCTTGGCTTGGTGGATAAAACTTCTTCTCTTAAGTCGTCCCAATGCAAGATTTTGGAATCGGTCCTTCATTGGATGTCTCGGCATGCATACAAATTTTTCTGCCTGTATCAGCACCTTTGTGTCTTTCCGTTCTCTCAGTGCTGGTATCCTCCACAATTTCTCCATCTCCAATATTGGTGTTGATTTCATTGCTCCTGTGATGACCCTAAGTGCCTGGTTTTGTACTTTATCCAGTTCTTGCAATGTGGTGTTTGATGCTGAGCACCATGCGGATGATCCATATTCTAAATGTTGGCGTATACTCTGTTGGTAAACTTTACTGAGTATTTTCCCACTTGCTCCCCATGTGGTTCCACACAACTTTCTTAGAATAGCCAATTTCCTCCTTGCTTTTTGGGTTGCCTTATTTATCTGCTGTTTCCAAGATAGTTTGTTATCAAATGTAACTCTGAGATATGTAGCTTGTATGTCTTCTTTCACAGGCTCATTGTTTATGTAGATGGCTCCGGCTTTTTGTTTTGGGGAGAGTGTGAAAAGTGTAGTACTGCATTTGTCTGTATTGATGCTGATACACCATCTATTTGTCCATGAATTCAGTGCATTCATAGCTCTTTGTAGCAATTTGGAGACCACTGTTGCATACTCCTCTGTGCACCCCATACCAAGTCATCTGCATACATTGCCACTTTGATGCCATGTGGTAGTTCAGTAACTAGGTCATTGATGTAGATCAGAAAAAGTGTTGGAGATAGTACCCCTCCCTGTGGAATGCCCTGGCGCAATAAGACCTTTTTACTCTTAAGACCATCCAGTTGCACTCTGGCTCTCCTGTTATGCAGGTATGCTTTGACCCATTTGTACATCCTGCCATTTACTCCATAATTTATCAGTTTCTTCAAAAGCCCTTCCTTCCATACCTTATCAAATGCTTTCTTTAGGTCTATCCATGCTGCTAGTACCAGTTTCTTTTCTTGAAACGCATCTTCAATTTCCTGGGAAAGATAGGTTGCCTGATCTTCGGTAGAGTAACACTGTCTAAAGCCTGCTTGTTGTGGGACAAGGAGATTTTCACTTTCCAGGTACCACTGCAGTCGTGAGATTGATTATACGTTCCATTGTTTTACACAAACAGCTTGTAAGACTGATTGGTCTATAGCTGGATGTCGTTGAACCATCTTTTCCTGGCTTTAGTAATGGTATCATAATTGCTTCTCCCATGCCTGTGGCACTCTACCTGTGATCCAGCAAATGTTGTAGATCTGCAGTAGTTTTGCTTTAGCTGCAGTTCCCAAGTTCTTAATCATTTCATTGGACACTCCATCACTGCCTGGTGACTTTTTCATTTTTAATTTGGATATTGCCAGCTCTAGCTCTCTTTGTGTAATGGGTATTTCCATGACTTCATGTGTGGTCTCTTCTTGTCTTGCATTTTGTTGTTTTAAACGGGTCTCTTGTCGTTTCTCTAAATATTACAGTAAGTATTACAAATATATAAATATTACAGATCATTTTCAATTTCAAAATATCATATTTCACATACTTCTATTTTCTACGTAGGGAGGTCAAAAAGTAATGCACACCAATTTTTTTCTCGGCTAATAATAAAGATAGGAATATGAAATTTTGCACACTTGGAATATGACATGTTCCAATTATGTGCACCAAATTGCACAGCATTCTGAAAAATATTACGCAATCTATGAACCGTTAAAACGGAGCTTGTCAACAATGTCCGTTACAAACAGCGAATTGTCATAGAATTTCTGGTTGCGGAAAAAGAAACTGTGGCAAACATTCATAAACGACTGTGTGCAGTGTACACATGTTCTGCAGTCGATAGGAGCACAGTTAGTCGCTGGGTTCAGAGAATTAAAGCTGCAGAAAGTGTACGAGTGGTGCTGCATGATTTACCGCGTTCTGGACGTGTTGCCTCGGCTACCAGCACAGACATGTTAAACCGGGCTGATGCCATTATTCGTAAGGATAGGCGTATCACTAGTCAGCAATTGGCATTGCAGCTTACAGTCAGCAAGGGAAGTGCAATCGCAATTTTTAAAACTCTCGGATATTCAAAGATTTGCGCTCGATGGGTTCCTCGGTGCCTAACAAATGATCACAGAGTTCAAAGGAAAACATTCTGTTCAGAATTGTTGGAGCGTTTCGGTGTTGAAGGAGAAATGTTTTTGTCAAAAATTGTTACCGGTGACGAAACGTGGGCACATTATTATGAGCCTGAAACAAAAATGCAGTCAATGGAATGGCATCATCCGCAGTCACCAAAAAGAAAAAAATTTCAAAACATCTCCATCAGCCGGAAAGGTGATGATCACTGTCTTCTGGGACATTGATGGTGTGATTCTTGTTGATGTAATGACAAGAGGTGAGACTATCAACTCGACAGCTTACATCAATACACTGACAAAACTCAAAAAATCAGTTCCACAGAGTTCGGCCTAATAAGCCATCTGCAGATTTGTTGCTTCAACATGACAATGCACGCCCTCACACAAGTCTGGTAACACGGGAAGCAATCAACAAATTTGGTTGGACTGTACTGCCCCATCCTCCTTACAGCCCTGATCTGGCTCCCTCAGATTTCCATCTGTTCGGACCACTCAAAAAATTCCTGCGTGGGAAACACTTTGACAATGATGAGGATGTGATCCGTGCAGTTAAAAAATGGCTACGCGAGCAGGACAAAACTTGGTACAAACGAGGCATTCATGACCTAGTTTCGCGTTGGCGTAAGGCAATACGCTTGGACGGAGATTATGTTGAAAAATAGGTAGTGTAAAGGGGATGTTCAGCTACAATCTGTGAAAATTTCACACATTTTGCCCGAATAGTTTCCGAGAAAAAAATTGGTGTGCATTACTTTTTGACCTCCCTTCAGTATGACTAGAAGTGTGCTGCTAACTATTCTTCTTGAAATTTTACACAAACTTATCCAAAGTTCTTCAGAATACACTTTTTTTTATGCATTTATTTCCACAAATAATGAAATTATACACAAGAAATAGTAGACTACTAAGTGGTAGTGAGTGGGGTCACTATTTGTCAGAAATAAACACACATTGACTTTGAAAATTCAACCGATCTATTTACATAACAAAGAAAGCACCATGTGGTGATCAAAGGAAGTAATTATGAAGCTTCTTCTAGATATCAAATACAAGTATTGGTGAATATTTATACAGAATCATTATTTTACTTTAAAATATTCAACCATATTTGGTCTTGAGTTGATGTGTCGGTTTTTGATCCGTTAGATACCTTCATAAGTGGAGCCAATGTGTTGCTAGTGGTCCGGAAATGTTAAACACCATTCTTGAACAGTTGACTTTCTAATTTTGCACACTTTACTTAATTTATTAAGTTTGACTTATGCAAGCACTTTACTTTGATAAAATAATCTTATATGGAAATGTACAATTAATTAAAATATTTTTTTTTAAAGCAACTCAGCTATTTTATTGACACTATCTATCTAAATTGATGCACACTGCAAAACGCTCTAAGACAATTAAATTGCTACAGTCGAGTAAAACTATTTTGTTAGGAAACACACTTATGAATAAATTTACAATGAATCAAAATATCCATATTGGTTTATGATAACTAAATAGTTGCAATGCGCAATTGCCACAAAATGTATATGCTGATAATAGTCTTAATCACTGAGAGTGAAAATGAGTTACAAGAAATGTTCGACATTATAGTGAAAGAAAGCAAAAATAAAGGACTCAGCCTTAATAGCAAAAAGACAGAAGTAATGGTAACAGAAAGAAAAAGACATCACCTCAGTGCAAAATAAAGACAAGTGGAAGAATATTAAAACGGGTAAATGAATTTAAATATTTGGGAACTTTGTTAACCTCAGACAGATGTGTAACAGAGGTGAGATGCAGAATGGCTCAGGCAAAAGCTACTTTCCAAAAAAATGAGGAAAATACTATGCAATCTATTTTTGACAATATAAACAAGAAAAAGAGTTCTTAAATGTTATGTAGAGCCAGTCTTAACATATGGATGTGAATCATGGACAATAGGACAACAGACAAGAAAATCACTGGAGTCTGTAGAAATGTGGTTTTACAGAAGAATGTTGAGAATACCATGGACAGCAAAGAAGAGTAATGAAAATGTTCTGAAAGAGGCCAATGCGAAAAGAGAGCAAATTTCCAATATTAGGAAAAGACAATCATCATTTTTTGGCCATGTAATAAGAGAACAACTGGAATATATTGTAACAACTGGGAAAATTGAGGAACGAAGAGATAAAGGGAAGCAAATAGAAAAGATACCGGCCAGCTTAAGAGAATGGCTTGGCAGAAGGTCAACAACAGAAATAATTTACTGACATGATTGAAGGTTGTGGAGAGACATGGTCACCTATGCCAGCAGGCTTGGTACTTGATGATGATGATGCTGATAATGGTCTTAATTGCTAAGAGTGAAAATGAGTTACAAGAAATGTTAGACATTATAGTGAAAGAAAGTTACCTAGAGGTGCACACAGTTGAAGAAAATTCTGAGAAATCTTTTGAGTAGTTGTTGTTCATTTAACTGTGTCTTTTGAAGATGATATTATTTGTTATTATTGTTGTTGTTATTATTTTTTAGTAGATTAGAATTGAACTGACAATCCCTGGAATGTCTTCTGAAATTAGAACGTGATTACTGTCAATTGACCAGTTGATGGAGATGGTGTGCTAGAGTTTTGATTCGCTGTAGGATTATGCCTGAACATCCTGCATTCTCTTCTGTTATTTTGCAACAACCCCGACAGTTTAGCAGATTGGAATGAGCAATCAGCAGCAATACTTCCACCATCTGTCACAATAATGCAGCTATATTCTATTGAGTTATTTATTCTTTATTATTTATTATTGAGCTATATTCTCGAACAGAGGAAGGACTGAGCGAATGTTTCCCAATAGAAACTGGGGTTAAACAAGGATGTATTTTATCGCCCTTGTTATTTGGAATTGTTATGGACTTCATAATGAAGAAATGCTGCACTGGTAATAAAGGCATCGAATGGATACAAGGAGACCATTTGGAGGACCTGGACTTTGCTGATGACATAGTTCTCATCAGCAATCAGATAAAAACGATGCAGGAAAACACAAATGAACTATCATCAATAGCCAGCAAAATTGGGCTTGAGGTCAATCATGAAAAGACTAAAGTCATGAAAAGTTTAATTCCAACAAGTGACAAAATATACATGGAAGACAAACCAGTAGAAGAGATCGATCACTTCATCTATCTTGGAAGTCACATTGATCGAGAAGGGGATACGAGCAAAGAAATTAGAATCAGACTGGCTAAAGCAGCAATGTCTTTCAGAAGCCTTGAAAAGTTGTGGAAATCAAAACTCATTAGCACAAACACAAAACTTAGGCTATTCAAATCAAATGTACTATCAACCCTTACGTATGCGTGTGAAAGCTGGAAAACAACAAGAGATATAGAAACAAAGTTGAACGCATTCGAAAATAAATGTCTAAGGAAAATACTTGGTATAGAATGGAACGAATTCAAAACAAACGAGGAAATTAGAGAAATCGCCAATCAACCACTAATATCTTCAGTAATAAAGAAAAGACGATGGTCATACGTTGGACATGTGATGAGAAGAGATAATAATCGAATAGCAAAGCAAGCCCTCATATGGGAAACAACAGGTAAAAGAAAAAGAGGAAGACCCAGGGAGACACTGAGAAGAACATTGATGAGAGAGGCAAGAGCAGCAGGAATCGGCTCCCTCAATGAGATAGAACTGCTTGCACAGAACAGAGACAGATGGCGAGATTTGATAAAATATCTTTAAAAGAAAACTGCTAGAACAAAAATTCATATAGGAGAAGGTGTATCTTGGTCTACGCCCTATGGGCCGGTTACGGCTCGAAAGGTCAATAGATAGATAGATATTCTAGTGGCTGTTTTAGACTTTGTGTATTTTCTTTGTATGCTTATCTGCTCAGATTGGATCTATTTCATTACTCTCTTAAAGGCGCTATCCCATTACTGGAGTCTGCCGGGGAGACATATAGGATAGTAGAATAATTGTCGCTTGTCCTGACCAGCCTCCATGGGGTGTTCAGATCAGTGTTTGTATTTAACCCCAGATTTTAAAAAAATGTTATATTCTACGGGGATTCGAACCTGCAATCTTCTGGTTTGAAGCTTGACAAGTTATTGATTCCCCCACCCCTCTTCCTTCTGTTTCATTGATGGATGATAATCTAGCATATGTAACACATATAATACTTTGCCAAGCATGTCATATCACTATGGTGTTATATGTTTTAAAATTACTTTCACCTTTATTGTCTTCCTTAGAGGACATGGGACATATATGGAAGATGAGTGCTTACATGCTTCTGTAGCTGGAACAGTTGAACGAGTCAACAAATTAATATCAGTCAGACCTTTTAAAACAAGGTAAGTTACTTCAGTAATAAACACCAGGGAGAAAGCAAAATAAAAGTACACAGAAAAGAATAATTGTGATATATGTCTGATATTTTTGCTTTTATGTTTTTTTTTTTTTTATGGTTTTAATGATGCAGAAAAAGTTCCTACAAATTGGATGAAAGGGATCATTATCAAATTACCTAAAAAAGGCAATCTTAAAGATTGAAACCACTGGAGAGGAGTAATGCTTTTATCAGTTGTCTCCAAAGTTTTCTGCAGAATCATACTCAACATAGTAAAGATGCTGTAGAGATATTATGTGTGAAGAACAAGCATGATTCAGAAAGGGGAGAAGCCGTCTTGACCAAATATTCACTCTAATGATAATACTAGAAGAACATATAGAAAAACAACCATCATTAATCTGTGATTTCATTGATTGTTAAATAGCATTTGACAGCACACACAGATTATCTTTGTGTGTCTATAATCTTGAAACGTTACGGAATACCACCAAAAAATTATCAACATTATAAAAGACATGTGATGTTTATAATTGTGCAGTTCACACAGAGGAGGGTAATGAGTGGTTGGTTTTGAATTAAATCAGGAGTTAAACAGGGATGTAAACTATCACCATTGCTATTTGGAATTACCATTGATTACATAATGAGTTAATGTCGCAAAGGAGATAATGACATTGAATGGTACAACAAGAATTACCTGGAAGATCTAGATTTTGCAGGTGATATAGTGCTCCTAAGTGACAATATCAGCAAAATGCAAATTATCACAGATTCCCTATCATCCATGGTGGAAGGAATAGCACTTGAAATCAATAGGAATTAAAACAAAAATAATGAAAAATAGAAAAATACTACAGAGAGCTCTTCTTCTTCTTTTCACTGATACCTAAAAGGTGTAGTGGTTTATATCATTTGTCGTTCTTGTGCTGCTCGAATTGTACAGCTACAATTGTATTGCTACAGAGAGCAATATATATATGTGTGTGTGTGTGTGTGTGTGCATGCGTGTAGAGAAGGTAAAACAAAGGAGATCAGTAGCAGGATAACATAAGCAGCAGCAAATTTTAAAAACCTGGACCAAATATAGAAATTAAAAATACTAAGCAAGAAAACTACTTAGAATATTCAAATCAAATGTATTATCAACCTTTACTTGTGCTTGTGGAAGCTGGAAAACAACAAAAGAGATTGAGAGAAGACTAAAGGCTGTTGAAGACAAATGCCTAAAACAAATACTCTGTGTGCAGTGGAATTAATTCAAGACTAATATTGAGGTAAAAGAAATAGCCATGCACCCAATGATCTCTTTTATGTTTAGAAAGAGAAGAAGAACATCTGTCGGATGTGTTGAGAAGAGAAAACAAGAGAATTCCAAAACAGGCTCTTCTAAGGGAAACATCAGGATACAGAAAAAGAGGAAGACTTAGAGACACTAAAACGAACTCTTATAAGAGAAGCCTCAGACCCATACATCTCACGTTGGCTGCACTGGACAAAGCAGCCTTTATTATCAGGTCCTTCCTATAAGTTCCCAGAGCAGTCCCCCATAATGAGAAAATGCTGTAAAGATAGTTTTTTTTTTTTTTTTTTTTTTTTTTTTTTGAAGATTTTTAGGGAAAAAATCTGCCACTTCTACGGAGAATATAAAGAGCAAGTTTGATCCAGAAGTGGGAAAGAAAATGTTTGGTTTCTGAAAAACAGTGAGATGAGATATGCTATAATACGTGTAAAGCTCTTTGTTGAAAAGTAAACATGTTGAAATCTTTAATGTAACTATATGTGCAAATTTGTACGTATTTATGTTCAGAACTGATCTTTCATGGGTCCTTGGCCAAGCTGCAGAGTTTGTGAACAGGGGGTCAGTTTTCTCCTTGGCAGGGTTCTCGATGTTTTGAAGAGAGAACCAGAGCATCTGTGGATGTAACTAGTGCAGTAACACTAAATGAAAGTAGTGCATCATTCTGATGATCCTAACAAAACATCCATACCCACATAGCAATATATGCTTGGTCCATGTTCGTATTGCCTAATCAACCATATCCAAACGCAACTCTAACAGAAGGCAATTACAGCGCGGGCCTCATCAATTCATATAAGAATTCCACAGTATATTCCAAAGACAGAAGGCTCATTACAATCAACTTCTGACAAGAAGATGACATCAAACTTAATCTCAATGACATCCCAGTACTTTTACTGTTTCATTATCATCAGCATCATGTGCCATACAACTTGGAGTAGGTGATCATGTCCTTCCACAATTTTCTATCCACCCTTTATCATATCAATTCTGTTGTTGATCATTTACAATGCCATGATACCAAGCTATCTAGTATCTTCTCTCTTTGTCGTCCGCGATCTCTCTTTCCTTTTATTTTGCCAGTTGTAACCAAGTATTCAAATTTTCCTCTTCTCATGATGTGCCCGAAAAATGTTGATTGTTTGTTTCTGATGTTTTTAGGAGCTCCCTTTATGTGTTGACATCTTTGAGAATTTCCTCATTGGTCTTTTTAGCTATCTAGGGAGCTTTCAACATTCTTCTGAGAAATCCAATCTCTGTGGCCTCTAATCATCTTTTCATTTGTTTGTCTACTGTCCATGATTCGCTTCCATAGGTCAGAATTGGTTCTATATAGCACCGATGAATTCTCTTTCTCACTTCAATTGACATAGATTTGTTGCATAAGACGTTTTTCATTTTCTGAGATGCTGTTTTGGCCTCGGCTATTCTGCTTTTTATTTCTGTGGTGCATCTCCCGTCTGATGTTATTATTGTGCCCAAGTATTTGATGTGTTGCACTTGTTTCAGATTTGTCCTGTTTATCTTTTTTTATGCTGCATGATGGTGATGATTACGATTTTACTGTTTAGAACCAATTTGTAAGCATTTTATTATGAGTGCTTGTGTTGTTTGTGGATTATTATTGTTCTGCTGTTTTAAGGTACAATGGAGAAATCGGGGATGTCGTCATTGGCCGGGTTGTTGAAGTTGCACAGAAAAGGTGGCGTGTTGAAACTCATTCTCGAATGGCCTCTGCTCTCATGTTATTTTCAGTCAATTTACCTGGTGGGGAGTTGGTGAGTAAAATAAATGTGCTTTTAATTAATATAGCTTGTAATATGTTTGTTCTTAGATGTAAGTATATAATACAGCTTGTAATATGTTTGTTCTTAGATGTAAGTATATAATACAGCTTGTAATATGTTTGTTCTTAGATGTAAGTATATAATACAGCTTGTAATATGTTTGTTCTTAGATGTAAGTATATAATACAGTTTGTAATGTGTTTGTTCTTAGATATAAGTATATAATACAGTTTGTAATATGTGTGTTTGTTCTTAGATATAAGTATATAATACAGTTTGTAATATGTATGGAGACAAATAATAATAGATGAATATTATTATAGAGGGAAACTTCCGAGGCGATAATCAGCGAATCAATTCAGAGGAGGAGGATCTTCCATATTTTTTTCTGTTGTTGATTATTTGTCAATTTTTCCGAGTGCTGTAAACATACCTCTTCCTCTGAATTGATTCATTGTAATATGTATGTTTCCTCTTAGATGTAAGCATATAATACAGCTTGTAATGTGTGTGTGTTTGCTCTTAGATGTAAGTATGACACCAGCATTTTAAGAGCATCTGTACAATTCATTTCAAGAGCATCTGTACAAAAAATTTTATATATATATATATATATATATATATATATATATATATATATATATATATATATATATATATATATATATATAATCTGAACTATGGTTCTGTGGAGTTCTCACTTTTTACCACATCGTCTGCAGCCAGAATGAAAATTGTACAGATGCAGTTGCTCAATAAGTTTTATGTGTTCTATTTCTCAAAATAATACCTAAGTTTAAAAATAATAAGATCACTGCATTTATTTTGATTGAGTAACATGATTCTTTTGTATTCAGAGACGAAGGTCTGAGGAAGATGAGAAAATGATGAGACAGTATCTCAAGGAAGGGGATCTTATCAGTGTAAGTCATTGGTTATATTAGTAATTTCCCCTTGTAAAATGGATTTAACTCTTGATTACGTAACCATAGTAAAAATTACTGCATCAAAACTCAAATTCTTCCAAATTTGACCACCCCTTCCCCCAATCTCATGAGATATGATCTCGTATAAAAATAAAAAAAAGTAAAGAACCCCGTCACGTCAAGTGGCGTATATGGAATATGGTGTTAGTGGCCATAAATTTTACAGACCTTCAGCACATGATTTTTGGGGTAATGTGGTCGGTATTACGCCCGCACTTCTTTACTTTCCCAGAAAAAAATCAGGTATTCTTTTAAAGCTGGGTGAACCCGGAAGCTGTCGGTTGGGATCGAACCCTACCCCTTTTCCTTTGTAGTTCAGTTCACTAACCACTGAGCAATCGCAGCTTCCTATGAACTCTTATAATGCAAGAAAATTTTGCTAATTTTCAAGAAATTTGTTGATTTTCCCTTTCTTTTTATTTTTTCTGTGGAAAAAAAATTCCTTGGCCAACGGTCGGCATCAAATAACCCTTTGTAGCTTGAGAAACGCCAAACACACTGACGGACTTAACTTACGGCAGCCGTACCGATGGACATTGTAACACGTCCTGCCCCTGAGGTCAAATTCAGGTCATAAATCAACCTGAGATAGGAAATCCGAGTTCCCTGTGTCTGTCCTAGAATAAAGACACGGCTGTGTGTCAAAAAGTTAAAAGAGAACTCCATTTTTAAAGCTCCTGATGCTACAATTATATGGTAGTGATTTTTACTACTGTATTGAAAACATGTTAATAGATTGACATTGTAGTAGAGTGTTAAGTATGTTAGTTTTCAAATTGACTACTTCTGCTCTAAGATTAAGTGAAAGTTTATCTTTTATCACTGATGCATTATACACTAATGTTTTCATTATTGCTGTGTTTCTAGTCAATATGTTTCTATGGGTGCAGTTTTATTACTTTGATTGCTTGTCTAATTTAGGTTGTAATGTTTCCCAGTTACAGTTTTTTAAAATTTAGTGTGTGTGTGTGTTGGTCTTTGTAATGAAAATATTTATATTGTTATAATAAAAAGGGGTGGGGGGGGGGTGTCAAAATCTTTGATGGAATTCATGCATCCAAGCCATCTTCAGTGCTTGAAGTAGTGTGTGGTGGGTGTGCTTCATATTGGGCAACATGTCTGAGTGCTGTCGAGTTGTCCATTTTGCAGTGAAGATGATTGGTTGACTACCTCTGGGGCTGCTGCGGGTGTTATGAGGTTTGTTATACTCTTGTCAGTTTATTTATAGGTAATACAGACAATTGGTATCTCTGGTATAATATCACAATATTATATATATCTCCTACAATCGCGTGTCTCTTTCCCCCCTCCCCTCTCTCTCTGGTAGACCTGAGTAATGGGAAAGTGCTGTAAAGATAGTTTTTTAGTATTTAATGATTGTCTGTTAAACACTTATTTGGGTTTCTTTCTTTCCAGGCAGAGGTGCAGAATGTCATGTCTGATGGTTGTCTGTCCTTACATACTCGCAGTCTCAAATATGGCAAGGCAAGAATATTCTGACTTAATGAATGTTTTATTTATTTGTAAAGTAACAAGACCAAAAAAAAAATGTGGCTGTCTCACAATTACTGAAAAACACACATTGGTACTTTATGTTTATTGATGCATATGATCACAGCATATGTGTGCATTGGTACTTGAAAAACTCATTTTTCATTACAAAAGTAGCGATGTTATATGTTTTGTTTTTTTAATGAGAGATCAGGGTTTTTGTTAGGGATAGATACAGGAATAAGGGGATATAGAACACACTTTTTTTTTATTTGCACATTACCAGATTTGTTTGCTTATGTAGTCAAATTTGTTTAGTATGTGTTCTCACTGGTTTTCTTTGCTTTCTTATTCTTTCTGTATTTTTAACTATGCTGTTTTATATATACAGCTTAAGATGGTGGCTTAGGCTGAAGGTCTACAACAGGAATGATAAATAACTCTCCACATCCAGAGTTGTGGTGAGAAATGATCACCTACATCGGCAGGCATGGTACTTGATGATGATGATAATGTTTTGTATATTTTATTCAACTAACAAGTCGCCATAACCTACGTTACCCTACAACACTTGGGCTAAAAATAATCGGCAACTTAAAGCTCAATACTTGTATCAGTGAACCTCAACTTCATTTTCCTCTAGAGTCCAGGATATTTGAAAACTAACCAGTTTGGTCAAGAGATTAGTGTTACATCTAACCCCACTGAACAGAGAAGGCTCTTATGGCCATCACTGGTTCCATATCGGAACTAGATGTATGGTGATGTCACCAACATTTAGCTGATGAATGCTTTCCTCAAAAATTTTTTCGCCCTAGATTGCAATACCTTCATCAAAGACAAAATAAAAATTGTTGGAGTTTGACAGTTTGCCGGTACAAAATTTTCCCTTCCATGTATCATCCAAATTATTCCTGCCGGTGACCCCTGACAAATTCTTGCTGGTGGATTTATTTTTTTTTTCAAACACATGCGCATTTAATCAAAGAGACTATCGTAAAAGTGTTTTTTTTTTAAATATATATATATACTTGTGACTACATACATTTTTTCATCTGTCTGCAAGACTTCAATCAGAGGGATTGGCAATAAATTATGCTAAGAAAAATACGAATTTACTGGCTGAACTGACATGTCAATAGACCAATAAACCTGCCTGATAGCCATAGCACTAAGCATTTGAATTCTGGACCATAAATTGTACCTAAGCCTGCAAATGATTACCGTATCCAATGCCTGCAGCTCTTCTTAGGTAAATGCGAAGCTTTATAGCAGAAGTTAAAAGAAAATATTATTTCTCAAAACAACAAATGGTGTTGTTTGTCATTTAGACGTAAAAACGTGACGCACAAATAGGTATCATAATCTAGGGTTAATATTGATGTCTAAATGTCTACACTGCAAAAGAATATATTTATCACCACCATCTTTTATCATTTCTTACACACTGGGTTATTTTGTTCTATACCATAGTTCATTTCTAATGGTAAAATATATGTTTGTTTTAAACGTAGCCTTTTGGGGTTTTTTTTTTTTTTTATTTTAAAGTAGTAAAGATGCATAATCAAACATTAATGTGTTTTTTTTTTTTTTTTTTTTTTTTTTTTTTTTTTTTTTTTTTTTTGCAAATATTTTGGTTTTAGTTGGGCCAAGGTGTATTAGTTCGAGTCTCACCATCTCTTATTCTGCGACGGAAAACACATTTTCACAACTTGCCAGTTGGAGCTTCACTCATTCTTGGCAACAATGGTTATGTGTGGATCTCCCCAACAGAGCATGAGGAGGATGAGAAAACTGGAGGGTACCAAACTAATTTACAGGTAATTTAATGGTTTGATATTGTTGGTAATACTGATGTTAAACATAATATGTTTCAAACAGGTCTAGATGACCATGTAAATAAAAAAAATTCACACCTCCAGTATTCCTAGTATTATTTAAATATATATATTTAAAAATTACTTCAAAAGTTTAGCAAAACTGATGGGGGGAGGGGAGTGTCTAACCAAAGTATCAAAACTCTGCTTTTCGTGATATTCATAATTTTTTTTTGTTCGCCAGTTTTCACCTCTGATGAAGTCCCTAGGAACTAAATTTTGCATGTTAATCCATTTTTTTTTCCCTGGCAGCCATATACACAGGGGTCCCTCACCGTACATGCTGATAACTTTGTCTTTGAAGGTACTCACATTTTTTCCGTTGATAAGTAATTAACGTTTTAAGCCTGGCTTCACTGCCGAGGAGGGGGAGGTGGGGGTGTTTGCTGCTGACAGAAATCACAAATAAGAAACTCAACGGGTGCCGCCAGGATTTGAACTCACAACTTCTCTATTTTGAGATCGGCGTCTTGCCTCAAGACCAGCCAATCCCCCAATTTTTATTTGAATACTCACTACCTTCATTTTCTGTGTAAAATGTGAATACTCTGGTTGATTTTAATAAATAATTGTATAATTTCAAGGTGTCTTATTTACATCTTTGAGTGGGGTTTTTCACATAAGTTTGGGATCTTCTGCTGTAAACCATGCCACAGTGCAAATGACACCCATTTACTGCTCTTTTAAGAATGGAAAAGATGTCATTATAACATGAACATTAAAGTAAGTAAAGGTTTCCTCCTTGCCTTACTAGGCATATGGAATATGGTGTTAATTACCATATTTTTCCATTGCCACAACACATTTTTTGGGTGATGTGGTTGGTATCACACTAGCCTGCATTTACTTCCCAGAAAAATCTCTGGTGCCCATTTTTATAGGCTGGGTGAACCCTGGAGCCTTGTTAATTAAAAAAAAATATCCATCAGCTCTGGGAATCTAACCCGGATCCTTCTGGTCAGGAAGCGAGCGCACCGTCCAGTCAGTCACAGAAGCTCTTCCTCATCAAGGCCAACTGCTTGTCGCAGAGATAGGGCTTAGCAGTTACCAGGGACTGAAAACCAAGACTGGCCTGGCCTTCCTACACACGAGCATGTTCATAGTCAGCTCTAGCAAGTTTAAGTGCTGAAGACGGAGGCAGCAAGCCAAAAGGTGCACCACAGCAATCAGGATGCTACACACTCACGCCAATGGGAAGTATGTCCATAACTGTGAATTGGTATGACACTCGCCCTGTGATGGACACTAGGGCAGGTGTAATGTCAGGCCCCTGTCCACAAAAGGGCCCAATCACTAAAGACAGTAACATTTTTACAATAAACGACATTGCATATATAGACAATACTTCAGGTGAAAAGATAGTTAGATAGACTGAAGCTCCTCATTCAACATTAAAGTAGAAAACCTAAAAAGACTTTTTGGTTGTGTAAAAATATAATTATCACATGTGATAATAATTTTTTTTGTCCCTATAGAGCTAAATAAAAGATGTTGGTATTATTTGCAGCCAGTCTCCCACGCAGACAGAGAAGTGATTGCTCGGTTGCGAAACTGCATCTTGGCCTTGGCTGATCAGAGAATGCTTCTGTTTGACACCAGTATACTCTACACCTATGAGAGCTCACAGAAATATTTGGTATGAACTGAAATTCCATACTTGGTTATTTTTTATTTATTTATTTATTTTTTTTTTTTTTTGGTTATTTTGTTATGTAAGGCTCCGGTATCACTGCAAATGAATTAAAATCCATAATTGCTCAACCACCCATGCCAGTGTAATCATCCGAATTAATATCTCATCTCCCAAACAAAGAAAGGTAACTAGTCCACATCGTAGCAGTCTCAGCACATGCCAAAAGACATAAGGCGAAACCGCGCAGAAGGTGAACACAGCCAACTGTTCCCTGTCATACGATATCATCATTCATCGTAAACAATTGGAATATCAAAACATGATCAAAACGGATGAGACACACAGCTCACAGTGTGCACAGAGCACTTAACTCAGTAGCCCCTGCAACAAGCCGGACTTTGAATATGAGTAAACTGCAACAAGGAACACTTTTCATGCATAGCCTAAAATTGTTCCCGCCACCTATCTACCATATACCGGAAGTTCATGTCCTCTTGAAAATGATGATCGTCATATTTTAAAAATATATAGCGCTTGATGATATTATGCCATCATTGTTGACTCCAATTTTGATCATTTAGACACACAGTTAGTCGTCAGATTATCCCCGTCGCACATCAAACAACAGACCATAAGATTAGCGTACGGCCGGTCTAGGGATGTACGATGAACCATTTCCACACTTCCTCACCTGTAACCTTGGAGGGTCGTTTAGGCACTGCTGACAGACGCCAAAAACCCTCTCCGTGTATCTTAAGTCACTCTTTAGGACTCTGCAAAGTCTAGGCCAGTCCATTTTTTATGTTGTCTTCTCATCTCTTTCTCTGTCTATCTCTCCTTCCTCCTTTCACAATTTCCTGCAGAACAATTATTGCCAAGCCAGACCATTTCATTTTGCATTTCCTTACAATAGTAAAAAGATCATCATGTACTCAAATTGCTTGTATCCTTTTATGATCTTTTTGATGTGATATGATTCAAGTAAGAGATGCCCAGAAACTTTCAATAACATTTCATCTCCATAGCTTGTATTTTATTCTGTAGTTTTGCTTGAACTCTTTCCGTACGGAAGCTTTTCATCGATGCAACGGAAGATATTCCAAAGACAAAATTGTTCATGGTTGTAAGAATCAATCTACATATTTATATTTATCTAACATATAACATATTATTTATGAATGTTTAGATAATTTAACAAGGTATTAGATTTCACCAATATCCAGATAATACAAGACATGTAAAAAGAATATGGTTTGATGGCATTCACACTAATCAAATTGAGCATAGCGCACTATGTGGCGAAACGTACGTTGCAGAAATTGTATTGTCACACAATGCTGCGAAACGTATGGAAAGAGTTAACGGTCCAGGTTTTGCAAATATGTAGAAAAATTAAGAGTGATATTCTTATCTTTCCAGATAGGTCTTAGTCTTGCAATGGCTGTTGTATTTTGTACTATTCTTGTCAGTATTTCAGGTTTTTGAGCCTTCATTGCTGACAATTGATTATGTGTATTTAAATTTATCATCTGTTTTTAGTTTTTCTCCATTTATTTTTATTTTGAGCCGAGATTAGAAATGTTAAAATGTGACACTAGTAACAAGTCTTTTATGTGAAATTAGACTGGAATTTGGGGGGCTGGTTGGTCTCGAGGCAAGACGCCTGCCTCGAGACAGAGAGGTTGTGGGTTCAAATCCCGGCTGCGCCGGTTGGGATTTTAATTTATGATTTCTCTCTGCTGCAACCACCCCTGGTCTCAGCAGCGAGACCCGGCTTGAAATGTCAATTACTCAAGGACGGAAAAAAATATGAGTACCTCCGAAGTTATCTGCCTGTGTGATGAGGGACCCCTGTGCACACGGCTGCCAGGGAAAAATGGATTAACACGCAAAATTCAGTTCCTAGTCTCCGTCTTCTAGTTACCTAGACTTCGTCAGAGGTAAAAGTTGGCGAACGAAAAAAAAAAGACTGGAAACAAACGACACATGGTCTGAAAGTGGCCAGCAAAAGCATAGCTGACTTCTAGTGTTAGGATCAGAGGCAAAAGCTGGTCAAGTTCTCTGTGGTGCCTCTGGAAAAAAACTGTCCAGTTTAGCCAAGTGGGTAGTGTTGATATGGAAGGCAATCTAGTACCTTAATGTATCTTTTTGATGTCAGATCTTTTGGGCATGTTGAAATGTGACACTAGAAACCAGTTTGTTTGTGTATGAAAGTATATACACTCAATCATCAAGGCAGAGCATCTCTGAATGAAATTGTGTAGCCACATATATAGAACTAATTTGAGGCATGCAGGGATTTGAGTTTAAAGCAGTCTAATGACTCATAGCTGGCTTCTGGAGTCATCTTAATAAGTGCTGGTTAAAACATCTCATTTTGAGGGTCCTGGAAACCAGGCCTAACTGTTTGCAAAAGCAAATAGAAATCAAAGAGCGAAGGCACATTGGGTGTCCATATCATGCAGAGAGGCCTTCCATAACCAAAGAGGAGGATGGTGGGACAAGGATGTTTATATTAAGAGACTGAAGAGTCGAAAGGTGGAAAAGAGCTCAACACTGGCAAAATGGTGATAATTAATGTCTTTATTTCAAATTTATATGTTGTAACTGTAAACAATCGAGTCTTTTTCTTCTTTACCTTCCTCTTATGCTTCTTTGGGTGTTGAGGGATATACAAACTCTAGTTCTCATTTCTCATATTGCCTGAACCATTGTCCATTTGATGCTGCTGTGGTTTCCTTGAGTTGTCTCTCCATACGATTCATGTCCATTTTGTTCTCTGTTGAATAGATATATATAGTAGTTGTAAAGTATGTAATAGAGGGGTCTGGGTTCGATCCCCAGAAGTGGAGGATTTTTTTTGAACTGACAAGGATCCAGGATTCGCTCAGCCAATAAAAATGAGTACCAGGGATTTTTCTGGGAAGTAAAGGTGGCCTGGCATGATACCGACCACATCACCCAAAAATGTGCCGAGGTCATAGAATATATGGTTACTAACACCATATTCCCCTTACGCCTGGCAAGGCGTGAAGGAAACCTTTACTTATTTTTACTTAAAGTATGGAATCACAAGGTTGCCACCCTGCAGGTTGCCAGACTATTTCTTCTTCTGTGATGATGGTTCATTCAGACTGGGATTTCTGACACATATGAAGACAGCTGTCTTTTTTCATTGATTCGAATTGTCCCAAATAGTTTCTCTTCTGAGGAGATGGGCATAGGCCACTTTGACATCTTTAGGCCTGTATTCGATGCATGGTGACATTCCTCACCTTCCCAGGGTAATACCCTGGTACCCATTTCTGCCGACGGCTGGGTTGACCGTGGGGGTATTTTTTTTTTTCCAACCACAAGTACAATTCACACTGCTCCTCAGCAGGAATCGAACATGGGTTGTCCGAATGTAGGTAGTCAAGTCAGGTGGTTTTTCCAAATAGGCTACTGAGGCCCCCGTTACGGAAATACTCTTGGTATCACATGGAAGGATAAAGTGACAAATAAGTCATGACTCGCACAGGCCTCCGGAACATCTGCACGCTGATAAAACAACTTAGGTTATGTTGGCTTGGCTATGTACACCATATGAGAGATGGCCGCATACCAAAAGAGATACGCTATGGACAACTAGCAGATGGTGAAAGAACCAGGGGGCACCCAAAACTTTGATTTGTAGACGTGTGTAAATGTGACATGAACACTATGAACATAAATCCTGCAGCCTGGAAAGACATAGCTGCAGTCCACAATCTTTAGAAACACACTCTATAGCTCCAACTCAAACAAGAAGCAGGTAGATTCATAGAAAAAAGAGAATTCACTGCGAAAGAAAAGAAAAAAACATTTCTATTTGATTTTTTGTGAGTTTTTTTTTAATATAATTGTAATGTTGAATCAATATTGTAGTTTTTGCTGTTGTTCTTATGGATCTAATATCATGTGAGCAGATAGTCTTTGGCCCAAACCAATGGTGTGCATGTCTTCATATTAAAAAAAAACTAAAAAAAAGATCTAATGTAATCAAGAATATACATTGGAGCTTACAAGAAAACATTACGTTTGTTATGAATAATTCAGAAATGTTTTCATTTATTGTCTGGTGTGAACCATTGGTCTTGTGAATCTGTAGTCTTGAATATGACTTTCTTATCAAATGCAAAGGACATAACATAGCAGCAAACACATTAGAAATGGCGTCAGCTCACAGACCGTTGGATCCATAACAACAGCAAAAATGTTGAGTGTTTTGTACTGTTTAAAAATATTTTCATATCTCTGTTATCTCATTTATCAGGTGAAGGATTTGTTGAAGCCAGAAGTTGCTGCTGATGTTGTTGACTTAGTTAGACAGAGAATGGAGTTAGAAGGCAGCTAACATCATTTCTGCTTATATCGTGTTTTTTCTCTCCAAAAATTAAACAACTTTTGGAGGAATCTTGTATATTTGCATAACACTGTCATGTATCATTAAAGAAAAATTTGATAAGAAATAATAACAATGTTTTTATCTGTCTAGAATTTGTGATTGTGTTGTAAAAATAAAAGAAATGTGAGAATGGTATTCTTTTTGTGAGAAAAAATTAAAAAATAGAAGAAAAAAAAAGGTATGTTAGAAGCTTTACGTGATTAGTGGACGACACAGATTAAACGACGTTTCGGCCCAACAGGCCTTCAGCAGGAACAAACAAAAAAAAACACACACACGGATATGTAAGTAAAACTAATAACGAAACATCCAAAACAAAAATAATCGAAATATGTTAAAGAAAATAAAAATGTGTCAGGCCGAGGTCAAAATGAAAAGGAAATGGTAACCTGAGTGTGGCTGTCGTGAATGTGCAGAAATGTGCACAAATGCACACAGAACCAGAGGAGTTCACACAGGGGTCAGTGTGCAAACACAAAGGAGAAAGAATAGAACAGTAGACTAACAGGTGCTCAAAAGGCCGTAGGCGTGAGATGTCTGAGAGTGGGGTACAATAAAAACAATTGAGGGGTAAGGAGCAAAGAAAAAAGATATAGAGGAGAACACTGAAGTGTCTCATAAGGGACTAGAGGTGGAAAACTATAAATAGCATGGCATAGTAGGTAGATCAAAGAACCCAAATATGTGCAGTAGAGAAGGCTATGCAAAAGGGAAGGAGCAACCAAAAGGAAACTATGTGTATGAGTGTGATACATTCATGCATCGTGGGGTCATCGAACCATACTGGACTATGAGGCGATTTTCCAAAGTATAGCGGCTGCGGTCGCCAGAGTGACAAAGGACAATCCCAGTGACACGGATGTCGTCTTTGCCCTTGTGATCAGGGGAGTTGAAGTGGGAAGACACTGGAGTACCAGTATTCTGTTGGACATCCCGTAGATGTTCACAAAATCTTTCCGCTAATCTTCTCCCAGACTCACCAATATAGTTCATGTGGCAAATTTGGCATATGATGGCATTAATGATGTTGCGGGACACACATGTGAAACTATGCTTTGTCTCAAACCGTCCATTAGGGAATAAGACAGAGGCAGTAGGGAGCACATAAGCACAGGTGATACAGTTACGACCACAAAGGGCCGTACCGAAGTGTTGAGGGTGGGAGCGAGGGAGATGTCTCCTAACCAAAATATCTCTCAAATTCCTGTCTCTCAGGGGGGGGGGGGGGCGGTTGGAAGGAGTGAGTGCCTCGCGACGGGAGTTAAGGAGGACCCGCTTGAGGGCAGACTGGAGGATCGAGTCTGGATAAAGCCGACGGCTGAAGAAACCTAACATGAGGTGAGCCTGTAGGAGGAAATCTTGGTCATCCTGGCGGATGCGACGGAGACGCAATAACTGAGAGAACGGAATAGAATCACGACAAAAAGGTGAATGGGATGAAGTGTAGAGAAGATAACAATGGGCGTCTGTGGGTTTATAGAAAACCGAGGTATGGAGGCCAGAAGTACCCACAGAAACGATAAGATCTAGGAAGGTGACAGAGGAAGTGGATATACAAGATGTGAACTTGATAGCTTTGTGATAGCCACCAATGTGGTCGATAAACCTGGAGAGGTCATCCTCAGGTAGATCGGTAAGTCCGATGCAGTCATCAATGTACCGAAGGTATATGATGGGAAGGGGACATATTCATATCAAGGTCATCTTCAGATGTACTCATATTTGTTTCTGTCCGTGAGTAATTGACGTTTCAAGCCGGGCCCCGCTGCTGAGACCAGGGGTGGTTGCCACAGAGAGAAATAACAAATAAAAATCCCAACTACTGCTACCGGGATTTGAACTCACAACCTCTCTGTCTTGAGGCCGGTGTCTTGAAGAATCTTTTAGGGGTCTGGTTGGTCTCGAGGCAAGACGCCGGTTTCAAGACCAACCAGACCCCTAAAAGATTCTTTAATATTATGTTGAGCCATTTTTTGAAAAAGGTCTTGCAGAAAAACATTGAGATGGACTCAATATAGCAACTTCTTCTTTCCTTTCATCATCGATTGAGGATGGCGGGGATATAAATTGCATTCTTTTGCACCTCATGGCCTCCACTGTTATGTTTCCTGGTGTTTCTACTATTCCCTTAATTCATCTTTTCCACCTGATGGCCTCCACTGTTATGTTTCCCGGTGTTTATACTATTCCATTAATTCATCTTTTTCATGGTCGACTCTTTGGTCTCCTGTTCTCTGACGTCTATTATTAAAAGCTCGATGTATTGTTTTGGTCTATCTGCCTTATCACATGGACAAACCATTTTATATGTTGTTTCTTTACATAATCTATGGCGGGAATTATATCTAGCTTTTTTTCTCAGTCCTTCATTTCTGATTTTATCTCTCAAACTGCTTCCTGTCATTCATCTAACACAGTTTATCTTGGTAGTAGTTATTTTTCTGATTGTCTTTGACGCTTTTGTCCAGGACTGGCATTGGTAACACAAAGTTGGGATGAAGATTGTATGTCAGCTTTGCGCAGCAGCGATGACAGCTGTCCAATGATTTGACAAGCTTTTGTTTTAGCTGTCTATCGTTATGCTGACAGTGTTTCTTTTGCGATATTCATGACTTCTGTCTTGTTGATGTTCTTGTATTGAGTGTCTTTGCTGTTATGTCTATTTAAGTGTTCTTGTAGGTCTTCTATTTTCCCATGTATTAGCGCCTGATGGTCTGCAAATAGAAGCTTGCCATAGAAGAAAAAAAGAGGGTTCTGAAAGACCCCAAGACAAAATAAAGTTTGTTACCATCATGAAAAGGATGTAATCATTTGTTATTCTATCAATAGAACCGGTTTCATTGCAGTCGGGAATATCCTATATCGGTTCCACTATTTGTCACAGCATTTACCAAAATGCATAGGTAAATTCTGTTGACAAAGTCACTCAGTGCCAGTCCCACCTGACTGCATAGACAATGATTCCAAATCTGCTTAGTAGCTTCGTAACCATGTAATGAGAAAGAAACAGATGAAATACATTGTGACAATATGTCGAATGAGAAAATGAGAGATGTACGGAAAAAAATAAGAGATAAACGGAGAAAATAAGAGATGTACGGAGAAAATAACACCAGATAGTTCATGAAAATGGATTGTGAACAGTCAACAAGAGAATTGATAATGAAGATAAAAAAATTTGTTGGAGGATATGATAACCTACGCCAGCAATGATGATGTTTCATGATGGAGACAAATAATAATAAATGAATATTAAATATTATTATAGAGGGAAACTTCCGAGGCGACAATTCAGGGAATCATACGAGGAAGAGGTATGTATTACAGCACTCGTTAAAAAATGACAAATAAACAACATAAAAGAACAATATGACCCGAAGCAGGATCGAACCCGTACTTCATGGCACTGCACCTTGCCACGAGAAGCCGAACGCTAGGGGACACTGCCGCTCAACTAACTAAAATGTCATGATGATGCTCAGGTACCGAAATAAATTAGGATGGAATGTGTAAATCCACCTATTATGAATACGATACACTGCACTAACAATGGGGGGGGGGGGGAATGACGTCATGCTCCAAGTGAATAAGGAATAAACACTTTTAAACAGCAATCTGGGCATTCTATAATTCTCCCTCCGCACTTGTCATGAAATAGATTAATTTAAAGCACAAATAATATCAGGTTTTTTTTAAATACGCCACGAGACGTTGATCATCACGTGCCGACACACGTGATTATAAATCCTAGATGTTTAATAATTTATTTACGGATTATTTGTTGTTTGTTTTCTGTGGCTTTAGTTCATGTTTTTAATCTTTCTTTATGTCCGTATAATAGGCATCACGTGCCAACCCCGCTGGTGTCTGGGGGATGTATTACAATTGGTAGAATCCATTCGCTATCGCTACATGTTATCACTGTCGTCAAATGGGTTATCGTACCCCATAGGAGTTCAATGTAGTGCACGTGCTTAGTCGCACCCGTAGCCATCTATAGAAAGGGGAAACACCCCCCCCACCCCCACCAGCGTGACGTTTTCAGCTTTGTGAGTTGGGACGGTTGTGGGTAGATTAAACGTCGACCGTCTACATAGCTCGCATAGCTGAAAACGTCAGGCTAGTGGTGGTGTTTTCTGGAACTCCCTCTGCCGAACTTTGGCTTTCTCTACTGATGGCTGTGGTTGCTTTCCTCTCCCCCCCCCCCCCCCAAACCCATTGCCAGTGAGAGTTCTCTCCCTTTCTCCTTCTACCACCCCAAATCGGAATAGTTTCAGAAGAATCGTTAATTTTACGATAAGACCTTTGACTGTACACCATTATAGATTATGGAACATCGTGAAAGGCGACGATTGACACTTTATCGAATCGATGTATCTCGAACAACAAGTAGCTACCAGGGTAGCGGGGTTCTGCTGCTGCGATCATAGCTCATTCAGACTAAGATTTCGGATTCTCTTATGAAGGTTGTTATCTGTTTCAGTGAAGATAGCGGGGTTAAAAGTATCAAAGGTGATGCATCTTTTCTCCCAGAGCCGGATTTAGACTTGGTGAGGTCATTGCTGGCTAAGCTATATAGCTGTCATGACTGGAGGCAAATAATCTTCTTCTTCTTTTCTCTTTCTCACTGATACCGAATTGGTGTCGTGGTTTATATCATTTGTCGTTCTTGAGCTGCTCGAACTGTCTGAATTAGTGATTTTCCTTTGTTGTTACATGTCTCTGTCACTGCATCTATCCATCTTCTTCTGGGTCTTCCTCTTGATCTTTTTCCATGCATTCTCGAGAAGAACGCCATTGTTGGTGATTGGTGAGGATTCATTCTGACCTGGTGGCCAAACCATTTAAGTTGTTGTTGTTCTATATATTCTTGACAGGGTTTTGTTCCTACCATTTTTCTTATGGTTTCATTTGGTATTGTATCTCTTCTTGTGTTGTTTGTTACTTTTTTCAAGCATCGCATCTCACATGTATTGATCTTTCTTAAATGTGATTTAGAAAGGGTCCATGATTGACTTTCATAGCACAAAGTTGGTATGAAAATGTTATTTATCATTAAATTATAATCAATGAATATTATTATGGAGGGAAACTTCCGAGGAGATTAGATCAGCGAATCATTTTAGGGGAAAAGGTATGTTTAAAACACTCGGGGGAAAAAAAATCACAAATAATGGACAACCGAAAAAAAACAAAGATCAATAGATGGTCCGATTTCATGACCCTGTTAAAAATATTAACAAGGTCTCTTTCGTTATATATTACAATATAAACAAATGGAAGGCCCCACTCGGATTGTGAAGCCGTATGCTGTAGTTTATTTCGCCAAGGCCTAAATCCGGCCCTGTTCTTTCCAAACTTGTTCAATGTTTCTGCCGAGAGAGCATCATGAGAAATGTTAAAAATAAGTGCGACCGGTTCATAATAAATGGTAACAATACCAGAACACGGATAAGCTGATATAGAATGGTTCGGCTACGTTATAAGGCAGAAAGATACAAACAACAACAACACAAGGAGCCTTCAATAAACATTGCGAAAACACCAGACTCAAGGGCCGATCACGAAAAAGATGGATTGATGGAGTATTAGAAACATTAGGAAACATAACAGCAGGAGAGGTCAACAGAAGACTGCAATTTATATATCCCCTCGACGCTGAAAGGCATATGAGGAAGGAAAGAAGAGAAAGATACGCTGATGACCCAGTTCATTAACAACAATGTAGTCAAATAAAACTATTGAAGTCATGCGAGTCCTTGTCTTCGAGGATTTTCAAGATGGTTGTAATGAAAAAGCGACCCACAGCTAACTGAATGAGTCAGGATCGGCAGACAACAGAGACGATCAATATCCTGCTACACCTCCCAGTGGTGCATCAGGACAGAGACTATCCAGTCTGGCCACGCGAAGAGGGAAGGCAACCCAGTAATTGAAAAAAAAAAACGTTGTGCTGAAGTCGGATGCGTTGTGTAGAAAGTCGCAAATATTACAGCCTAGCTGCAAACCACAACACAACGCCCACTGAACGCCCTTTTATAAGGCGAGTGACGAAGGAGACTATTGTCCTTTAGTAATCGTCGGGTGAACGCAGAAAGAAAGAAAGAGAAAGATGCTAACAGACACAACTGCCTACTAAAAGTAATTTTGAAGGGAAAATACATTGTAAAAGAGGCAGACCAAGACTAACATGGATGAGCGTATCAAAAGATGGACAACTCAGTCTGTAAAAACCTGCACTATCAAAGCAAGAGACAGAGAGGAAATGCGCTCGATGATAGCCAACATTCGATGCGGAGACGGCACTCAATTATGATAATGATGTAAGAAATCACCATCATCCTGGCAGAGGCGGCGATGTATCGGGACTGAAAAAGGGAGAGAGTTTTTGCAAGATGTCAAGTGAGAAGTGTCGTAGCGGTGGTAACTATGGTAGTCAGTATGTTTATAGAAGACGAGGGTGAGAAGTGTCGTAGCGGTGGTAACTATGGGAGTCAGTATGTTTATGGAAGGCGAGGGTGAGAAATGTCGTAGCGGTGGTAACTATGGTAGTCAGTATGTTTATAGAAGACGAGGGTGAGAAGTGTCGTAGCGGTGGTAACTATGGGAGTCAGTATGTTTATAGAAGACGAGGGTGAGAAATGTCGTAGCGGTGGTAACTATTGGAGTCAGTAGGTTTATAGAAGACGAGGGTGAGAAGTGTCGTAGCGGTGGTAACTATGGGAGTCAGTATGTTTATGGAAGACGAGGGTGAGAAGTGTCGTAGCGGAGGTAACTATGGGAGTCAGTATGTTTATGGAAGGCGAGGGTGAGAAGTGTCGTAGCGGAGGTAACTATGGGAGTCAGTATGTTTATGGAAGACGAGGGTGAGAAGTGTCGTAGCGGAGGTAACTATGGGAGTCAGTATGTTTATGGAAGACGAGGGTGAGAAGTGTCATAGCGGTGGTAACTATGGGAGTCAGTAGGTTTATAGAAGACGAGGGTGAGAAGTGTCATAGCGGTGGTAACTATGGGAGTCAGTAGGTTTATAGAAGACGAGGGTGAGAAGTGTCGTAGAGGTGGTAACTATGGGAGTCAGTATGTTTATAGAAGACGAGGGTGAGAAGTGTCGTAGCGGTGGTAACTATGGTAGTCACTAGGTTTATAGAAGACGGGGCTGAGAAGTGTCGTAGCGGTGGTAACTATGGGAGTCAGTAGGTTTATAGAAGACGAGGGTGAGAAGTGTCGTAGCGGTGGTAACTATGGTAGTCAGTATGTTTATAGAAGACGAGGGTGAGAAGTGTCGTAGAGGTGGTAACTATGGTAGTCAGTAGGTTTATAGAAGACGGGGGTGAGAAGTGTCGTAGCGGTGGTAACTATGGTAGTCAGTAGGTTTATAGAAGACGGGGGTGAGAAGTGTCGTAGAGGTGGTAACTATGGTAGTCAGTATGTTTATAGAAGACGGGGCTGAGAAAACCAGAGACGTCATAGGAAATTTTCATATCTAGGAAGGAGAGAGAGGAGGTATAGTTAGAAAAAGTCTGTCTATCCATCCATCCATCCATCCATCCATCCATCCATCCATCCATCCATCCATCCATCCGTCCGTCCGTCCGTCCATCCGTCCGTCCGTCCGTCCGTCCGTCCGTCCGTCCGTCCGTCCGTCCTATCTATCTATCTATCTATCTATCTATCTATCTATCTATCTATCTATCTATCTATCTATCTATCTATCTATCTATCTATCTATCTATCTATCTATCTATCTATCTATCTATCTATCTATCTATCTATCTATCTATCTATCTATCTATCTATCTATCTATCTATCCTATCCATCCATCCATCCATCCATCCATCCATCCATCCATCCATCCATCCATCCATCCATCCATCCATCCATCCATCCATCCATCCATCCATCCATCCATCCATCCATCCATCCATCCATCCATCCATCCATCCATCCATCCATCCATCCATCCATCCATCCATCCATCTATCTATCTATCTATCTATCTATCTATCTATCTATCTATCTATGTCGTTTTTCTCTCTAAATTTACTGTTTTTTTTTTTTAGTGGTCCTTATAGTTTTGTCAGTAATAAAGAAAAGACGATGGTCATACGTTGGACATGTGATGAGAAGAGATAATAATCGAATAGCAAAGCAAGCCCTCATATGGGAAACAACAGGTAAAAGAAAAAGAGGAAGACCCAGGGAGACACTGAGAAGAACATTGATGAGAGAGGCAAGAGCAGCAGGAATCGGCTCCCTCAATGAGATAGAACTGCTTGCACAGAACAGAGACAGATGGCGAGATTTGATAAAATATCTCTAAAAGAAAACTGCTAGAACAAAAATTCATATAGGAGAAGGTGTATCTTGGTCTACGCCCTATGGGCCGGTTACGGCTCGAAAGGTCAATAGATAGATAGATAGATAGTTTTGTCTGTAGCGTTGTATCTATGGGCCAATGGATTTTCCTCAGTCTACTATATTCAGTACAGTCTTGAAGTATGTGTTCAGCAGTCTTGGACCCCTCTCCACATGTACATGTAGTTGAGGTGCCGATCTTGAATTTGTGTATACATGTGACTGTCGATTGTGCCCTGTTCTTATGCGTATAATGATAACCTGCTCCCATCAATTCATATTATGAAAGACATCCTGATTTGTGGTCTTCTGATTGATTTGATTATATGTTTCTTCTGATGGTATGTAACTGGTGAACCGGGTTGTTTACCTGTTGCGCCTTCCTTTGCCAGCAGATCTGTTCTTTCGTTTCCTGGTATTCCACAGTGAGATGAGATCCACTACATGGCGACCTTGTGGTACTTGTAGAGTTCAGTCAATAAGGTTTGCAGATGTGGACATTTTCTGGATTGTAGTGTTTGGGGTGCTATAGAGAAAGTGATGCGGATAGAGGGGTGAAGATGATCGACATGGTCAATGAATCTCTCTCTCTCTCTCTCTCTCTCTCTCTCTCTCTCTCTCTCTCTCTGCGATCAGGACTCAATCAGAGTAGGATTCCAGACTCTCACATGAAGTCAGCTGTCAGGTTAAGTGTGTTGATCGCCCCCACTAGCAGAACATCGCAATTAGAGTCCGCCAGATCCACTCTGATTGAACACCCGTTAAAACGTTGCACTGTGTTCTGCGCCAGTGGCCCAGTGCATCCGATTTCAGCCAGCATTTTATTCAGGTTTGCATTCCTTAGCCTTTGATTGTCCCCAATCTTCCTGCAAGGCAGCAGATGATCTTTTCTGTAGGGGGTGGTCAATGAATATGGAAATCTTCTCCAAGGTCAGATCGGTAAGACCAATACAGTGGTCTATTTAACTACGGTACCCAGGGAGAAGAAGACCTTGGTAGGTCTGGAGGATCTAGTGCTCCAGGTGACCCATAAATAGACGCGTAGCTAGGACCCATTTTGGTGGACGTCGCTACTCCACCGGTCTGAGTAAAGAAGTTGCTATCAAGCTCAAAAGAGTTTAAAGTTAGGACTAGTTCAGCTAGACAGAGGAGGACCCGGGTCGCAACTGAAAGTTGGCTCCTCTTATCTAGGAAGAATTTGAGAGCTTGAAGATCATCGGTGTGAGAGATGGATGTGTAAAGGGAGAAGACATCCATGACAAAGAGACGGTAGATCAGGTCAGGAAAAAAGGGTAATATAAGCAAAGATATCGAGAGCACCGTTGGTGTCTTTAACAAATGAGGGTGTTCATGACAATGGGCTGAAATACACTGTCAAAAAAGGCGAAAATGTGTACCGTGGGACACGAGATGGCCGAAACAATCAGTCGGCAGGGCGAGTCGTGTTTGTATATTTTGGGGAACACGTAGAAAGAGCCACTATTAGGGACGATCATACGAACGAGTTGGCAGGAAGGTATCCCTCCTGAATGTACCTACAAATAGTCTTCCGAATCATAGTATTATTGTGGACAGTGTACCGTTCAGACATATTTGATAGAATGTGTGGTCTGATAGTTGTATATGCCCTTCACGAACACAGAGGTCCTTTATCCAGACAGCCACGGAGCCACCCTAATCGGCAGGCTTGATGAAAATGTCATCACGGCGGTGAAGATCCAAGAGAGCCTGGTATCCCTCGGGGATGAGATTAGAATGATGGAGTCTATGGGAACGGAGTTCCTGGATTTCGCGGGAAGTGGTCCGAATAAACAGACCCAAAGCTTGCGACTGACCTGCAGATGAAGTCCCGTCAGATTTGCGAAAGGAGAAAAGGACGAATTAGTCATCAGGAGAAGGTTGAGAGGAAGAGTTTGGATGAAGATGAAAAAAAAAAACCTTACGCCATTTATGTATATGTCACGTAAGGGAGACAATAAGTCCGTCGATGGTCGAAGATGGACAAATGTAAGGCCTTTGATGAGAACAAAGCGTTCGTTATCAGAGAGAGCCAGATGGAAAGGAACACGTACAACCAGAGAGAAGAGAATATCAGAACTAAAACTGCAAACTGTAAAGTGTTATATTTACATAACATTCATGTATATGGTGCAGAAATATGGACATTGAATAAGAAATCAGAGCAGAACATTTAAGCCGTCGAAATGTGGATCCATAGGACAAATTTGGAAAATTGAGTGGAGGGAATAGAAGACTAAAATAACAATTTTCAACACAATGTTAAGGCGGTCCTATTATATGGCTGTGGAACATGGAGAACAACAAAATTGACAATCATGAAGATACAGACTTTCATTAATGGATGCTTACGCAGAATAAAAGGATGGAAATGGCAGGACAAAATCACTAACATAGAATTATGGAAATGTACCAGTCAAACACCAGTGGATAAAGAGATACAGCGAAGACGATGGCGCTGGATAGGACACACACTATGGAAGCCAACTGAGAGTATTACACAACAGGCCCTTTTTGGAATCCCCAGGGGAAAAGACAAAGAGGAAGACCAAGGAATTCTTGGAGAAGACAGATAGAAGCAGAGATAAAGATGATGGGGAAGACATGGAATGATCTTAAAAGAATGGCAAAAAAACAGAACGACTTGGAAAGTGTTTGTTGAAGACCTATGCTCCACTGGGAGCTAAAAAGGCAGAAGAAGAAGAGAATAAAAGAATAACAAGAAAGTTCTGAATCAGCTGAAAAAAAAAACCCTTAACACAATTCGAAAAAGACAACTGAAATTTGTGGAGGACGTGAAGAGACACCATACTAAAAGTCTTCTGGAAGGGAAGCTACAAGGTAGACGCAGAGTACACTAAGACTGAAGTGGACTGCTCACGCTAAAAGAGGGACAGGTTCTATGACAATGTACACTAACAAGACAGGAGATACAGTAACATGGCGTTACATGGTAGCAAACCTTCCATGCGGAGACGGCACCCAATGATGTTGTTGAATGTGGTTTCTATTTTTGATGTCCACGTCATGCCGAACTATTTCATACATTTAAGCCAGGTCACTCTAATTATCATTCTACTTTTTATTTTGTTCAAATCTCGATTTATTATCAAGTAAGGTCTACTTAATCGCCAATCAACCACTAATATCTTCAGTAATAAAGACAAGACGATGGTCATATGTTGGACATGTGATGAGAAGAGATAACCGAATAGCAAAGCAAGCCCTCATGTGGGAAACAACAGGTAAGAGGAAAAGAGGAAGACCCAGAGAGACACTGAGAAGAACATTGATGAGAGAGGCAAGAGCATCAGGAATCGGCTCTCTCAGTGAGATAGAACCGCTTTCACAGAACCGAGACAAATGGCAAGACTTGATAAAATATCTTTAATAGAATTGAAAACTGCTAGAACAAAATTCAGATAAGAGGAGTATCTTGGTCTACGCCCTTTGGGCCGGCTACGGCTCGAAAGGTCAATAGATAGAAGTTCTACTTTATTTTGTTCTTGTGGCAAGGCGCCGTGCCGAGAAGTACGTGTTCGATCCTGCTTTGGACCATCTATTGTTCTTTGTTTTTTTTTTTTCTGTTGTTGATTATTTGTGATTTTTTTCTGTTGTTGATTATTTGTGATTTTTTTCTGTTGTTGATTATTTGTGATTTTTTTCCCGAGTGTTGTAAACACACCTCTTCCACTGAAATGATTCGCTGATCTATCGCCTCGGAAGTTTCCCTCCAGAATAATATTCATTGATTATTACTTGTCTCCAAGGTCTACTTAACCATATCACACACAAGTTACATTAATGTGGCTTGTACAACATACGGAGTAAGCCAATATCTAACCAACCTAATTAAAAGTCTCTTCATCAAATGTAGTTGCACAGTCAGAACAGCAGCTGGTACCACTTCGAAGTTAGATCAGAAGTAAGACAGGGGTGCGTACCATCACCCCTCCGCCCCCCCCCCCCTTTTTTTTTAAACTGTTTATTACATACATGGACTATATATGCAAGTTAGCCAACCTATCAAAGATAGGGGAGATTAACGAGCTTTTATTTGCAGACGACCAGGCACTAATACGTGAAAAAATAGAAGACCTGTAAGAACACTTAAATAGATTCAACAACACAGGCACAAAGTACAACATGAAAATCAACATCAACAAAACAGAAGTAATGAATGTCGCAAAAGAGAAACAGAATATCAACATAACTATAGACGGCAGACAACTAAAACATGTAGAAGAATTTAAATATCTAGGAAGTCTAGTGACAAGTGAGAATTCACAAACATCAGAAATAGACTCAAGATGCATCATAGCTTGTCAAATCATTGGACAGCCATCACCAATATTATCCAGCAAGGAAATAACGGTAGAGGCAAAACGGGAACTTTACAATACAATCTTCATCCCAACCTTGTGCTACCAATGCCAGTCCTGGACTCTAGATGCAAGAACAATACGGAAAATAACCTCTACTGAGATGAAATGTGTTAGACGAACGACAGGAAACAGTCTGAGAGATAAGATCAGAAATGAAGAACTAAGAAAAAAAAAGCTAGGAATAATTCCCGCCATAGAACATATAAAGATATATATATAACAGATAATATATAAATATATAACAGATAACATGGTTTATCCACGTGACAATGTAGAAAGATCAGAACACAACACAACGAGCCTTCAATAAACGTTGCGAGAACAGCAGACCCACCAAGGGCTAACCACGTTAAAGATGGATTGACGGAATATTAGAAACACTAAAAAACATAACAGCAGCAGAGGCGAACAGAAGAGCAAAAGACCGCACATTATATCTCCTCTCCACGCTAAAATGCAAATGAGGAATGAAAGAAGTAACGAGCATTTAAATATTTTCGATAATATGTTTTACCTGACAATTTTCTTTTTTTTTTTTAAAGTGTGGATAGTAATTGTCTTTAGCTGAAATTACTAAACAAATCATGCTTTGTGTGGGAGCGGGGTAAAAGATGGACTTGGAAGCAGATGGCGTAGCTTAGGGAGACATCTGTCCCAGGGCGCAGTATCTGGAGTCGCCAAATTGATTGTCGTTGCCTTAATTATTTTACTGTTTTCTCATCACCTTCATTGCCTAAAAATACACCCCGGAATGCAGGTTTTCATGTTCTAAAACTCACAGTTTCAGGGAAAGCATCATGGAACCCCTTCTGACTCACACCTTGTCACGAATGCAAACGATAGCCAACGATGGGGGAAGGTCCAGTAAATGGCGCGAAAACTTGACTTTGTACCGGGCGCTGAAATCCCTAGCTACGCCTCTGCTCGGAAGAACGCCAAAGATTTAAAAACGTTGTTTATAAGTAGGCACAACACAAAACGAATATAGTGCACACCGTTACTTCCCACGTGTTTGATTTGGATTCAGAGACCAAGTCACATTTTTGTCCACGTGAGTCAAGAAAACATATTTGCGCGATTCCGCGTATGAGATTGGCTGGCGGGTCAGCGTCGGTTGTGTTTACCGCAAGGGGGAACAGCAAGGGCATAATTGTTGACTGTCATCATCATCATGTGCCATACCGGTTGGAGTAGGCGATCATGTCCTTTCACAATCTTCTACCCACAGTGCATCGTATCAATATTGTTGTTGACCGTTTTCCATGCCATGGCACCAAGCTATCTAGTATCTTTTATTTTTGTCGTCCTCGATCTCTTTTACCTGCATTTTGCCAGTTGTAAAACAAGTATTCCAACGTTCATCTTCTTCTGATGTGCCCAAAAAATGTTGATTGTTTCTTTCTGATGTTTTTTATGAGCTCCCTTTTTGTGTTGGCTTCTTTGAGAATGTCCTCATTTGTTTTTGTTAGCTGTCCAGGAAACTTTGAACATTCTTCTGAGAAATCCCATCGCTGTGGCCTCTAATCGTCTTCTCATTTGTCAGTCTACTGTCCATGATTCGCTTTCATATGTCAGAATTGGTTCTATATAGCACCGATGAACTCTCTTTCACACTTCTATTGTCATAGACTTTTGCATAAGACGTTTTTAACTTTCTGACATTCTAATTTGGCTCGAGCTATTCTGCTTTTTATTTCTGTGGTGCATCTTCCATCTGATGTTATTGTGCTCGAGTATTTGACTCATTGCATTTGTTTCATATTTGTCCTGTTTATTTTTATGCTACATGACGGTGATGCTTGTTTATTCGATATGACCATTACTTCTGATTCGTTGAGTGTCAGTGGTTAATAAAAGGTTAAACTTCCTTCCTACTTTTGTCGTTTACCCGATGACTGATGTGAGAGTTGATGCCCTTGTCGTCACCGGTTACAAGCCCTTAGAATAACATTTATTTGGCGCGTATACGTTGTGCTGTAGTTTGCAGTAGAACCGTGATATTTGTGCCTTTCGGTCCAATGCTTCCGACTTCAGCATACTATTTTTGAGCACCGGGTTGTCTTCCCTCTTCAGTTCCTATTAACTTGGCCAGACTAGACAGGTTAGTCTGTTTCTGGAGGCACCACACAGTGGTGGAGTCCGGATAGTTCTGGTTCACCAACCCTGGCGCAAACCATCAGCCGTGGGTCGCTGACAGCTTCCAGTTCCCCTGTTGTGAGGCGCCTTTACTTCCTAGGATTAAACTTAAGTCATGCTGCCATCGTTATGATAACATTCATCAAGTCCATTTGGATGTATGTCTTTTTTTAAAGCACAAATTAACAGCTGATATTTCTTTCATACGGCTTCTTTCCACGAGGGCCGGATTTATGCATTACGAAATAAGCTGCAGCTTCCTCATCATTATCATCATCATCATCATCATCATCATCAAAATCATCATCACTATCATCATCATTGTCACCAAGCACTACGCCTGCTGGCGTAGGTGATAATGTCTCTCCATAACTTTTGATCTCGACAGTTATTTATCATTTCGTCATTTATAAGCTGTCTGGTATCTTTTCTCTTTGCTTCCCTCTATCTCATCGTCCCTCAATTTTCCCAATTATCACAATATATTCCACCTGTTCTCTTCTCATTACATGGCCAACAAATTATGATTGTTTCTTCCTAATATTAGATATTAGCGCTCTTGTTGCTGTGGCCTCTTTTAGAACGTTTTTATTACTCTTCTTATCTGTCCATTGTATTAAGCTGCAGTTTAGGACCGCACAATCCGAAGAGCCTTAAACAATGTTCAGAATTTGTTTTAAGACAACACTTTTTTTCATTTGAATTAACTTTCTCTTTTTAAACCCCCTGCCATTGATGCACCTGGTCGACAATTATTTAGAAGAAATATTGTCGCTAAAAAAAGTAATTAAAAAAAAGCTCCTCTTAATGCGCACGAGGACCAACAGGATACAAAGCGTTTTAGAACACGCGATAGCAACCTTCTGTCCTTCTGGTAAGTAAAAAAAAAAAAAAAGTAAAGTACCCCCGTCACGCCAAGTGGCGTATAGGGAATATGGTGTTAGTGATCATATATTTTAGAGACCTTCAGCACATGATTTTTGGGGTAATGTGGTCGGTATTACGCCCGTGCCGCTTTACTTTCCCAGAAAAAATCCGGTACCCATTTAAGACTGGGTGAACCCGGAAGCCGTTGGTTGGGATCGAACCCTACCTCTTGCCCTTTGTAGTCCAGTTCACTAACCACTGAGCTGTCGCGGCTCCCTGTCCTTCTGGTGTTAAATATTTTACCGGGAGTGGGGACTGAAGTTTCATTTAGTTTATGTCTCACTAAGTCTAAATCAGACCCACTCGCCCCCACCTCCTCACCCCCAACGAATACTCGGTTAAAGGAACGTTATTATCTGACAATAAACACAAGAATAGGAATGGCAAAAAGTAATTTTAATGTCATGAACAATACACTAACAACAAAACAAATAACACCAGGGCTAAAACTAGGAATAGCAAAATGTCATATCTTCTCTACATTCCTCCATAGTAAGTAAAGTAAAGAGCCCCCGTCACGCCAAGTGGCTTATAGGGAATATGGTGTTAGTGACCATAAATTGTACAGACCTTCACCACATTATTTTTGGGTAATGTGGTCGGTATTACTCCCATGCCTCTTTACTTTCCCAGAAAAAATCCGGTACCCATTAAAGGCTGGGTGAACCCGGTTGGGATCGAACCCTAACTCTTGTTCTTTGTAGTCCAGTTCACTAACCACTGAGCTATCGCGTCTCCCACATTCCTATATGGTGCAGAAAAATGGACATTAGGCAAGAAAATAGAACAGAGAATTGAAACCTTTGAAATGTGAATGCATAGAAGAATATTAGAATTGCATGGAAAAAAAAAAGAAAAAAAACAATGAAGTCTTAAAACAACTAAAAATGAAAAGAGAACTACTGAACACAATTTAAACAAGACAAATGCTATTTTTGGGCCATGTTAAACAACACAACAGCCTACAAAAATTAATCTTGGAGGGGAAAATACAAGGTAAAAGAGGCAGAGGCAGACTAAACACTAACATGAACCAGTAACATCAAAAGATGGACAAATCAGCCTATGACAACATGCACCATCAAAGCAAGAGACAGGGCAGAATGGCGCTCCATGATAGTCAACCTTCGTTTCGGAGATGGCACTCGGTGATGATGATGATATTATCTGACCAGATTTGTACTGGATTTATCATCTAAATTTAGACTGTAATGGGGCGTCTAAAAATGGGAGCGGGATTTGAAAGAGAAGATAAACAAGAACAAATGTTTGTAGTATCAATCAATTATAGATTATGACTTATCATAGCTGCTGTCACTTTCATCACTTGTTAAATGAACAAAATGCAATAAATAATTCGGGATCTCATCCTATCTTTCTGATATTTTTTCTTCTTGTAAATTGACAGAACACAATATAAATTTGTACATAGCTTTCGTTGACCAGGAAAAAGCATTCGACAGAGTAGAAAACAAGTGTAAATACTTACAACATTCGGAGTAAGCCAACATCTAACCAACCTAAGTCTCTACATCAACAGCAGCTGCAGGTTATCAGAACAGCAGCAAGCTCCACAGACCACTTCGAAGTTAGATCAGGTGTAAGACAGGGGTGCGTACTATCCCCCCTACTGTTTATTACATACATGGACTATATATGCAAGCTAGCAAACCCATCAGATACAGAGCAGATCAACGAGCTTCTATCTGCAGATGATCAGGCACTAAATACATGGAAAAATAGAAGAGCTACAAGAAACACTTAAATAGACTCAACAGCACAGGCACAAAATATAACATGAAAATCAACATCAACAAAACAGAAGTCATGACAGTCGCCTAAGATAAACAAAACATCAACATAACTATAGAAGGCAGACAACTAAAACAAGTAGAAGAATTTAAATACTTAGGAAGTTTAGTGACAAACAATAATTCACAAACAGCAGAGATAGACTCAAGATGCATCAAAGCTTGTCAAATCATTGGACAACTACCACCACTATTGTCCAACAAAGAAATCAGTCTAGAGGCAAAACGAACACTATGCAATACAATCTTCATTCCAACGTTGTGCTACCAATGCCAGTCCTGGACCCTAGATGCAAGAACAATAAGAAAAATACCCCTACTGAGATGAAATGTGTTAGACTAATGACAGGGAACAACCTGAGAGATAAGATCAGAAATGAAGAACTGAGAAAAAAAACTAGGAATAATTCCCGCCATAGAGTATATAAAGAAACAACAGATAAAATGGTTTGGCCACGTGGCAAGGCAGAGTGTTCAAAACACAACACAACGAGCCCTAAATAAACGTTGCGAGAATACCAGACCCAAGGGTCGACCACGAAAAAGATGGATCGATGGAATATTTGAAACACTAGGAAACATAACAGCAGAAGAAGCGAACAGAAGAGCAAAAGACTACAAATTATATCTCCCCTCGACACTGAAAGACAAATGAGGAAGGAAAGAAGAAGACGAAGAAGATCCATTCTTTCCATTCGTTTTTTTTTTTCAGATACAATTCCAGTAGACAAAAGTGGGAACAAGCTCAGGACAATGAAGGTCCATTTTGCGGGTATTTCGAGTTGTCAAGGACAATAAAATTGACAATAAGAAGAAAGAGTAGAAGATGGACAAGAAGTAAAAAAAGGGAGTGGGGAAAAAAGAATGAGATTTAGAATAGGAATGACAAGAAGCTAAAGAAAAGTAGAAGAAGTGAGGGTTCCATTAAAGCGTACAGGAAAGATGACGGCCGTATCCATATTTGTCAATGACCAATAGTCCAGTTATTGTGCGATGTTGTGGATGTTACGACAAGCTGCCGAATTGTAGAAGGAGGGAAACTATAAGAGCTTTTAAACAAGACAAAAGAAGGACAGTATAAGATGAGGATAAAAACAATGATAAGAAGAGAAATATGAACAAAATAGAATAGTAAAAGGAACAAAAACGCTGAAAAAAAGAAGATCATGGAAGAAGAATGAAGATAGTACGAACAGAAAAGCATAAACACAAGAAATATAGGAAAGTGAAAAATATTGAGAAGAGGGGAAGATCACAAGAGAAGTAGACGAGGGAGAGAGACAAGTAAAAGTGATAAGAACGGAAGAAAAATAAGATGAAAAGATGAAGAAGTTTTAGTTTGGCCAACGGATCATCCCTATTACACAGCAACACATGTATAAGTGCTCAGATCTCATCCCCAGTATGTCCCTCAGTGTGTGGATGTAACCGGCTCTTGTTTCTCTATTGTATTGTAGCCGGTCTTCCTATCATGATGTTATGCTATGAAATGTTACGATAGGCAACGATGTGACATGCCAGCACCATTTGAACATACTTTATAAACAGTCCAATATGGTACACCGTCTTTGGCAACAGCACTCTTTCTCTGCTCGTCATGAGCCGTGCTATGGCAACCGCACGCTCATTCCCTGTCTCAGCTGTCAGGTTTCCCACGTATTCAGCTCGTACTTCGGTTGTAATCTGGTCTTGCTGAACTGTCTTCTTTAATCTCTGCCTTATATGTGCCGAGACGACTCACAATTCAGTCCAGCCTCCAGACTGTTAGACAAATAAATGGCTGCACGCTGATGATGTTGAAAAGGTCATAGATCTTTATTTTGACATCCCTAACAATGACAACTATGTACAATTATACACAACAGCCAGCGGTCAACGCATCTCGCTCGGCCATTCATACGTCAGGTCACAGAATTCACATCTCTAAAGGATAATCTTCGCATCTAGTCTTCTGTCCCACTCAGCCTTACTAAGAATATTCTTACATCTACTAGGCTCCTAATAACGTGGCTCCTAACACTACTATCTACCACGACTTATGCTCAATGAGCTCTCCCGCTGACGCTTGATCTGACCGTCGTCTCTAATGTTCTCTACTGGGTTATACTCTCTGGATCTCTCTACTACTATCTAATGCACTGTCTCTTTTATACACTAGAGACTCTCTTGTATCTCGACTCTAACTATCTAATCTTCTACTAACCATGCTGATTGTTGGGTTTTCTTAGCCACTACAGATTAACGTCTAATGGCGGCGCCGATCATGCGCCTCACCTGAGCGTGAAATTTCTCTTAAGAGCCTCCTATCTCTCTCCGTGCATGGACTTAAATATGTCGTCTCCTAACCAATCAAAATTAATTTCCTCTACCTCTCTACCAATCAAAATACCTCTACGTCATCCCCTCACACACCCCCCCCCCCATGTTTATACCCTTACATCTACCACGAGACTCCTGCTTTACCTCTAACACTACTCTATTCATATTTCTCGTGACCGCTCCTCGTGCTATGCTTCCCCCACCCCCACTCTCTCCAGTAGCCCTTACTCTCCTCTCACCCACTGCTATATGGAGACTGACAAACAAGTTCTGTGTTGATTTGTTATTCTACTATATCTCCCAATAGAGCGCCCCATTTCAGTCTTCTCCGGTTTTACCTGTTATTCGTGCACTCTGGACATGGCAGTAGATCCATGACCACTCTTTGAGTCATTAGCTCGCATTGCCTCCCTAGCATTCAGAATATCGAACCAATCCATTGGACGCCTGCTATCCATGGCAGACATTCAAGCAAGGATGCCAACTCGTTCGATTCCTTGCAGACCCAAGTGCCCGGGCACGAAAGATCCTAAGATCCTAGTCGGTTTTGAGTTCTTTAGTCATTTCCACTACCGCCATCAAACTCGACACTCTTCGATTTTTCTGAGCATGCTCAACGAGTCATTCAGAAAACACCCGTGTGTTTTTAACCAGACTTTCGCTTTAGTTACAACCACGTTCTCCGTGGTCAAATTGCTTGCAGTTGCAGCTAAAACATCGATTTCCTCACTTACTACCCTTCCTGCGTCATGTAGGTCCGTGAGTTCCGACTATGACGAATAACAGACCCATTAGTGTAAATGACTTCCTAACCCGCATGTGAGGCAGCTCCTAAAAAAACACAAGAAAGAAACAATCAACATCTTTCGGGCACATCATGAGAAGAGGAAAGTTGGAATACTTGGTTACAACAGGCAAAATACAAAGAAAGAGCGATCGCGGACGACAAAGAGAGAAAATACTAGATAGCTTGGTGTCATAGCATGGAAAACAGTCAACAACAGAACTGATACGATGCACTGTAGACAGAAGATTGTGGAAGGACATGATCACCCACCCCAACCGGTATAGCACATGATGATGATGAACCCTCATGTGATCATTCATAAATCAAAGCATGTGCCTCTGCCTTCACGTCTACTGGGTTTTATTGTCTGCTTGAAATGATACAAATAAAATTAGGACAGAGTTTGCTTAACTGGCACCAGTAACCACCCATGTTCTGACTCAATGTCCTCCAATCTGTTGAATAATGTCCTCAGCCCATGCTATCTTTTAATTTCCCATTTTGAGCCTGCCTCACTTTAAATAAAAATGTAAAAAAGCAAAGAAAAAATTATAAGAGACAGAAGAGGAAAACAAAAGCAGAAGAATAAGAAGAAGAAGAGGAAGAAGATGAAGGAGAAGGAGAAGAGGAAAAAGGTGAATAAAAAAAAGTTAAAGAAGAAAAGAAGGTGAAGAAGGACAGTATAAATAATAAATAATGGAAAGAAGAGGTACATTAGAAAATAAAGAGGAGGAAGGCAATCAGAACGATTTGGAGTGAAAGAAGTAGAACGATTTGGAGTGAAAGAAGTAGAACGATTTGGAGTGAAAGAAGTAGAACGATTTGGAGTGAAAGAAGTAGAACGATTTGGAGTGAAAGAAGTAGAACGATTTGGAGTGAAAGAAGTAGAACGATTTGGAGTGAAAGAAGTAGAACGATTTGGAGTGAAAGAAGTAGAACGATTTGGAGTGAAAGAAGTAGAACGATTTGGAGTGAAAGAAGTAGAACAAGGGAAAGGACAAGAAGGATGATAATATAAACAAAAATAAGAAAAAAATATACAAGTAGGAGAAAAGCATAAGAAGAAAAAGTTGTTAAGGATAAATAGAAGAAAAAAAAGAAGCATTAAAATTCAAAATAATTTTATTCCAGATAGGATCACAAGATACAACATCAACAACTCTGTCAAAACATCAATAATTAATAATTTTAACAAATAATTACATCAACAATATATTAATTGATTAGGTCATCATTAGAACAATGTGCACACTGACTGACTTCAATGAATAACAATGTCAACAAATGTGAAGCATTTAGAAACTGCTGCTAAATTATCCAAATAATAGCAGGAAATATTTTCTGACTGTGATCACTTAACTTTGTTTGCAAAGATACAAGATCATACAATGAAATAACTCACAAACTGGCACGCTGACCTGCCAGATTGTATTATGGTGGCTTTGGGAATTGGATCAAATAGTCAGTATTCTTAATACAAATTTATGATTATATGTACTTATGTATATTTTACATAAACATTTAAAAGTACAAATTAAAACTCTAATTTGTCAAAAACTGAATATAAATGGACGTCAATATTAAAAAAGGAACCAAGTTAAAGTTGAATACAAAGAAGATCACTTCAACATTTAATAAAATAAACACACACTAATTATTTAAAATCAAAAGCACATTTTAAACATTGCTATTTTTTAGTTGATCACATTGATTATCACCAATCTAAAAGAAAAATTACAAATACAGTGAATGATATCACGGCTAGATAATGTTGAGTAATATAAAACAATATAAGATAGTGAATAACAGAAGGTGTTGGGTGGAAACAAGTAGACACTGTAAGACCTAGTTAAACAATTACACTTGGGCAGAACAAAATAAGGATTATAAAATATATAAGGAAACAAAATATTATAATACATTTTACACTTACTAGAAAAACATTTATTGTAAGACAGTAAAGGAGAGTTAATGCAACATGTAAAAAAAAATCACCTTAAGGATTAGCCTAATTTAAAGTTTGTGAATAGATAGAATAATACAGTGTATGCCAGATTTAGGGCATCCTGTGAAAGTTAAAATTGCAGAGATTTTGCTGCTGTCCTTCATGAATCCATAAGGTGTGCTGAACACCAAGAGTTTCGCTGATCAAAGACCAAAATTATGAAGAAGCGGAAAATACATTTTATTACAATGTCAGAAATGACATACAAGTAAAAGTAAAAGAGCAACTTCATTCAAAATCATAAGAAAAATAGAAATGTCCAAAAGATATTAATGAAAAAAATACAATACTTTCTACATGATATGGTACTATCTAGTCTACAATATAAACAAGTTGTTGGAAGAAAGATTTGAAGCATTGCAATGTGGTTAATAAAACACATTTGATAGCCACTTTATGCAATGGTTAATGATGCCTAACTGAGGACAACGGGTCATTTTGATCCCAAATGATGGCTTGCATTTGATATGAGATATTTATCTGGGAAAAGAAAGATAGTGCAAAAGTAATGCTGGCATTACCAAAATAATAGTACAGATAGGCAAAAAAAAAAATGGGCAACAACACTGTCTTCCCTATATGCCACACTCAAAGCAAAATTGGGTTCATTCAAATAGATTGGGGGGGATGGGGACTACAGCTACTTTTCTTTGTTTGGGAGATGAGATAGTAATTCAGATGATCCCACTGGCATGGGTGGTTGAGCAATCATGGATTTTAATTCGTTTGCAGTGATACTGGGGCCTTCCATAACCATAACATTGGGGAGGGGGGGGGGGAGAGAGAAGGAAAAGCAAAGATGTAAATAGGTTCCAGAAAAATTGGTTAAAAAATGGAAATTCTGGGAGAATAGAAGGCAAATAAAATATTTTGTTACATAAAGAGATAGCATTTCAGTCTTTTTTGAGACACAAGAAAATTAGTAAGAAGATAGTATCATTATACATGGGAGAAACCATCTATAAAATGAATGTCAGAATGTACCATCTATACAAGAGAAAAAAAAGAATAAAGATCAAACAATGTCCAAAGTGGTGACAATACTTGTTCTGATAATTTTAAGAAGCAATGGATTAAATTAATTCTGAGCAATATAAATATTACCACTTCCTTTGCGCATAAGCAGTAGAATCTAAATCATGTTCTCCCGGGGCCTCATTATGAGGGAAATAAAGAATAGTGACACTGTATCCTTCCAGGCATGTCGTAAGAGGTGACTAAGGAGATTGATCGATGCCTTGACAAGCAGTCATTGTAAAAAGTATTGTTATGGAAACAGGTGATATATTTTAGAAGCAGTGATCTTTACAATATGAGCCATTTTGGCACGCAAGGTTTCTGTTTTTGAGATTGTGGTTCTGCCCAATGTGCCGTCTTCGGCTCGAAAGGACAATAGATAGATAGATAGATAGTAGAATCTAGTTAAAAAATAAATACATTTTGTTGGGGAAAAATGAACACCAATTAACAAGGTTAACATAAGTTATTAATTCCATTTTTTTATCATCAGCTGTAAATGCTCTAGGGCTTTTATAAGTTACTCATACAGATTTAGTTTTAGTTTAGGATCATCCTCATTGCACAAAGGGCAACTCCATACAGCTCAGATCCCCTCCTCAACACATTTCCCAGTATGAATTGATTTAAACCTTTGTAAGGTTTTCATCTTAATTTGGTTCAAAGGAAATACTCACAGTGTTGTTAAGCTTCAAAGGAAATACATGTTGTTGGAGTTCAAAGGAAATACTCACAGTGTTGTTAGAGTTCAAAAGAAATACTCACAGTGTGGTTAGGCTTTAAAGGAAATACTCACAGTGTTGTTAGAGTTCAAAGGAAATACTCACAGTGTGGTTAGGCTTTAAAGGAAATACTCACAGTGTTGTTAGAGTTCAAAGGAAATACTCACAGTGTGGTTAGAGTTAAAAGGAAATACTCACAGTGTTGTTAGAGTTCAAAGGAAATACTCACAGTGTGGTTAGGCTTTAAAGGAAATACTCACAGTGTTGTTAGAGTTCAAAGGAAATACTCACAGTGTTGTTAGAGTTCAAAGGAAATACTCACAGTGTTGTTAGGCTTCAAAGGAAATACATGTTGTTAGAGTTCAAAGGAAATACTCACAGTGTGGTTAGGCTTTAAAGGAAATACTCACAGTTTTGTTAGGCTTTAAAGGAAATACTCACAGTTTTGTTAGGCTTTAAAGGAAATACTCACAGTTTTGTTAGGCTTTAAAGGAAATACTCACAGTTTTGTTAGGCTTTAAAGGAAATACTCACAGTTTTGTTAGGCTTTAAAGGAAATACTCACAGTGTTGTTAGGCTTTAAAGGAAATACTCACAGTGTTGTTAGGCTTCAAAGGAAATACTCACAGTGTTGTTAGAGTTCAAAGGAAATACTCAGAGAATAGGAAGGGAACAGCTGGAATAATTTTTGAGAACAAGAAAACTGGAGGGAAAAATTATAGAGGGAAAGACAGAGAAAAGATATGAGGCAGTTTAAGAGAATTGTTTGGTAGGAAGTCAGCAACAGAATTAATAAACAGCTGTAGAGATAGAAAACTGTGGAAAGACATTGTTAGTCTTTAGTTTGGACTACGGTCATAGCAGTCGGGGCATTCCCATATTCAGTCTTCCACTTGTTCCAGCAACCATGAAAGTGTTCATCTAGTGACTGCTTCTGTCCTGTATTGATTGAACATTTTGCATTTTCTTCTGCTGAGTTTGCTTGTCCTGCTTTCTCCCTTCATAGTGTCATATTCCACCATTCCTTTGACACGTGGATTATCCTCAGCTTCGTTGTTTGCCCTCCCATGTGAGATGTTCTTTTAAAGACCTCACCTTGTGATACATGTCCATTTTTATGGTCTCTTGTGGAAAGACATTACCTATAGCAACAGGGTTACCTTGATTTTTATGTCATTTAAATTAAATATTGGGTAACCACAGCAACATAGCCATTATCTTGAACAACAAGTGCAGGAGCTATAACATGTAAAATTACAGTGTACATAATATCAAGACAAATATAATCATCAGTTTGAAAGTCACGTGAGCACTTGTTAAACATGATAAAACAATCATGTAAAATTAAAAAAAATAATAAAATATCTGATTTGTAAAAGTTGTAATTTTTCTTTTCCATAACATATTTGATAAATTGTACATTTATGTGTGAAAATTTCTCCCTCTTAAAACATTTTAAATTTGAATTGCACACACAAAGAAGTCACACAAAATATTTGTAATAACAAGATGTGATATATAGAAAATTAACATTTTTTATTTATAAAAGATTTGCTTCTCTTTGCACTAAATTTTACATTTCTTTGTGAAAGCCTATGCACTGGTAACAGTTGCAAAATAAAATTTGTAGGCATAAAAAAAAAGTAAAAATAAAGATTTCAACTACAGATGTGATTCATAAGAATAAAAAGTTAAATAACTGACAGATTAAAAAACATTTATCAGCACATGTGTAATAACCTTACATGACAGAATGCAGGAATGAACAAAAAAATGATGGACTGAAAGTAGTGTGGGAGATATTAAAGGATGTTGAATGGAGAAGCTAGCTAAAGAAGAATCAGCGAACTGGATAAACAAGTCAGTAAATAGTGAACTGGTCTTCGCTGACATGACAAATAGATAGACACAAGGCAAAAAAGGCTATCACAAGACAGGGAGAAAGGTTAATTTAAAACATGCAACTCTTTTCTTCATAATTTTCAAATTAATTTACAATCTAGTCTTAAACATAAATTAAAAGTGTTTGGTTGTTGATTCCCATAGTAATTTTTCTAGAAAATTAAGCATGTTGATTTGACATGTTCTTTGTTAATAATAATAACAATACAATAATAGTTAATATTATAATGCATAAAGTATAATCAAATTAATAAAAAGAAAGAAAATTTAACCTATAGAATTTATATATTTATGGGAATCATTTGAGATTGGATAAAAAATAATAACATAACAAAAATAAATTGCAACGGATTTTGCGCAAAAAATACACACAAAAAATAATAAGAACAAATGTAATAGTAAATTATTTTGTTATTTAAAAGAAAAGACATCTGATTGTATCATATTTTACTGGGAAGTAAAGGTTGCCAGTTATGATACTGACCACATCACCCAAAAATGTGCAGTTGTCATGGAAAAATATGGTCACTAACACAATATTCATCATATGCCTAGTAAGGCATGACAAATAATGTTACCTTTTAATGTTTAAATTACAAGAAAATCAGCTACTGAATTATAAACATAATGGCACTAATGATAGTATACTGGAATATTTTCACAGAATGTAAAAAGCCTAAAATTATAAAAAAAGAAATAAAATGAATTATAAATAATAAATAATACATTATAGAGATTAACTCCTGCGTGTTACCGGGGCCTCATTATGAGGGAAGTAAAGAATAGTGACGCTGTGACCTTCCAGGCATGTCGTAAGAGGCGACTAAGGAGGTTGATCGATGGCTTGACAAGCTGTCATTGTAAAAAGTATTGTTATGGAAACAGAGCCATAGATTTTAGAAGCAGTGATCTCTGCAATATGTGCCATTTTAGCACGCAAGGTTTCTGTATTTGATATTGTGGTTCTGCCCTATGTGCCATTTTGGGCTCAAAAGGACAATAGATAGACAGATATAAAGATTAAAAGTGTTTTGAAACAATAACCACGCAGAAGAAGAATCAACAAGTTTGAAAATTTTCTTTTGTTTAACACAGAGCATCTGTAGGTTTCTTTGAGTGCAATAAAACTGCTCTTGCAACTAATAAACAATCAAATTTTAATATTTGCATTATTTTTTTAATAATAATTTATCCTATTCTCATTTTTAATTTAAACTAAAAAATATTAATTGTATTTTTGCTGTGGTGTTTGATATTTTTAGAGTTATCAAGTTTTGTGTCTTGTTTTCACAGAATATAATCTTGCTTTTTTTTTTTATTAAACCTTTATATAATGAATTGTTTTCTAACATTTTACCATTTTAAAAATTGAATTATGCTATAATCATCTTTTATGACTTTTTGTTTCACAGAACTCTTTGCAAAGAATGGCTGTATTCTGAGAAAGATAAAGAAAGTTCAATGAGATACTGCACAAGACATGGCTTGCTGGCCATTGACTAAACTATTGCTCTGCTGCCAGAGTTAAAAAAAAAGTATAAAGAAAAATGAAAACACTGTTGATTCACATAATATCTTGCCATTGTGCAAGCGCACACACATACATCTATCTATCTATTGACCTTTCAAGCCATAGTCAGCCCATAGGGCGTAGACCAAGATACTCCTTTTCTTATCTGAATTTTTGTTCTAGCAGTTTTAAATTGCTGAATGCAAAAGCGAATGTTTCCCAATAGAAACTGGGGTTAAACAAGGATGTATTTTATCGCTCTTGTTATTTGGAATTGTTATGGACTTCATAATGAAGAAATGCTGCACTGGTAATAAAGGCATCGAATGGATACAAGGAGACCATTTGGAGGACCTCGACTTTGCTGATGACATAGTTCTCATCAGCAGTCAGATAAAAACGATGCAGGAAAACACAAATGAACTATCATCAATAGCCAGCAAAATTGGGCTTGAGGTCAATCATGAAAAGACTAAAGTCATGAAAAGTTTAATTCCAACAAGTGACAAAATATACATGGAAAACAAACCAGTAGAAGAGATCGATCACTTTATCTATCTTGGAAGTCACATTGATCGAGAAGGGGATACGAGCAAAGAAATTAGAATCAGACTGGCTAAAGCAGCAATGTCTTTCAGAAGCCTTGAAAAGTTGTGGAAATCAAAACTCATTAGCACAAACACAAAACTTAGGCTATTCAAATCAAATATACTATCAACCCTTACGTATGCGTGTGAAAGCTGGAAAACAACAAGAGATATAGAAACAAAGTTGAACGCATTCGAAAATAAATGTCTAAGGAAAATACTTGGTATAGAATGGAACGAATTCAAAACAAACGAGGAAATTAGAGAAATCGCCAATCAACCACTAATATCTTCAGTAATAAAGAAAAGACGATGGTCATACGTTGGACATGTGATGAGAAGAGATAATAATCGAATAGCAAAGCAAGCCCTCATATGGGAAACAACAGGTAAAAGAAAAAGAGGAAGACCCAGGGAGACACTGAGAAGAACATTAATGAGAGAGGCAAGAGCAGCAGGAATCAGCTCCCTCAATGAGATAGAACTGCTTGCACAGAACAGAGACAGATGGCGAGATTTGATAAAATATCTTTAAAAGAAAACTGCTAGAACAAAAATTCATATAGGAGAAGGTGTATCTTGGTCTACGCCCTATGGGCCGGTTACGGCTCGAAAGGTCAATAGATAGATAGATAGTTTTAAATTCTTTTAAAAATATTTTATCAAATCTCGCCATTTGTCTCTGTTCTGTGCAAGCAGCTCTATCTCATTAACACACACATACATACATATATATATATAAATAATATATATATAAGAGAATCTCAAAGGATGTCCTCAAATGGGAACCAGAGGGTAAAAGGAAAAGAGGCTAACCTAGAGAAACACTGAGGCAAGAGACAACAACAGCAGGCATCAGCTCCCTCAGTGAGATTGAGCAACTTGCCCTGAACAGAGCTGTGTGGTGAGACACAATGCAGGTCCTGTGTAAGTCTGACAGTTGAAAGAATGTCAGACGCAAGAAGCTATAATTTCTGCCCTACATGCCATCTTTAGCTTGAAAGGAAAAAAAAAATATCACCTCCTAAAACTTATACATACTGGAAAAGACTGTGCATAACTTTTGATCAAATTAAATATTTAAAAAAACTATAAATTGACTATTACTTTGTAAATGTTTAGTAAAAGAGCTATGAACTGTCTCTATCTTTATGTTGATGAAAGTATTCATAATATAATAGACAGATTATTTGTTCATGTACATATCAAAATTGATAAAACAGAACAATACAAACACATTGTAAAATGGTGCACATATTTTTATGTATATTTATTAACAGATAAAGTTAAAATAAATACAACTTTATAATTCAGTTTAAGATATATTTTCTAAAATTGTGTGAAAGAATGAATATTTACAAAATATATTCTCTGTTATCTTTCATATTAAATATCACCATAAAAGAGTGTGAAAAAAATAGATTAATGTTTTGTAAATAGTAAGAGAAATTACTGAAAAAATGATCACAGTTATAACATAAATTAACATTTATTATTTGGTCACCAAACAATAGTTACGATCACGTCATAGATGTATAAACAGATTATATAAATTGTACACTTTCTGTTGATCTTTCACAGTCTTAAATTAGATTATGCTATAGATAGATATGAGGAGATCCATAAACCAACTATAAATATGTAAAACTAGGGGGCCTCGGTAGCCTACTTGGGAAAACCACTCGACTGGACTAAAGACGTTCGGACAACCTGTGTTTGATTCCAGTTGGGAGCAGTGTGAATTGTACTCGTGGTTGGAAAAAAAAAATACTTCCACGGTCAACCCAGCAGAAATGGGTACCAGGGTATTACCCTGGGAAGGTGAGGAATGTCGCCTCACATCTGAGTTTCGATGCTTGAAGCGACACTATACAGAAATCTCCTAACATTTCTGGACAGGTGACCGAGCACATATGGGTGGAAACTTGTGTGCTAAGACACCGGTTCAAGTCTCGTACTTTACCTTTACCTTTACATATAATTGTTACTCATCCTCTTGGACTTCCATATTCTTTAACTTAAATGATAAAAGAAACATGACTTTACGACAGCCACATATAAATGGTTATTTCTGATTGATGGCCACTCATATGTGATGATTGTGGCTATTAGTCCTTCATTAATAAGTATTAAATTATCTTCCATTTTGTACTTAATTTTGTGTTTTTTTCTTATCTCTCCAATGAAGATTTTATAGGTTGTATCATCATTATGAAGTTCTGTTATTTTTTTTCCAGAAAACTGTAACGTGAAACAGTAATTTCTATAGCCTCAGATGGTAGATGTACAATAGAGGTGAAATGCAGAATTGCTCAGGTAAAAGTAGCATTCCAAAAAATGAGGAAGTTACTGTGCAATCCATTTTTGACAACAGAAACAAGAAAAGAGTTCTTAAATGTTATATAAAGCCAGTCTTAACATATGGATGTGGACAATAGGACAACAGACACGAAAATCACTGAAGGCTGTAGAAATGTATTTTTATAGAAGAATGTTGAGAATACCATGGATAGCTAAGAAGAGTAATGAAAACGTTCTGAAAGAGGTCAAAGCTGAAAGAGAGCTAATTAAAAAAATTAGGAAGAAATAATCATTTTTTGGCCATGTAACGAGAAGGGAACAGCTGGAATATATTGTGACAACTGGGAAACTTGAGGGACAAAGAGATAGAGGGAAGCAAAAAGAAAAGATACTAGACAGCTTAAGAGAATGGCTTGGCAGAAGGTCAGCAACAGAAATGATAAATAACAGTAGGGATTGAAAGTTGTGGAGACATGATCACCTACGCCAGCAGGCATAGTACTTTCACAGTACTTGATGATGATGATGTAACATATAATTTATATGTAACTTAACACCAGATTTACTGTGGCCTTGAATGATTATACATATTTGTGTGTATTGTGCTTTTCCTAACAAATGTCTAGTGTCTGTATCATTAGCACTGTTTTTTTTTTCACTATTCTATATAGGACAATATATGTTCTGTACCATCTCCATTCTCAAGCATACTGCTGTATTACAATGGTTCAACTATATTTTTTGAAACAATAAACATTTGTAACATTGAAGACAAATATATAAGTACCCATTTTATGAAATAACATTAACAAGATAACTATAAATAGACAACCATAATATATCTCAAAATAATAACAATTGTATTACACATTGACCATTATGGAAGAAAAATAAAATGATTGACAAGTGTATATAATCTCTTAATATAACAATGCTAAATGATACCGGGTTGAAAAAGTCTACATATTTTATGATAAAAACAAAACAAACAAAGCATTTTGTTCATGCATTAATAAAAAAAGTTTGTATGTAAATTAATCTGATTTGCAAAAAGCAACATTTGGTATGATAATAAATCATTTTGTCACTATCATTCATAAATAAAATTAGTTTACAAATATTTCAAATAATTAGTCTTATTTGTTTATTTTTGTTTTCAGTGCAAAGAGCTACTTTAACTTATGATGAAAGTATGGCAGATTAAGCTTTTTAATAACAAAACTGATTTAAATGTTCTCCAAAAATACAAGACTTAGATATTGTCTTACTGCATGCATGAGAAGCATAAGAGTCCTGACAGTAATCTATCCTATGATAATAAGACAGTAACTCAGGTAGGAAAGAAGTGTTAGTCTGTTAAGATTGATCAAGTGATTAGTCTGGTAAGACTTATTTATTATGAGAGATAATTCTCGCTACTTTCAGGAAGGCTAAAGAAAACTACTTGGGAAGCAGTTCCCAAAAAAATTAATATTGAAGAGAGATACACTTTATTGTAAGGTGCAAACGACTTAGTTCAACACAACTTATGCAAACAAAACAGAAGAAGGCATATAAAAATTATTAATAGACAGAAAAGTAAATTGCTGCAAAGAAAGATAGCTTCTTAGGTTATACAGCTGAAGGTGGTCATCTTTACTGGGTGTAAATCAATCAAGATAAGCATGATGTATCTGGTTGGTTGAGGGGCTTATTCTAATGATTAGATTGCTCCTAAACCTTATACAAAGAAGGTAATGACAGCCCTGACAAGACTAAACTATAAATGGAAAACTAAAAACATCTCCCTAAACACTACAGATTATTACAATCAGTTGTGGATTACATATGCCTGCAAAATATGGACACTCACTGTTGATCTTTAAGATGGAAACAGGCAATGGAACTAATTTGGTTTAGAAAGATATTGCTCATATCTTATTGAGGTTGACGAAGAGGAATTCTACAGTCTACGAATACTCTAGAATACTTTAGTCATCGGGTCAACGTACGCAAGCAAGCAAATCTTATAGAGATTATATGATTAACAAGGAAGTGCACAAGAAAATCAAAAGATCTGCAAGACCATTTAAAGACTAGCTATGAATGGTAAAAGAATGAAGAAAATTAAAATCATGGGGACAAGTTACAAGATTTACAGGCCTTGCCACAACTATTCTACAGGGCAAGAGAAGACGAGGTTGTCGGAATTAAAAGAGGTTGTAGGATAACATTAGAAAATTGACAGGACTAATCTTCACCGCAGAAAGCAGCTCTTAATTGTGAAGGTTTGGAGAAAAATTGTGAGAATGTCAGGAGTGCTCTAATGACTGCCAAGCTTATGAGACAAATAAATGATATAGTGAGTTTCCAATTACCATTGATCATAAAAATTGTGTACCACAGTCATCATGTAATAATAGGTAGAGCGTTTCTCACATATTCTTCAAAAGCAGTTTTTGGCCAATGTTGCTGCAAAATTTCTATTTTACTTATATTTCTGACTCTTCAGCATCCATGAGTTCTCATTTTAGATAACCGGTTATTGTTGACTCAGAATGATAGCTGGTTAGACCAGACAGCTTTATTTTCTGTCTTTATTTTTTTTTCTGATATCAACATTCTTCTCTCTCTCTCTTCTTTTCAGAGTTAATTAACCCATTAAGTGGGCATAAGTGTGTGTTGTATTGCTAGTTTATGGCAAAGTTATATTTGCAGCTTTAGACCCGACACATCCATCTTCAGCCCTCTATATCAGCATTCATAAATGTGTATTTTTATAGAAAAAATTATGGTTTAACTCAACATCTCCTCTCACATATTGTGATCTTCCATTTTTACAACTTATGAAATGACCATGCTTGATATTAGTAACAAGAGTAATGGCAGTAATATAGTATTTATCATTTGTTGTTTTCTTGCCAGTTTGGTTCTTTGAGTGATAGCTATAATTGGTATGTTATAGCTTTGACTTAAAGACTCAGAATTAATGTTCTTTAACAGTCTCCATTCTCTACAATTGATCATAAGATAAATAAAACCTCATACATGAAATTTATTATGCAAATTTAATTCAGCACGTGTGTATGTCCTGCATACACAAATATGATTTACAGTACCATTTCAGTATATACATATTTACAAACTTCTACATGCTTCTAAACATTTATCAGTCACTGCAGTTGAGGCAACTGTATTTTAGTGATTCAAGTATTTTACTAAGCACTCAGAAAACATAAAAAGCCAAACAAAGAAAAAGTCAGACACATGATACAATTTGAACTCTGCCAAATTATGTTTTACTGCATGGACTAAACATGGTTATGATTAAGGGCAGCCACAATTTATCTTAAAAATTGCCACAAAAAAAACTCATTTTAATTCATATTATTTATAACATATCACGTGGGTGAACTTATTTTTGCTGCTGCAGTTTTCACCTACAAAGTATTAAGGTTTCAATGTGTTGTACCATTAATTTATGAAAAGGCTGTAATATTGGTGCCTTTTGGCCCATCACATTTCGGCATTGGCGGATTTTAAATTGCTTAACAATTGTTGTCCAGGCAGTTGCAAAAATGTGGCCTATTCTTCCTGACTTTTATTTATGAAGGGTTCTTTAATGGTTTCTTTAATGTGTGCAAAGTGCACACCGGACAAACTGTTTTTCACTATTATCCAAGAGGGCTAGACATCAGATTTCACTATCCAGAGAGGGCAAGACATCAGATTTCACTACCCAGAGAGGGCTAGACATCAGATTTCACTACCCGGAGAGGGTTGGACATCAGATTTCACTACCCAGAGAGGGCTAGACATCAGATTTCACTACCCAGAGAGGGCTAGATATCTGATTTCACTACTCAGAGAGGGCTAGACATCAGATTTCACTACCCAGAGAGGGCTAGACATCAGATTTCATTACCCAGAGAGGGCTAGGCATCAGATTTCATTACCCAGAGAGGGCTAGACATCAGATTTCACTACCCAGAGAGGGCTAGACATCAGATTTCACTACCCAGAGAGGACTAGGCATCAGATTTCACTACCCAGAGAGGGCTAGACATCAGATTTCACTACCCAGAAACAGGAGGAGGTTAAAGCCATGAAGAAACCACAGACTCAAAAAGAAAATTTGCACAACCTCAGGCAGGATTCAAACTGGGACCTTCTTGTCCAGATTCAGAAGCTGAGATCTTACATCTAGACTACCCAGACCCCTAATTTGTTCTAAAATGCAAATTAAAGGAATTATATATACAGCATTGTTTCTTAAAAGTAAGGAAGATAGGAATAATATTTTTTTAAAGAATGTACAATTACAGAATTTGTATGTGAAAGCTGGTCTAAAAAAGAACTATTTAGATGGCAGACTATCAACCATCTTTTTTTAAGAACACATTTTATTCTTATTTTTATTTCTCATTCTAGTTTGAGATTATTATTTTTATATTATTTATTATTTTAAATACATATCTGTGCGTGTAACAGAAATGGAATCCAATGGTCACTGACCAAGCAACTTGATGATTTAGACTTTGCTGAAGACATAGTTCTCCTATCACACAACCACACATAGCTCTCCTATCACACAACCATCAACAAATGCAAGATAAAATGAGCATAGGTGATGAGAGATCACAACAAATGGGACTAAAAATAAATAGAGATAACACCAAAATTATGAGAATTAATGCAGGTGGAAATAAACAAATAAAAATAGGAGAAATACCTTTACTAGACATACAATCTTACATATATCTGGGCAGTAATATAGATAAATATCTATTGATCGATGGCTTGACAAGCTGTCATTGTAAAAAGCATTGTTATGGAAACAGAACCATAGATTTTAGAAGCAGTGATCTCTGCAATATGTGCCATTTTGGCACGCAAGGTTTCTGTTTTTGAGATTGTAATTCTACCCTATGTGCCATCTTCAGCTCGAAAGGACAATATATAGATAGATAGAATATAGATAGATAGAATATAGATAAAGAGGGAGGAATGGAAAATGATACCAAAATAAGGATATCAAAAGCAAGAGGAGCTTTTGTTGCACTGGGAAACATATGAAGTCCAAAGAAATTAGGTTAAATACAAAAATACAAATTTTCAACTCAAATGTTAAGTCAGTCCTGTTATATGGCTGTGAAACATGGAGAACAACTAAAATGACAATCATAAAGATACAGACTTTCATTAATGGATGGCTATGCAGAATAAAAGGATGAAAATGGCAGGACAAAATCACTAACATAGAATTATGGAAATGTACCAGTCAAATACCAGTTGATAAAGAGATACAGTGAAGATGATAGCGTTGGATAGGACACACACTGAGGAAGCCAACTGAGAGTATTACACAACAGGCCCTTTTTTGGAATCCTCAGGGAAAAAAGACAAAGAGGAAGACCAAGGAATTCTTGGAGAAGACAGATAGAAGCAGAGATGAAGATGATGGGGAAGACATGGAATGATCTTAAAAGAATGGCAAGAAACAGAATGGCTTGGTAAGTGTTTGTTGAAGGCCTATGCTCCACAGGGAGCTGAAAGGTAGAAGATCTGTGTGTGTGTTGTATGTTTGTTCCTGGTGAAGGTTTATTGAGCCAAAACATTGTTCTAATTTGTATCATCCACTTATTACATATTTTTTTCATTTCTCCTATTAATAATCTGTAAGCTTTATTCAATAGAAATAATGTAGTATTGCTTTGATAACAGATATTGTGCATACATAATCTCCCTTGGTATGATTCACAGACTGTGGCTAAGATATAGTTTGAATTAATGTCCTGTGTTGTTAAGTTCAGTTTCATATGATAATAATTTTATTTAGACGAAGAACTTGCTTGTTTCAGTCTAGCAAAACTACTAATATCATACTTTTATAAACAAATTTTAAACAGAAGGTGATAAAGTTAATAAATAAAACTAGGCCTACAAATATTTCATAGTTCTAATCTCATCACAAAAAAGATTTCTAAACAGTGATTATCTTCTGATTACATTTGGGCACATCTTGTCTCAAGTTAACAAAACAATAAGGCACTACAAGAGGCAAGGCACACAAAACATTGTAATTAATTATGTTAAGTCTGCACAAGGAAATATCGTTCTTTAAAAGGAATCAAGTGACAGCGTAATTTAAAAGTTTTAAAAAATAACTACCTCTTCTAAACTTAATTGTTTATTTACTGTGAAGTGTTGCGAGGAGCCACATATTTCTATCCTGAACAAGAGTATTAAGCTGACAACCATTTGCTGTGTCAATACAATATTTATCTAATATATGTTTGTCACTTTCAATTATTCAATGCTATGCGCCTGCAAACGAAGTTGATGATGAAGTTAAGGACGATTTTTATAACCAACTACAACACCTTAAACAGCTGACAATAACCAAATAAAACTAGGAGAAATACCTCTACTAGACGTACAATCCTACATATATCTGGGCAGTAATATAGATAAAGAGGGAGAAACAAAAAATTATACCAAAATAAGGATATCAAAAGCAAGAGGAGCTTTCAATGCACTGGGAAACATATGGAAATCCAAAGAAATTAGGTTAAATACAAAAATAAAAATTTTCAACTCAAATGTTAAGCCGTTCCTATTATATGGCCGCGAAACATGGAGAACAACAAAATTGACAATCACGAAGATACAGACTTTCATTAATGGATGCTTACGCAGAATAAAAGGATAGAAATGGCAGGACAGAATCACTAACATAGAATTATGGAAATGTACCAGTCAAATACCAGTGGATAAAGAGATACAGCTAAAAAGGTAGAAGAAGAAGACAACACCTTAGACAAATGGCGAGATTTTATAAAATATCTTTAATAGAACTGAAAACTGCTAGAATAAAAATTTAGATAAGAGAAGGAGTATCTTGGTCTACGCCCTATTGGCCGGCTATGGCTCGGAAGGTCAATAAATAGATAGATAGATATGTTTATCCACCTAACTCTAGTCTCTTTCTCAAGCTTTGAAACCATCATGAACAATTGTAAGCATGTGTCAGCCAAGCTATTTTATTTCCTGTTTTTCTAAAATGTTTATTCCAACTTAACTGGTCAAAACTTGCTTAAAATAAAAAGACTGCAAATTATATCTCCCCTCAACACTGAAAGGCAAATGAGGAAGGAAAGAAGAAGTTTCCAAAAACGACTTTATTCTCTATTTTTCTATGTGTTTATTTCATTGTGTGTTAGCCAAAACCACTTTATTTTGCTTTTTTCTTATGTGTTTATTACAGTATGTGTTAGTCAAACCACTTTGTTTTCTGTTTTATTTTGTATGTATGACAACCAAACCACTTTATCTTATTTTTTTATTTCTTTGATGTAAGGTGTGATTGTAACAAATTTTAACTCTCCCAATTTCTTCAATTTTCATTTATTTCATTATTTCTGTGCTAGAGAGCAATCACCTGAAAAAATATAATAGATTCAGAAAAAAACACATAAATATAATGGATAAAGAAATATTTTATTTACATGTCAAATAGATACTGATAATGGTATCTGATATTTTGTGATTAGATAAACTCACACACATTGATAGCCACACATTTCAAGAAATTATGTATAATGAGGTATCAACAGATATGTTTTACTGGAACCAGCAGGGCAAAACCAAGAAAAAGTGAAAAGACCAAAGAACTACTACAGAAAAGCAAAATGGATGAATAAACTGGAACTTGCAGCACAGAAGTCAAGATGATAGTATAATAAAAATCTGAAGGAAAACAGTTGGAGCCTGCAAGGGTATAACAGACAGAAACTTTACTGGGATATGAATAAAGGAAAAATAGGATATGAGTTTAAACTTGAAAATTAAATTAAAACAGATCAAAGACATATCATAGACACGCAAACGCACAAGCCCATACTCAAGAACAGGAATTGTTATCAACAAATTGAAACTGTTACATGACAGAAAATAAAGGGGAGAAAGCGATCTAGTGAAAATGTCACTGAACAACAAACCAGAAGTGATTTTTACAGTTCCAGGAGATTAACCTTCACACAATTCAAGAAGTTGCTGCTATCGCAGATTTTATTTGGTAATTTAAAACTGAAAATTTTTATCAGACATCATTTTTCACGGAAGATTCCTGAGCCTACTTCACTGCTGATAAGGGGCCCAAATCAAAGAACATTTTTTTCAGCAGTGTTACGTCCAAGCTAAACTTCAATATCACACCTGGCCATAGGGACTGGTTTGTCTCGAGGCAAGATTCTGGTCTCAAGACAGAGAGGTTATGAGTTCAAATCCTGACTGCACCAGTTGGAAATTTTATTTATTATTTCTCTCTGCAGAAACCACATAGGTCTTAGCAGCGAGGTCCGGCCTGAAACATCAATTACTCATTGACAGAAAAAATGTGAGCACCTCCGAAGACGGAGTTATCTGCCTGTGTACACGGCTGCCATGGAAAAATAAATTAACATGCAAAATTTAGTTCCTAGTCTCTAGGGACTTCGCCAGAGGTGAAATTAACTAAAACAAAACATAATATATTGGACTTTACAATAAACGATTTCACTCTATTAGTCAAGTACAAATACTAATTTGTAAAAATATACCAAAATTAAGCAGAATAGTTAAATAAAGAAATAGCAAAATGAAATAGCAAAATTTAAAGCTCATTAGAAATGTTAAAAATATACTTCATTTTATTACCACATCTGAATAATAGTGAAAGTCACCAGAGCATACCAAAATATGCTTGATTCTGCCAAAAATATTTTAAAATTTAATATAAAAGAAAAAATAGTTATACTACTCTCTATATCCCGTGTGTTACTGGGGCCTCATTATGAGGGAGGTAAAGAATAGTGACACTGTGACCTTCCAGGCATGTCATAAGAGGCGACTAAGGAGGTTGATTGATGGCTTGACAAGCTATCATTGTAAAAGTATTGTTATGGAAACAGCGCCATAGATTTTACAGCAGTGATCTCTGCAATATGTGCCATTTTGGCACGCAAGGTTTCTGTTTTTGAGATTGTGGTTCTGCCCTATGTGCTGTGTTCGGCTCGAAAGGACAATAGATAGATAGATAGATATCTATTGATGCGTTTATAATACTCTTTATATCTATTGCTGTGTTTATAATGCTCTTTATATCTATTGATGTGTTTATAGCATTAAAGACATAGAACAATATTTTACCCAACAGGGAACATTTTAAAAAAATGTATAATAATAAAATGTTATAAAAAATATAAAGTTATGTTACATTTACGATTTATTTATTTCATTTAAAGAAACTAATAACAATATTAAACATTGTTGCAAACCAAGAAGGACCTGATAATAAATAGCAGCGTGGATATAAATTGAGATTCAGATGAGTATCAGTACTGCCTAAGCAATTTTGAACTGCGAACAAAGACAACAAATGAAGTGCTTTATCCACAAGAAATGAGTGTTTGTGATTCTATATCATAGAGAGCTTAGGGCCTATATAATGTGAGAAATAATGGGAAAGAAAGGTGTCTGCTGTAGAATCAGAGTAAACTGACAGCTTGAAGGATACTCTACTACAGCATCAAATGATAAGGATGATGCCGACAGAAGATATGAAATTGAAACTTTGTATCTCCCTCCTTGTCCAAATGGATAAAATATGGAGTTTAAGAGACAAATTTATGTAGTAGTGTAATGTGCAGTGAGAACCATTGTTGACTAAATAATAAGCTAAATAAGAAGAATAAAAAAAACAGCATTAACTTGCTAACATAGGGCAAGGGAAAAAAAGGTGGACTTAGAGAAATAGTAAAAGAACAGTGTATGCTAGGCAAGAAGTAGCAAGAATAGGCACCAGCTCCTTTGCTGAGATGTGTACGGCTTGCTCAGAACAAGGAGAAGTGGTCATAGCTGAGATGTGTATGGCTTGCTCAGAACAGGGAGAAGTGGTCATAGCTGAGATGTGTACGGCTTGCTCAGAACAGGGAGAAGTGGTCATAGCTGAGATGTGTACGGCTTGCTCAGAACAGGGAGAAGTGATCATAGCTGAGATGTGTACAGCTTGCTCAGAACAGGGAGAAGTGGTCATAGCTGAGATGTGTACGGCTTGCTCAGAACAGGGAGAAGTGGTCATAGCTGAGATGTGTACGGCTTGCTCAGAACAGGGAGAAGTGATCATAGCTGAGATGTGTACGGCTTGCTCAGAACAGGGAGAAGTGGTCATAGCTGAGATGTGTACGGCTTGCTCAGAACAGGGAGAAGTGGTCATAGCTGAGATGTGTACGGCTTGCTCAGAACAGGGAGAAGTGGTCATAGCTGAGATATGTACGGCTTGCTCAGAACAGGGAGAAGTGGTCATAGCTGAGATGTGTACGGCTTGCTCAGAACAGGGAGAAGTGGTCATATACAATGTGGTCGTGTGCAAAGTCTGAAACTGAAAAACAAAATATTTCCAGATATGGAGAGCCTAGAAATTCTGTCCTATCTACTATCTTTAGGTCAAAAATACAATAAATAGATAAGACAGATTAACCTTAATGCAGATAAAAATAAATGGTTATTCTAAAGACATCTACGTGTGAAATAAACTTTCTTGGCAATATACCATACTTAGTCATCATTGTTTTGTTAACATAAACAGAAATATTTTTTTAGATTTTTTTCCGTCACTAGTGTATATTAAGAGCAGCAGGAATCGGCTCCCTCAATGAGATAGAGCTGCTTGCTCAGAACAGAGAGAAATGGCGAGATTTGATAAAATATCTTTAAAAGAATTGAAAACTGCTAGAACAAAAATTCAGATAAGAAAGGGAGTATCTTGGTCTATGCCCTATAGGCTGGCTACGGCTCGAAAGGTCAATAGTAGTAGTAGTAGTGTATATTATTTTAAAATATCATCTTTAGCTTTGTCTAAACAACTCTATCCTTTAAGGTTACCCTAGTGTTTCACTTCAAATATTTTATTATCTGACTGTAATGTGAAATTTTGCATTATTTTGTAACAGGTTGCTGTTATGTTATCTACTTTATTCAATAATCTCAGAACACACAATGTGCTTAAGGGCTTCAATATTGTAAGTTTTAAAAATATAATGAAATTGTTCTTTTATTGGTTATGCTTATCTGTAACTGAGTTGTACATATCATTAAGGAAATAAGAGACTAAAACAGAGAAATGACCTTCTCATAATGAATTTGTGCCGCCTTGTACTTTGAGTTCAATGAATACTGGTTCTCATTCAAATAATATATTGTTAACAATTGTTAGTGTATGTGTATTTTAAGATGCTTTGCAAAATTTATTCTTGGTTCAATTTCGAATTTTAAAAATCTCAAATGCAGAAAAAACATTGGTTCAGAAAGTATTTATTTGCTGCAATAAAAAAAAAAAAGAAAGAAGAATTAAAAACATGTCCTTGATTTAATCATTCTCTCTTCCCTTTCCCATTCCCTTTGAAGAAAATACAGAAAAAAACTCATAATATGAGCCCCAGGCTACTAGGCATTGAGCAGAAATGGGATGTAGATCATCTTGCTACTGAGAAGCTGGGCGGATGCCATTTGAAGATTCCGAAATTGTCCCAGTAGATCCCCAAGACGATTGGCTTCAGATGGAAACCTTTCCAAAATGTATTGTTGCAGAGCTTGCTTGTAAGAATTTGCAATGTGGTTCAGCTTTGCCTCTTTCTTGACACTCTCTGACAAGACAATAAATATAAATTGTGATCAAAGTGAAAATGAATAAACTTCATGCAACACATATATTTTTATTATTATGTTCTTTAGAACATAAAACACAAAAAATATTTACAGAACAATGAATTCAAGTGATTTTGCTGCAATAAGGAAGGCTTTGATGAATGTCTAATAATTTCTTTATCTTCCTTCATTAGTATAATTTGAAAGATATCATTCCTGTTTATAAATGCTGCTATTGATTTCCTACCAATCCATTCCCTTAAACTGCTTTAACTATTTTCTATCTGTTTTCCTCTATCTCTTTTTCCCTCAATTTTTTTTTCAATTTTTTCTCTCAGTTGTTTTATCTGTTGCTTCTTTTATATATTCAATGGCAAGCATTCATTCCTAGCATTTTTAAAAAAAATTAACATTTTAAGGACAAGAAAAACATTGAATATATAAGAATACTATTTGACATCAGATAGATGATACCTGTAAATAAATATGTATTTACCATGATTAAGCAAGAGAATGACTTTGAGGCACAAGAACTCCTTTTTGGTGATGCCTTGCTCCCAGAAGTAAGCCATTATCGCTGTGACCTTTTCCATGAGATTACCAATCTCTTCTTGAAGCTGTTTTAGGGTGAAGAATTTCTTAAAACTTTTCTCTAGATAATCTTGCATCCGCTTCATGTTGCCAGTGTACAGTTCTGAAAAAGTGGGTTTTCGTTCAGACTTCTTCGGATGTTTGGTGACCGGTCCGTAAGCAATCATTATAAGCATAAGAAGTTCGTGCCACTTAGACATAAGAATTTTGGTCTGAAGTTCTTTTGGTATATCTCTGTTGAAATAAAAATGGAAAAAATTAGTCACAATTAACATACTCATTTCAAGTATGCAAGGCTTATTCATTAAATGATTATGAGTCACAAAATAACAAATGAGATATAACAATGAGATAGAATAGAATAATAGGCTGTCAGATGTACCAGTAGAGACTGAACTTTACATAAAACAAAGGGGTAAAAAGCAAAAGTTCTAAGAATAAATACAGTTTATACTAATTCAATTGCAATAGAGGACAAAGATTTTGAAGACATTAGTGCATTTTCTTAACTTAGTGACATCACTCACTGAGAAGGAAGGATAGAATGCCATTGTAAATGGTTGTTTTCTTTCAACTAATAAATTAACAGTTAAACATGATGAACAAACTTATGAGACTAATTAAAACAAAATAACACATAAACAGATGTTTGGTGCATAGCACACCATACAAGCAGAAAAAAATATACAGCCTGGATATGAACTTGAACTCTAAGTTGCTGAAACAGTGAAGTGAACCAAGGCACAATAACATCAAGTGAATTAAGGCACAATAACATCAAGTGAATTAAGGCACAATAACATCAAGTGAATTAAGGCACAATAACATCAAGTGAATTAAGGCACAATAACATCAAGTGAATTAAGGCACAATAACATCAAGTGAATTAAGGCACAATAACATCAATTGAATCAAGGCACAATAACATCAAGTGAATTAAGGCACAATAACATCGAGTGAATTAAGGCACAATAACATCAAGTGAATTAAGGCACAATAACATCAAGTGAATTAAGGCACAATAACATCAAGTGAATTAAGGCACAATAACATCAAGTGAATTAAGGCACAAACTTAGAACTTCAAAAATGCTTAACTTGGTCTAACTTTTTATATGTCTACTGGTATAATGGCAAGACTCAGTGAAGTTTAGGTAAGTAAGAGCCACATTTTGCATGAAGGTTGCATCTTCTTTGTAGAACGGTACATTTACCACAGCCTGTCTGAAGAAATTTCTGTCTCTAGCCAAGTCATCCACTTTTTCTCTTGTCATGTTCATGGTCTGTAAGATACACTGAAACCACCTTCATGGTCTGCCCCTGTCCTGTCTTCCTACTATCATGCTTTCCATTATTGCTTTTTCAAGCCCACTGTGTCTTTTGACATGGCCATATTGTAATTTCCTTTATAGATTGGTGCTTATGATCCATTCCTTTCTAATGTATAAGCCTATCAATATATCTACATTCCTCTTTTTCATTTTCTAAGGTATCTTTAGGATTTTTCTGTAATATTTTGTTTTGAATAAATTGATTTTCTTCATTGTTGTTTGCAAGATTGTCCATGATTCACAACCATATGTAGCTATCATGAAGGTACATGCCCTCAGTAACTTTAATTTTACTGGTTTGCTGGATTCACAACCATATGTAGCTATCATGAAGGTACATGCCCTCAGTAACTTTAATTTTACTGGTTTGCTGGATTCACAACCATATGTAGCTGTCATGAAGGTACATGCCCTCAGTAACTTTAATTTTACTGGTTTGCTGGATTCACAACCATATGTAGCTGTCATGAAGGTACATGCCCTCAGTAACTTTAATTTTACTGGTTTGCTGGTATAATGACACAAGTTCTTCAGGGCATTAATTTTTGTGCTGCTATTACTAAGTTTCTTATGAACTCTTTTTCATCTGCTCTATTAATAATTCCTTTGAGAGTTGATAATAGACAGATATTGATCTTCAATTGTAGCTATCAGTGCTGCTTTGCCAAGTTGCTGCTCCTATGAAAAATTTTTTTAATTAGCTGAGTGGCAGTGTACCAAACGTTCGGCTTGTCGTGGCAAGGCGCAGTGCCATGGAGTACGGGTTTGATCCTGCTTCGGACCATATATTGTTCTTTGTTTTTTTCTGTTGTTGTTTATTTGTCATTTTTTCCGAGTGCTAACACATACCTTTTCCTTCTATTATTCCCTATTATCGCCTCGGAAGTTTCCCTATTTAATAATATTTATTTATTATTATTTGTCTCCAGTATATAACCACTGGAAACTACTATTCGTGCAATTTCGTCCAATAAATGTTTGTCTGCAACACAAGTATTCAGCCCTACTGGGAGATACTTGACTTAATAGGAAAGTACAGAAATACAATTTATTTCCGATCTGTGATTGTAACCCTTTTTATTTATAGGAAATCATGGTTTAGGAAAAAGAAATGACAGAGGAGAAAGATTAATACAATTCTGTGAAGAAAACAGGCTGATAATATGTAACACCTACTTTGAGCAAGAGAAAAGGAAACTATACACATGGAAAAGCCCTGGAGATAGGAAGAGGAATCAAATAGATTACATAATGATAAAAGAAAGGTTCCGTAACAGCGTAAAGAAAGCCAAAACCTACCCAGGAGCAGATATTAATTCTGATCACAATCCTGTAATGATTAAAATGAAAATCAAACTAAAGAGAAACAAGCAAAAATCTGATTCATCAACAAACCCACTTGACATAACAGCTCTAAATCAAAAAGATATTAAAGATACCTATACAATACAAGTAAAGAACACATACCAGAAGCTGCTAGAGGAAGGAATTGAACAATACAGAAGAGAAAATCCTGATGAAAAAGTAACAACCAAATGGCAATGCATAAAGAAAAGCATACAAAAAGCCTGCGACACCTTACCCAAAAGAGAAAAGAACAAAAAACAAAAATGGATAACTAACACCATCTTAGAAAAAATGGAAGAAAGGAGACAAGCGAAGAACACTGCCCAATACAATAAAATAGATAATGAGATACGCAAAATGTGCAAAAAGGCAAAAGAAGACTGGCTCAGCCAAAAATGTAGAGAAATAGAAACTATGGAAAGCAAACAAGACCTAAGAGGAATGCACACAGAAATAAAGAGAATGACTAATAAAAATAAAAAAGCCACAGAAGGTGGATGCATTGCAGACAAAAAAGGAAAAATGCTAACAGACAATAAGGATATCATAGATAGATGGCAGGAATATATAACAGAACTATTTCATGATCAAAGGGACAAGAAACCAGTTATAAAATGTACATCAGGCTATAAAATCTTAAAATCTGAGGTGGAAAAAGCTATAAAAACAATGAAAAGGGGAAAAGCAGCAGGACCTGAAAGCATACAGATAGAGATGATACAGGCACTTGAAGATTTTGGCATTGAAGTGATTACAGACATATGCAACGACATATACCACACAGGATACATACCAAATGAACTAAAAATATCAACTTTCATTGCATTGCCTAAAAAGAATGGTGCAGTTGAATGCAGTGACTTTAGAACAATAAGCCTAATGAGCCATGTTACAAAAATCTTGCTAAAAGTTATACAAGGAAGGATTCAGAATAAAATCAATACTGAATTAGATGAGCAGCAATTTGGATTTAGGAAAAATAGCGGGACAAAAGAAGCCATATTCTGCATGAGAACATTAATCGAAAAATACACAGAAGTAAACAAACCAATATATGCCTGCTTCATAGACTACACCAAAGCTTTTGATAGAGTACACCACAAACAACTTATAGAATGCCTAAAAGAGATACATCTAGATGACATGGATATACGACTAATATGCAATCTATACTGGGAGCAAACAGCAATAATAAAATATAACAAAGAGAACTCTACACCCATTGATATAAAAAGAGGAGTAAGACAAGGATGCATCCTATCACCAAGCTTGTTCAATCTATACACTGAGCAAATCTTTAAAAACATCATAGAGATGCCAGGCCTACAAATTAATGGAAAGATAATCAATAACCTAAGATATGCTGACGATACTGTACTACTAGCAGAAAATCCTAAAGACCTACAACAATTACTTAATGAAATAAACACGACAAGCAAAAAATATGGACTAGATATGAATATCAAAAAGACTAAAACTATGATCATAAACAAAGAAAATACTCAAAACCCACAAGTGGATATCAAAATTGAAGGAATAGACCTGGAGACAGTTCAGAACTATAACTACCTTGGACATACTATAACCAGTGATGGAAAATGTACAACTGAAATAAACAAAAGAATAGGAATGGCAAAAAGTAATTTTAATGTCATGAAGGACATACTAACATCAAAACAAATAACACCAGAGCTAAAACTAAGAATAGCAAAATGTTACATCTTCTCAATATTCCTATATGGTGCTGAAACATGGACATTAGACAAGAAAACAGAACAGAGAATTGAAGCCTTTGAAATGTGGATATATAGAAGAATAGGTAGAATTGGATGGAAGGAAAAGAAAACAAATGACAAAGTCTTAAAACAACTAAAAATGAAAAGAGAACTTCTGAACACAATTAGAACAAGACAAATGCGATTCTTAGGCCATGTTAAAAGACACAACAGCCTACTGAAAGTGATCCTGGAGGGGAAAATACAAGGTAAAAGAGGCAGAGGCAGACCAAGATTAACATGGACGAGTAACATCAAAAGATGGACAAATCAACCGATGACAACCTGCACCATCAAAGCAAGAGATAGAGCAAAATGGCGCTCCATGGTAGCCAACCTTCGTTGCGGAGACGGCACTCAATGATGATGATGATGATTGTAACCCTATGCTATAGTCATGGGAACGCCTTCGTGTAAGACACTGCTCACAATAGCTAATTTTTTAATTAGCTGAGTGGCAGTGTACCAAGCGTTCGGCTTCTCGTGGCAAGGCGCAGTGCCATGAAGTACGGGTTCGATCCTGCTTCGGACCATATATTGTTCTTTGTTTTTTTCAGTTGTTGTTTGTTATTTTTTCCGAGTGCTAACGCATACCTTTTCCTTCTATTATTCCCTATTATCGCCTCGGAAGTTTCCCTATTTAATAATATTTATTTATTATTATTTGTCTGCTGCTCCTATGGCTGATTTTGCCACTATTAAAATTGGAGGTCTGACAGCAAAAAAAAACCAAGGCACTTAGTTCTATGCTAAGGGGTCTTATCTTTTCTCTTGCATATTTTTTGTTTATTACCTCAATACTTGTGAAAATGTTATTACACTACTTCTTATATATTTTTCCAGTGATGTAGGATCTGTCAATTTTCTCCAATCTTTTTTTCCTAATGAAGAACTTACTCAGAGATTCCTTGCAGGCACCCTTTTTATCTCAAGATTGGTCAATCCATAAGCAGCTTCTCATCTATGCACCCCCTGCACAATATTTGCATGAGATGCAATTGTTGTCCATTCTGACATAGTCCAATTATTTTAATCTTCGAGATCTGAGTCAAAATGTTGTCAAAATGGGTTGAAACTTAGAGCTCTGCAAGGTATCTAGTTGCTATAATATGTCCTGCCATTTGATGTTAATTATCTTTTAAAGATATCACCTGCTAAATGTGTTATTAATTTAAATGAATGTTTGCTAATTTAACAAAAAAATTACTGATAACGAGGTATATCTATCTTTTTTTTTTACATATATACAATTATGCTTTTCAAAACTTCATATTTATATGTACATAAAAGATTTATTTACCTATAAAATGGCAGCTGTTTCATCCACTGGACAAATCTCATCACAATGCTATCTCCAACCTGGCACAGTGCTTCTGCTACAGTTTCCTCTGTGCCAGTGAACTGCTCAATCTGGTAGTCTTCAGCAATGCTCAAAAGACAATCATTCTTAGCAAGATCTGAGATTAAAGATGGTGGGGATGAATAAAAAGGCAATGATGATGCTGATGTTGGTGGTGAGTGAAAAGAGTTCTCAAAGCTATCTTTATTTGATTTGCCTGCTAACAAATCCTTCAAATGCTGTTGATTTGAAGGTGGAAGCTTAAATGTCTGGGAGGAATTCTTGGTGCTGGAAGAAAACTTGTTTTGGATGACCTGCAGTTTTGGCGATGGTCCTGGAATGCAGAATGTTTTGTAGTGAGAACTCTCATTGTTTGTGTTACATTGTGTATTCAGGGATGACTGAGGTACTGAGGAATTATTTTTTAAAATTCTATTGGAACTTGGGTGACACTTACTCATCTCAGACACCAAATGACAATTACTGCTGGCTTTTTGTTCATGATCATGTGAACTGTCACTCTGCTCTTGTTTTACTTTCAGCTTTTTGATGCCAGTGTCGATATAAAACTGGTGGAACTCAGGCATTCCAGGGTGAACCTTATTCTTATAGTCTCTATGTGGATTTGATAAGTTTTGAGGTTCTACCTGGCACGAGTGATTATGATTCTGCTCCATCTTTATTTTAGCAAAAGGAAGTGGACATTGTTTCTCGTTGGAAGAGTGAAATTGAGAAGGTGAACCGTTGGTGCCACAGCGCTGGTGAGATAACGGGATATTGAGCGTATATGGATTCCTCAATGCTCCCAATGGTGGTGATGGCTGGTGGTGGGGATTAAATGATGATGAATGTGAATGAGGTAGGGATGATTTGTGCTGAGAATATTTTGGAGAGGCTGTATGAAAATGGGAGCCTTTTTGAGCTACAAGGAGAGAGGATAACTGGCCAGTATTGTTGATGACTTGGGGAGAGATACTAGAATGGGCACTGTTTTGAGGGGAAGGAATTTTCAAATTTGGTAGCCCATCATGGCACAAGAATGTTCTTTGTTCAAAATTGTTATGATGACTGGAATGACATGGTGAGGAGTGTTGTCCAAATGACGTCTGCTGTGGTGTTGAGTTGCCAGTAGGCATCATCAAATAATCTGAATGGCTTTTAGTGACCATGCTGTGGTCACTCACTGATGATGTGTATAGAGATGATGAGCCTGTAGTTGTTTGGAGAGGATAAGGGTGTTGGTAATAGTGTCGGTATGGACCACCACAGGTTGTGGATTTGCCTGAGTGGCTTGTCATGACATCACTTCCACCATCTGTGCTGGATTCATAAGCAGAGTCTGATGATGGGAAATTCTCACTGCGGTACCCAGGTATGACATCTGTCATTTCCAGTTTACAGGTGGGCAAGATCAGTCTCTGCTGCTGCTTGACAGTTTTCTCTTGTGTCTCTCGACGTTTGTGTTTTTTATATTTGACCTGTAGGAAAGAAATCAGAGAAAATTAGAGAAGTCCACTTACTTGGTATGTAGTTGGTAAGAGCACTATAAGAAAATGCAATTAGAAATGATTTCAGCTTAACAAGAAAGTAGCCCCATAACATCAAACTCTTATCTTTTTGAAATCTCCATTTGCCATTGATGATTGCTATACAAAGGAAATCATTTCAGGAGAAGAGGTATGTTTACAGTAAGCAGGAAAAAATCACAAATAATCAATAACAGTAAAAAAAACCAAAGAACAAAAGATGGTCTGAAGCTGAATTGAACCCGTACTCCTTGGCACAGCGCCTTGCTATGAGAAACCAAGTGCTAGAGCACACGCTAACTCACTATCTAAAAAAATATCTATCGTTGGCGATGTCTTTCAGGCAGGTATACTCATGGCTATAGCATATGGTTGTGATCACAACTAGGGAATAAATTGTGTATCTGTATTTTCCTATTAAGTATCTCCCAGATAGGGTGGAACTTTTAGCTCAGTTGGCCGTGTGTTTGGTTTCTCGTGGTAAGACGCTGTGCCATGGAATACGGGTTTGATCCTGCTTCGGACCATCTATTGTTCTTTGTTTTTTTTTTCTGTTGTTGATTATTTGTGATTTTTTTTCCCGAGTGCTGTAAACACACCTCTTCCCCTGAAATGATTCACTGATCTATCACCTTGGAAGTTTCCCTCCATAATAATATTCATTGATTATTATTTTGTCTCCATGACTGCTATAGTTCCTGCAGTAACTGGGTTAATTATTATAAAAGCTCTAGTGTTTGTGGTACTTTTAGGATGTTCAACTTCTCCAATAGAATTAGATAAACCAAGAAGGCTACCAAGAGAATTAGACAAACCAAGAAAACTACCAAGAGAATTAGACAAATCAAGAAGGCTACCAATAGAATTAGATAAACCAAGAAGGCTACCAATAGAATTAGACATACCAGGAAGGCTACCAATAGAATTAGACATACCAGGAAGGCTACCAACAGAATTAGACATACCAGGAAGGCTACCAACAGAATTAGACAACCCAAGAAGGCTATTGAAGCCCACTACATTATCTTTCTATGTCTAAGAGCTAAGGTTGACATCAACTCCTTGGCATTAAGATCATCATCACAATACCTTATGTTACTCCTTATGTCTGTTAGAAGTATCAACTACAGAACTCAATATCTGTGACAATGAACAATTTTATTTGCTGGGACATACTGCAGGTGTTGCTTGAGATATCAGATAGAAATTCAAAATATGACTACTCATCAGAACAGCAAATCCATAAATAAACAAATGATGAAGAAGAGAATAAGAAACCAAGTGAACAAAGAAGACACAACAATTAAGCACCAAAGGAGAAAAAAAAGAGAGAATTAAGCACTGAGCAAAGAAGAAAAAGGAAACTGTTAGGGAGATAAGAAAGGAAAAGAAACTGCAAGTGAAAAGACATGGAAAAAAAAGAGCTCAGCACAATTTTTACCTTGTAAAGGTTGTACACTGCTCCAGAGTTTCGCCCACCTGGCATTCTGTCTTCTCTAACAGCTGAAAACAAAGAAAAATGTTGAATTATTTCATAAATGTCTCACCTACCATGACATTAATCCAACAAAAATTGCAAGACCTGAATTTAAAAGAAATGTTAATCCTTTAGCACAACAGAAGTGTCATATTGTTAATCCAATAAGGATATAATTTCTTAATCCAACAAAATGCATCATTCCATTAATCACACACTAATGTTTACACTTCTGTGTTCAACGGAATTGTCAATCCCTTAACCTCACAAAAGTGTTATCTTTAATTTGAAGAAGTGTAATCAACTTAACTGAACAGAAGTGTTAACTTATTAGTCAAATATTAATGTTATTCCCATACACATCAACATCAAGTATCAAACCTGCTGGCGTAGGTGATCATGTCTCTCCACAACTTTCGATCTCGACAGTTACTTATCATTTCCGTTGTTGACCTTCTGCCAAGCCATTCTCTTAAGCTGTCTGGTTTCTTTTCTCTTTGCTTCCCTCTAACTCTTCGTCCCTCAATTGTCCCAGTTGTCACAATATATTCCAGCTGTTCCCTTCTCATTACATGACTAAAAATGATTGTTTCTTCCTAATTTTGGAAATTATCACTCTTCTTGTTTTGGCCTCTTTCAGAACATTTACATAGCTCTTCTTATCTGTCCAGCTGTCTACGCCTTACACAAGTGTCATAATTACAACACAAACTACCTACCAGCTAAAACCATGCCCATCTTTAGACACTTCTTGAAGCGGCAGTATTGACATCGATTTCTTTGAGCCTTGTTAATTTCACAGTTGCCATCTGCCACACAAGTGTACACTCTCTTGTTCTGGACAGTTCTTTTGAAGAAGCCCTTACACCTGAATGAATAATAATATTTCAAATTAACATCTTGTCTCACTTACTCTTCGCCATTAAACATTTTGAGATACTAAACTTATTTTTTGTGTGAGCCACGATGTATATAATATTAATATCTAACCACCTGTCATGATCAATGAAGTCATAGAAATTACTGAGAGATCGTGTATTACACTTGCAACTAGAGGGCAGATATTGTTTTGACATTTGGAACAAAATCCGGAGGGGAAAAAAAAATATCAGAAAACAGGTAACAACATATTTAGTGGCTACAGAAATATAGTTTTACTGAAGAATTTTGAGAATACTGTAGACTGCTGAAAAGAGTGAAGAGAATGTTGAAAAAACCAAAGACTGTCTAAAAGAGTAAAGAGAAAGTTGAAAATACCAAAGACTGTCTAAAAGAGTGAAAAGAATGTTGAAAATACCAAAGACTGTCGAAAAGAGTAAAGAGAATGTTGAAAATACCAAAGACTGTCTAAAAGAGTAAAGAGACAGTTGAAATATCACAAGACTGATGAAAAGAGTAAAGAGAATGTTGAGCATATCACAGTCTGCTGAAAAGAGTAAAGAGAATGTTGAGCATATCACATACTAATGAAAAGAGTAAAGAGAATGTTGAGCATATCACATACTAATGAAAAGAGTAAATAGAATGTTGAGCATATCACAGGCTGCTGAAAAGAGTAAAGAAAAAGTTGAGCATATCACATACTAATGAAAAGAGTTTAAGAGAGTATTCTGAAAGATGTTATAAAGAAAGCTTATTAGCAAGACCTTGATGAAACAATCATCACTTCGTGGTCATGAAATGAGAAGAAAATGAGTGAAATCTATTGTGACAACCTGAAAAATTGAGGGAAGAAGGAATTATAAAATATGGGGAAACACTAAGAGAATATGGGAGTCGCGATAGCTCAGTGGTTAGTGAACTGGACTACAAAGGACAAGAGGTAGGGTTCGATCCCAATCGACTACTTCCGGTTCACCCAGCTTTTAATGGGTACCGGATTTTTTTTTCTGGTAAAGTAAAGCGGCACGGGCGTAATACCGACCACATTACCCCAAAAATCATGTACCGAAGGTCTGTAAAATTTATGGTCACTAACACCATATTCCCTATACGCCACTTGGCGTGACGGGGTACTTTACTTTTTCTTTTCTTTTTTTAAACTGAGAGGATATACACGACTGGGGAAACACTGAGAGAATATACACGACAGTCTCAGAGAATGTTTTGGTTGGATCTTAGCAACAGGAACAAGTACATTTCTTGGTTTCTTAATGTAGCACTTCCGGTTACACAAGTACATTTCTTGGTTTCTTAATGTAGCACTTCCGGTTACACAAGTACATTTCTTGTTTCTTAATGTAGCACTTCCGGTTACACAAGTACATTTCTTGGTTTCTTAATGTAGCACTTCGGTTACACAAGTACATTTCTTGGTTTCTTAATGTAGCACTTCCGGTTACACAAGTACATTTCTTGGTTTCTTAATGTAGCACTAATTTCAGGCTTCACGTGTAGGCAAACTTGACCTTGATACTTTCAGAGCCGCGTGACGTCACATAGAGCTCGTAGTGTTATTCACCATCCATCTCTATTCTGAGCGTGATGTTTGATCTTATCTAATGAAGTCTGTGCCTGCCAACTTTGCTTCTCTTATAAGTGTTCTTTTTAGTGTCTCTCTAGTCCTTCCTCTTTTTCTGTATCCTGATGTTTCTCATGGAAGAGCCAGTTTTGGAATTCTCATGTTCTCTTCTCAATAAAAGTCACACGTATGTCCATCTTTTCTTCCTAATCATAAATGAGATCTTTGTTTGCATGGCCATTTCTCTCATCTCTATATATAAAAAAAATAAAAAGTAAAGTACCCCCGTCACGCCAAGTGGCGTATAGGGAATATGGTGTTAGTGACCATACATTTTACAGACCTTCAGCACATAATTTTTTGGGTTAATGTGGTCTGTATTACGCCCGTACCGTTTTACTTTCCCAGAAAAAAAATCCGGTACCTATTTGAGGCTGGGTCAACCAGGAATCGTCGATTGGGATCGAACCCTACCCCTTGTAGTCAAGTTCACTAACCACTGAGCTATTGCGGCTCCCTCATCTCTATAGTAGCCTTAATTAATTCTTTTGTAAACAGAGTTTTCTTCTTTGGCATTTGTCTGCAAAAGCGTTTAGTCTTTTCTCAATCTCGTTTGCTGTTTTCCAGCTTTCACGTGTATAGGGTAAAGGTTGATAATACATTTGAGTTAAATATTCTAAGTTTACTTTTCTTGCTTAGTATTTTTAATTTCCATATTTTGTCCATGTTTTTTTTTTTTAATTTGCTGCTGCTTTAGCTATCATCCTTTTGATATCTATCTTGTTTCTTGGTCTATATTCATCACCGTCAATGAGTAACGTCTTCGCCTCGAAGGTTGGCTACTATGGAACGCCATTCCGCCCAGTCTTTTGCTTTGATAGTGCAGGTCATATTAGGCTTACCGTGACGTCATAGGCTTACTTGTCCATCTGTTGACGTTACTCGTCCATGTTAGTCTTGGTATGTCTCTGCCTCTTTTACCTTGTTTTTTTCCCGTTCAAGATTACTTTTAGTAGGCTGCTGTGTCTTTTAAAATGCTCCAAAAATCTCATTTCTCTTGTTTGAATTGTGGTTAGTAGTTCTCTTTTCATTTTTAGCTGTTTTAAGACTTCATCGTTTGTTTTCTTTTCTTTCCGTCCATTTCTTATTATTCTTCTATAAAGCCACATTTCAAACGCTTCAATTTTCTGTTTGCTTTTCTAATGTCCAAGTTTCTGCATCATACAAGAATGTTGCGATATTGGTTGATCTATATTACTACCAGGATATACATATTGATCTACCCTTTCCAAAAGACAATGGTATAAACCAACTCCCTTCCCCCTCCCTCACCATAGTGTTAAGAAGGTTAAGAGCGGCAATACTTGTTCGATGGGAAAGTTCTGATGATCAGATTGCACCTTGTTGCAAAGCTCTATATAAACAGTATCATGTTATCATTGTTAGACGAACGACAGGAAACACCATGAGTGATACGATCAGAAATGAAGAGCTGAGAAAAAAGCTAAGAATAATTCTCGCCATAGAATACATAGAGAAACAGCAGATAAAATGGTTTGGCCACGTGATAAGACAGAAGGATTAAAATACAACACATCGAGCCTTCAATAAACTTTGTGAGAACACCAGACTCAAGGGCTGGTCACGAAAAACATGGATTGATAGAATATTAGAAATACTTGGAAACGCAACAGTACTAGGAAACGCAACAATACTAGGAAACGCAACAATACTAGGAAACGCAACAGCAGTAGAAGCTAACAAAAGAATAAAATAATCGCGAATCATATCTCCCTTTGACGCACAAAAGCAAAGAAGAAATTGGGAAGAGAGAGAGAGAGGGGGGGGGGAGAAGAAGAATCGTTACTATCCAGTATTATATTGCTAGAGTTGAGTTGTTAGAGCTGCAGTCAGTAAGCCAGGGACAAGTGCAGCTTAATATCGATGTCTCAGCCTTACATATGTACCACATTTCTAAGGAAAGAAGGACACAATATGGCGTAATGCTGACTACGCAACCCAAACACGTGTCAATGGTTTTAAAAAAATATGTGCACTAATATCACGTTCCCTATATGCTATGGGGTGATACGGGGTTCTTTATGGTTATTTGTTTTCATATTTCACTGGTCAGTGCTCAATCAGGTAGTCGACAGTGTTTTTCTTCTTATTTCACTGGTCAGTGCTCAAATAGGTAGTCGACAGTGTTTTTCTTTTTATTTCACTGGCCAGTGCTTAGAACGGGTAGTTAACAGCGTTTTTCTTATTTTTTTCCACTGGCAATTATTAAACAACAGGTAATTAGTTAACAGAGAAGTGTTAAGAAACTTGTGTAATTTAATCTCATTTTCAGGATGAATTTAACTACTTCCTTGAGGCTTAGAAGAGGTGATAACAAATGAAATAAACAAGAGCATAAATTTCAGCTTCCAGATACGCCACTGCACACATCCGGGCTAAATGATAAAACTGCGGAACATACACGACAGCATTACATTATTTTTGAAATGGTAAAAAATAATGTTTTGGTCCACACAGCATAGAGAGATATACGGAGCTAAAGAGATGTGCTGGAAAAAAAAGACAAATTAATCACAAGCATTTGTTTGATAGTTTAAGCATTAAGAAAACAAATGACTTACCCTTCACACGTGATGATGCCATAATGCAGGCCTGTTGCTTTATCGTTGCAAATGGCGCACACAAGAGGCTCTTCACCGTCAGAATCTTCAGCTTTTATCGTGTCTAAGCAAGCTCCATTATCGTTGAGACGAGACCTCATATTATGCGGGTTCTCTGCTAGATGTCCCCGGTAGACAAACAGGCCATTTGTGTAATGAGAAATAAATTCACAATCTTTTTCCAGTCGGGATTCTTCCTTCTTTGGTTGTTTGAATTTTGGACTTGGCATATTTAATGTTGTAAAGCCATTGCTGTTGGGAATGACTATTTGTGGTTTATCTAGTTTGAGTACATCGTCAGCACTGACGCCCTTGGCACCATCGAGTGTTGGGTAAGTGATGATAGACGAGCTACGAATGAATGAGGCATCATTAGGTCTTGATACTATGTACCCTTCAGAACTTGAGGAAATAAACATCGGAACCGTGACTGATTGAAACATGCGTGTGGAAGGGAGAGACATTATTTTCATGCCAATATCTGGATGTGGATTTGTGGAGAATGCACTTGATAACTGCATGAGATAACCGGAAGGACACGAGAGAATCCCCGGACTTAACGTGGCTGATGACGAACGTGACGTTTGTGGTGATGATGGCGACGATATTGTAGGTGACAACGAAGTTACTGTTGACATCGAACTGGATGTGAATGAAGAAGAGGAAGAAGGCACCGATGAAGGCATGGCTGGGATTAAGAATTCTACCTCCATTTCTATTTGTTCAGTTGATTCTCCAACGCTTGATTCCTCGCAAGCATCTTTGTTATCTTCCTCAAGTTCTTCGCCTGCTGATCTCTTCTTCAGGGGCGGAGCAGATTCAACATCCGACGTTCTGTCGGACACATACGCACTGTCTGCACTGCCAGTACTGACATCACTTCGTTGATCACAATCAGACGGTTTATTAAACACCAGCTGACCAGCCATGATTGCGTCCGACTCAGTTAAAATGTCTTGAATTCGTTTTCGTTTCAATTTCAGATCCCGGAAAAGTCCAGCGGTGGAAGGATGTCTTCCATCTTCAGAGTTTACGTCCATTCTCAGTTTAAATGGCGTCAGTGGTACAAATGGAGGAAATATAGCTGTCATCTGAATGAATAAAGAAAACGATAACATATTATATATCTCCGTTGAGCAAGGTTATTTTTTGTTTTAGAGATAAATACAATAGCAATATTTTTTTTAAGTACCCAATTGTATTATTGCGCCATATTTTTTTCAGTTGCGTCGTGTATTTTACTTCGATTTTTGTGCTTAATGTGTATAGTGTGTTCGTTATAACCTGATGAAGGCTTTTGCCGAAACGTTGTAGCTTGTCTTGTCTTTCTGTTAGTCTAGAAACTCAGTGCCATTGTATGTTTATTTTATATGTTTTATACAGCTATACTCGCGGCCCCGCATAGTATTTAATATATTAAAAACATTGGATATATGCGCATATCTGCATTATTGCTGTTGGCTATGACACTGCTCTTCCTGCCGCATCTTTGGGCACATCTTTTTATTGTTATTTTTGTTCGTGTGTGTGTGGCGTGGGCGGGACGGTCGAGTCTATACTCTCCAAGTAAATTATCTTCCCTGAACAAATGTAAATTTTGCCTGAGTGACCTTATTGGTTCCCTCTACGTAAATCATCATCATTATCATGTGCCATACCGGTTGGCGTAGGTGATCATGTCCCTCCACAATCTTATATCTACAGTGCATCGTATCAGTTCTGTTATTGACTGTTTTCCATGCCATGACACCAAGCTATCCAGTATTTTCTCTCTTTGTCGGCCGCGATCTCTCTTTCCTTTTATTTTGCCAGTTGTAAACAAGTATTCCAGCTTTCCTCTTCTCATGATGTGCCCGAAAAATGTGATTGCTTCTTTCTGATGTTTTTTAAGAGCTCCCTTTTTGTGTTGGCCTCTTTGAGAACTTCCTCATTGGTCTTTTTAGCTGTCCAGGGAACTTTCACCACTCTTCTGAGAAATCCCATCTCTGTGGCCTCTAATCGTCTTTTCATTTGCTTGTCTACGTAAATACAAAACATTAATTAACAGGAATCTGAAGCATAAAAACCATATTGTTTATCGTTATGTGTAAATATTTCATTGTTTTCTTAATCTCATATTTGAAATGGCGCTGTGACCATAAGAGTGATTAGAGTAATAACTTCCTTTATTACAAGGGTTCAGAAGTAACGAGTTTTCTTCTTCTAAACGACAAAGCTCCGAATTCACCAAGCCTCTAAAAATGGGTACCATAGATTAGTTATGGGAAGTAAAGGGGGCCTGGCGTTATACCAACCACATCACTATACAATACAGGCATACAATTCTGCAGGTAGAATAGTCAAAGAAGACAGTGGTGCATACGTTGTAACCACATGCCACAGTAGCATGACGATAGAGGCGATAGCAGTGACCAAGGCATTCATGTGGTTAGATTCATAAAACTACACCAACGGCTGAATACTGAGTGATTCGATGAGCATGATAACAAAAGTGGAAACGGGCTCTGTACATAGGCAATGGGTAGACTCGTTGCAGAACACAAAAATACGTAGGGTCACCTTTGTCTACGTTCCTGGACATGCGGGAGTACGGGGAAATGAAAGATCGGACAGGATAACTAGCTGTTCTGTCGTTGAAGACGGTCAACCAATGGATCAGGCGGACATCATCAATGTCCTCCGATATGTGGGAAGGGCACAGAAAGAGCTTCGGCAACCATGAATGAATGCCACTCCTTTGGATGAAAGAGATGGGAGTTAATATGGGCATGACCAGAAACGAGAAACTTAGTAGGCGTGTAAGAAGACTTATCAACCAACACAGAACTGGAGTCGTCAGTCGCTGGACACTGCTACACTTGCTGAGGATACGATCTGAGCACCTATGGACATGTTCGGAGTGCAATGATTATGACCCGCAAATAACTCAATAATTTTCCTAGGGAGTGGAGGGAGAAGCAAAATACACCTTGTAAGTGAGAGGAAAGCAATCAGCAACACATAGTTGACTGTTGACGGTAGGATACTTTCGTACGAATAGTCATCTCCCACTGTGAAACAGTGACCAGACTGATAAAATAAGATAGGATCTAAAGGGATAGTAAATCCGGTATTCATAAATGACCACATCAAATATATTGAACGAATGGTGCAAATATTGCGGTACTATTATATTGGAACGGTACCTTTGAGTCTTGTTCATGCAGCACGCTGTGTCTTTCAGTTCCACTGTAAGATTTTGTTCATTCACCAGTTTTTTTTTCAATGCTAAGATCTTTTAATGTTTCCGTTTTTTCTTTTGGGAGCCGCGATAGCTCAGTGGTTAGTGAACTGCACTACAAAGGACAAGAGGTAGGGTTCGATCCCAACCTATGGCATCCGATTCAACCCAGCCTTTAATGGGTACCGGATATTTTTTTTTTTTGGGGGGGGGAGTAAAGCGGCACGGGCGTAATACCGACCACATTACCCAAAAATCATGTGCTGAAGGTCTGTAAAATTTATGGTCACTAACACCATGTTTCCTATACGCCACTTGGCGTGACGGGAGTACTTTTTTTCAGTGCACATGAGAAAGGAAAGAGGGTATCCTATTGATTTTTATGTTTCATTTCGATTCGAATGAACCAATTTTCTTCATTGTTGCAAATCCATTGATCAAAATAATATTAAATAATAGTTATATTTTAAAACAAGCAAATATATTTCCCTAATATTCAAATGAAAGTAAGATTTTTGTAAAAAAAAAATATTTAAATGGGTTAAATATTCAATAAACACCGGTTCCAACTTTGACAGGCCAGTTAGTCACAGCCGGGAGCTACACCTCAAAACACCAGTGCACTTAACGTCCGTTTCCTCCTTAGCTCGAATGAATTTCACAATACTTCTAAATGTTGTCTTCAACTCAGGAAAGCGCCAGAGGACAGACACACTGTAGCACGCTTTAACAGAAACCACACAACACAGTAATTACTTCTCAACATGAATCGGCAGCCTGTATCTGGCACACATTCTTGCTTTCAATGACACAATTACAGATAGAGAAGGCACTGTAAGAAATAACTTGAATATATCCATTAACAACAAATTGCAAAATGTGACCTCGCTTAACAATTTTTTTGTGTTAAAAATTGATTTCGTTTTGTGTAGCCAAGTTATCTTTAAGCGAGGGAGTACATCGTATCACAAGTAATCAATATCATGTATTATGTTGCAATACTTCACAAACACGTACTACTATTTTTACGCGGCGGATCAATGCAATTTCATCTATTTAGGTCACGAAAAAGACAAAAACCTTGAAGTATGACGATACCGAGCAAAAATAAAATACAAATTCATACAGTATGTTGCTGCAATATCTGACTAAATAAGAAATGACAAACGCAAACAAGACGTATTTTGGGATAGGCTGGAATAATGTGGCTCATAGTGAAGCAAATAAGCACTAAAAAAATCTTTCGGGCATAAAGATAAGAAATTATATTATGGCAGTTTCCGTTAAAATAGACAAATCATTTTGTTATCGTTGATTTAATTCTAATTCAATTAATAGAGAATATGAAGAGACAAAGCTTTCGTTTTTAGAACTGAATTGCGCCACTGCAGGCGGGACATTCTCATACCCGTTCAGCACCCGTACCAGCAACAAAGTGTTCATCCTGATAGTTCAGATTTATCTAGGGAATATGTTGCGGTTTGAAAAAAAGGCGCGCAGCTCATGATGCGTACTTCCGGGTCGCAGTAACGGCTGTCGCGGACAGTACGACCTTCATGCGCCCGCAGCGAATCCGTGAAGACTTCATGATCAGTGAGCGCGCCCCACCAACTGAAGTCAGGCTTCCAATTCGGTGAGACACTCGATCCGCCCACAGCCAAGCTGGTGACGAATTTGCTGTCGACCACAGATCACACATCCCGTCCCAGGGCAAAGTCGGGACATGGTACCCTTTCACTTCAATCAAATGTCAGTAGCCCGCAACATTATCTGTACGCAGGCGCCACAATCATGTCGACTTTGTGGTCAGGTGAATGCGACCGACTCATCGCTGTCTCCGCAAACGAAAATCTAGACCAGAAATCACGTGAAAACACATCGCAGCAAAAATGCCACCAGTCCTGAGCGCGAATTGACTTAATGGATATCTTGGCCTGCCGTACCACTCGGAACATGAAGATAATGATGGCAAAGGTAGTCCTATATCAACTGTCGTTAAATAATGAAGTTATGTTATGGTTATGGTTATTGAAGGCCCCGTATCACTGCCAAAGAATTAAAATCCATAATTGCTCAACCGTCCGTGCCAGTGGAATCATCCGAATTACTAACTCATCTCCAAAACAAAGAAAGGTAGCTGTAGTCCCCATCATAGCAGTCTCAGCACACGCCAAAAGACATAAGGTGAAACTGCACAGAAAGTGAACACAGCCAACTGTTCCCTGTCATACGATATCAGCATTCATCGTAAACCATTGGAATATCGAAACATGATCAACACGGATGATACACACAGCTCACGGTGTGCACAGAGCACTAAACTCAGTAGCTCCTGCAGCAAGCCGGACTTGGAATATGCGGAAACTGCAACAAGGAACACTTTTCAGACACAGCAATTAAAAGTTCCTGACGCCTAACCGTCATATTGACCGGTATTCCAACGATGACGTATATTGCAATCAACACAGAACACACTATCACGCACACTGTAGAGGATTTCAGATCACATGCATGTACTCCGCTTCACCGGGGAAGTTCCCAACAGTGGAACTTGTTATCTATACACTGATCAGCATTGGAAAGATAGAATTAACCATCTTTCCGGCTCAAAAAACGTAACAGGGAACGTTGACGCAAACATATAATGAAGTGCTAGGATCTTCATTGTAGTAAACCTCGGCTTTATGAGGTGTGTGGTCGAATCCCTTAATCGTTGCATTTCCTGCATTTTCTGGTCTCCATTTAAAGAGACTGGATTCCCACTGCCTTTTTTTTTTATGTCGGAAACAAATGCTGTGTGTGTGTGTGTGCGCGCGCGCGTGAGCGTACCTCAACTAGCATTTCAACCACGAACCTTCAGGTCAGAAGGCGGATGCACTAACTACAACGCCACCAGGCTCTGTCAAATGATTGAGAAGAGATGAAAGTGTGAGAGCACTGACTGACTTGTTCCGTTAGGAATAGTTGGCACACGGATGCATGCAATCAACAATCTCGTTCTCTCTCCTGTCTTTCTCTAAGATTTGGCGAGGGTAAGATTCATGATTTGATGTCTTTCTACTTTGTTCTTCGCCTCTCTTTACTTTTTCTTCCTCTCTTATTTCACATGTTATGCCTATTATTTTTCTCTTACTTTGACTGTTTTTCCTCTTTCTTTAACGTTCGTACTTTGTCTTTTTCCCTGATTTTTTTTCATTATTCTTCTTCTCTTACTTTCTCTGTCTTTCTTAAAATTCTCTCCCTCTCCTTAATCTTTATTTTGCTTCTTTACCTTTTCATCTCTAAAGGTCTTTCCCTCTTACTTCGTCTGTTTTCCTTCATCTTCCTTTCCTACTTTGCCTGTTTCCTTCATCTTCCTTTCCTACTTTGCCTGTTTCCTTCATCTTCCTTTGCTACTTAGCTTGTTTACCTTTATCTTCTTTTCCCACTTTTGCTTGTTTTCCTTAATCCTCCTTTCCTACTTTTGCCTGTTTTCCTTCATCTCCTTTTCCTTCTTTGTCTGTTTTCTTTCATCTTCCTTTAATTTTTAAAAAATCTGTTTTCCTTCATCTTCTTTTCTTACTTTGCCTGCTTTCATTTATCTTTTTTCACATACTTTGCTTGTTTTCCTTTTCTCCCTATTCTATTTTCTCAATCTTTTCTTCTTCTTCTTCTTTTTCTTCTTCTTCTTCTTTTCTTTCTTCTTCTTTTCCTCTCCTTCTTCTTTTTCTTCTTATTTTCTTCTTCTTCTTCTTTTTCTTCTCCTTCTTCTTTTTCTTCTTATTTTTCTTCTTCTTCTTCTTTTGCTTCTTCTTCTTCTTCTTCTTTCTTTTCTTTCTTCTTATTTTTCTTCTTCTTCTTCTTTCTTTTCTTCTTCTTCTTCTTTTTCTTCTCCTTCTTCTTTTTCTTTTTCTTCTTCTTATTTTTTCTTCTTCTGCTTTTTTTCTTCTTCTTCTGCTTCTTCTTCTTCTTCTTCTTCTTTTCTTCTTCTACTTTTTTCTTTTCTTCTTCTTTTTCTTCCTCTTCTTTTTCTGTTTCTTCTTCTTCGCTTACCTCTTCTTCTCCCAACTGACCATATAATACATATACTGACATAAATCCCTCATAGACCTTTATTGAACCCCAAACGACCCGTTAAGAAGCGCTGATTTCAATTGTAATCGTTTACCCCGGTTATTCTCTTGTTAGCTCTCTACGATATCATCTGCCACAACCACCGGTGACAATACAATATTTATCCCAGTAAAGGAGGGTCAGGGCGTGCGTTTCGCTAACCTTTACAAAGTAAAAAGCGTCGTGACATCGTCACTAGCGTGGTACTAGTGCGCTAATTTAGCGAATATGTGAACATATTTTCGATCGGCGATTGATTGACACTCTAATCTATTTTTCTTGGCGTTCACCTGTTAAGTGGGCGTGAATTCGCTGTGTCGCTAGTTTACGGCATGGGTAGATTTGCTTCAGAATTTTTGCCCGGGCAGGGGCTCTCTCTGGCCTACTCTTTTCGACTTCTAACCGCCAAGAGCTCTTTAATGTGCGCGAGTGTTGCGGGACCTCCTGTTTTTTTCCAGTTTTCCGAGAGAGCTAGACACCCAAAGACCAGGGGAAGGTAAAGCAACGGTTTAACAACGAATTTAAGGTGGAAAAATTCCCACCGCCTGTGATTTGATTCGAACCTGGGACCGTCCACCTCAGGGTTAGACGTCTTACTTCTAGACCACTCTGTCCTCCGACACACTAATCATAGTAGCCGCAAAAAATCTGGAGAAACCAGTATAAAGAACTGAAGAAGGGAATAACAGCAAGTAAGACTACACTGGTTGCTTCCCTTCAAATGATGTGGGGTACGGTGAAGTTCGATATCTTACTGTTCCTGGATTTTTTTTTTTCTCTCTCTCTCTCTCTCTCTCTCTCTGCGTTCAGGACTCAATCAGAGTAGGATTCCCAGACTCCCACATGAAGTCAGCTGTCAGGTTAAGTGTGTTGATCGCCCCACAGACAGAACATCACATTTAGAGTCTGCCAGATCCACTCTGACTGAACACCCGTTAATATGTTGCACTGTGTTCTGCGCCAGTGGCCCAGTGCATCCGATTTCAGCCAGCATTTTATTCAGGTTTGCTTTCCTTAGCCTTTGATTTTCCCCAATCTTCCTACAAGGCAGCAGATTGTCTTTTCTGTCGGGGGATTCTGCCCTTAGATGGTCGGCCATCCCAGGTTTACGAGCACCATCTGCCCGAGTCACTAGAGGTGACTAACACAGACATGCACACACAAAGATATGAGATGTGACTAACACAGACATGCACACACAAAGATATGAGATGTGACTAACACAGACATGCACACACAAAGATATGAGATGTGACTAACACAGACATGCACACACAAAGATGTGAGATGTGACTAACACAGACATGCAGACACAAAGATATGAGATGTGACTAACACAGACATGCACACACAAAGATGTGAGATGTGACTAACACAGACATGCAGACACAAAGATATGAGATGTGACTAACACAGACATGCACACACAAAGATGTGAGATGTGACTAACACAGACACGCACACACAAAGATGTGAGATGTGACTAACACAGACATACACACACAAAGATGTGAGATGTGACTAACACAGACATGCACACACAAAGATATGAGATGTGACTAACATAGACATGCACACAGTGATACAAGGCATGACTAACACTGACACACATCAAGATATATGACACATGACTAACATAAACATGCACATAAAGATATGAGATATGACTGACATAGACATGCACACACAAAGATATGAGATGTGACTAACACAGACATGCACACACAAAGATATGAGATGTGACTAACACAGACATGCACACACAAAGATATGAGATGTGACTAACACAGACATGCACACACAAAGATATGAGATGTGACTAACACAGACATGCACACACAAAGATATGAGATGTGACTAACACAGACATGCACACACAAAGATATGAGATGTGACTAACACAGACATGCACACACAAAGATATGAGATGTGACTAACACAGACATGCACACACACAAAGATATGAGATGTGACTAACATTGACATGCACACAGCGATACGATTCCGGGATTTTAAAATAGGTTCAAGTCTAATGGGACGTTAGTTACGCCTTGTGGGGTACTGTGAATATAGTGTTAGTATCCATTGACTGTGTTCAATGTGGCTTTACAGATCAATGTTGAGAATACCATGGATAGCGAAGAAGAGTAATGTAAACGTTCTGAAAGAGGACAAAGCAAAAAGAGAGCTAATAACCAATATTACAAAGAAACAATCATCACTTTTTAGCCATGAAAAAGGAAACAACTGGAATATATTGCGACAACTGGGAAACTTGAGGGACGAAGAGATAGAGGGAAAGCAAAGAGAAAATATACCAGATAGGTTAAGAAAATGGCTTGGCAGAAGATCAACAACAGAAATGATAAATAACTGTCGAGATCGAAAGTTGTGGAGAGACATGATCACCTACGCCAGCAGGCACGGTACTTGATGATGATGATGATGATGTGATGTCTGAAGCCGTGTTAGTCGGGGAAGAACCGTCCCAGCAGTTGTCAATTGGACCTGAAGTATCTGGTCAGTAGAAGATCTCATTAGTCACTTCGCTTCTGTCGCTTTGGAATATTTCAACCGTTAACTTTTCTTATTAAAGTTACCAACTTTTACCCCAACATGTTTCTACTAACGCTAGACTCTATAACTGCAGTTCTTAACATGTGGGTCACGACTTCCGCGTATTTTCTGTTTCAGGCGTTTTTGTGGTGATTTTAAATGTAATAATTCATATACAGGGTGTTTATAAAGTCTCACTACACTTGGTATCTAGGTCAATTTGAAAAAAAAATGTTTATGACGTCATCACAATATGTGCTCCCACTGTCAATGAAATTTGTTGAATAAGTTTATTGCTACTGGAAATGTGGAAGATGCTCCACGATCTGGTAGGCCTGCTGTGAATGATGAAATATGTTTAGATATCCAAGACAGAATCCTTAAAAGTCCAGACAAGTCATTAAGAAAACTGTCGCAACAAGTGAACTTACCATTGAGCACATATTGTGATGACGTCATAAACATTTTTTTCAAATTGACCTAGATACCAAGTGTAGTGAGACTTTATAAACACCCTATAGAAAAATCACCAATTAATTACTACATCAAGCTTGGTCAGATGGTTCTCGTAAACCTGGGAGGGCCGACCATCTAAGGGCAGAATCCCCCTACAGAAAAGACAATCTGCTGCCTTGCAGGAAGATTGGGGACAATCAAAGGCTAAGGAAAGCAAACCTGAATAAAATGCTGGCTGAAATCGGATTCACTGGGCCACTGGCGCAGAACACAGTGCAACGTTTTAACAAGTAACTATATGGGGCAATCGATTCGCTTAAACAGACAGCTGACTTCATGAGAGAGTCTGGAATCTTACACTGATTGTGTCTTGAACGCAGATATATATATATATATATATATATATATATATATATATATATATATATATATATATATATATATATATACATATATATATACTAACACATATACTGAGCGTGCGCAGAAAACATAAGTGTGTTTTAAGTGTAAGTGTTATTGGGGGACACAGATTTATTTTCCTCCCCCCGCAGCTCTATGATTGCCGATGTATACCATAACGCCAGTCTATCTATTTTTTTCTGTTATCCCATTTGAGGGCCTGCTTTGAGGTCCTAGCGACATTACAATATGTTAAAATAGTTACCTCTGTGTGTGTGCGATATCTGCGCCTTCTGTTCCATCACTCCGATTTTAGCACGACATTTGTGAACCGGGTTTACCTTTCATCTTTAACCAACCAAAATGATAAATTTGTTTTCTGGGTCATCGCAAAGAGATTGAGTCAAATTATAGTCAGTTCTGTCTAGATAACCATGATGCCAACAATCTGGCAGGATTTGCGATAGCTTTCTGCTCAAGACTTCATTGCAGTCTTGAGGAAAATCCATTGGCCCATAGATCCAACAATACAGACAAAACTATATGGATCACTACAAGAATTACACAAGACAGTAACATTTATCAAGGAGGTGACATTGTAGAAAATGACAATACTTTAGCCGAACGAAAGAAAGAAATAAAGTAAGATGGATGGATGGATGGATGGACAGACACACAGACATAGATAGACAGTAGTCTTGGACTGTGGAGACCAGACGCGTTCTGTACGAATACAGCCAGCTCATTATATTATGACAGTACAGAGTAATCAACCGTGTAATTACATTTTCAAGTTGTAAGAAAGCTATACAAGTCAACACGTCAATCATTGAAGAAAAATTAAAAAATACAAAAAAATTGTATGTTAGAAGCTTTACGTGATAAGTGGACGACACAGACTAAACGACGTTTCGGCCCAATAGGTCTTCAGCAGGAACAAACAAGAAAAACACACACACAAAACCAATAACGAAACATTCAAAACAAAAATATTCGAAATATGTTAAAGAAAAAAAATACTATCCTGTGTGTATGAAAAGGAAATGGTAACAAAAGTGTGGCTGTCGTGAATGGGCAGAAATGTGCGCAAATGCACACCGAACCAGAGGAGTTAACACAGGGGTCAGTCTAGGACTGAAACCCCTTATATAAAAGTCATGCAATCTGCGACTACTTCTATAAAAGTCAAGTAATCTGAAACCCCTTATATAAAAGTCAAGCAATCTGCGATCTCTTATATAAAAGTCATGCAATAAGTCAAGCAATCTGTGACCACTTCTATAAAAGTCAAGTAATCTGAAATCCCATTATATAAAAGTCAAGCAATAAGTCAAGCAATCTGCGACCACTTTGATAAAAGTCAAGTAATCTGAAAACCCTTATATAAAAGTCAAGCAATCTGCGATCTCTTATATAAAAGTCATGCAATCTGTGACCACTTTTATAAAAGTCAAGCAATCTGCGATCTCTTATATAAAAGTCATGCAATGAGTCAAGCAATTTGCGACCACTTCTATAAAAGTCAAGTAATCTGAAACCCCTTATATAAAAGTCAAGCAATCTGCGATTTCTTATAAAAAAGTCATGCAATAAGTCAAGCAATCTGTGACCACTTCTATAAAAGTCAAGTAATCTGAAACCCCTTATATAAAAGTCAAGCAATCTGCCACTCCTTCTATAAAAGTCAAGCAATCTGTGACCACTTCTATAAAAGTCAAGTAATCTGAAACCCCTTATATAAAAGTCAAGCAATCTGCCACTCCTTCTATAAAAGTCAAGCAATCTGCCACTCCTTCTATAAAAGTCAAGCAATCTGCCACTCCTTCTATAAAAGTCAAGCAATCTGCCACTCCTTCTATAAAAGTCAAGCAATCTGCCACTCCTTCTATAAAAGTCAAACAATCTGCGACCACTTCTATAAAAGTCAAACAATCTGCGACCACTTCTATAAAAGTCAAGCAATCTGCGACCACTTCTATAAAAGTCAAGCAATCTGTGACCACTTCTATAAAAGTCAAGCAATCTGTCACTCCTTCTATAAAAGTCAAGCAATCTGCCACTCCTTCTATAAAAGTCAAGCAATCTGCGACCACTTCTATAAAAGTCAAGCAATCTGCCACTCCTTCTAAAAAAGTCAAACAATCTGCGACCACTTCTCTAAAAGTCAAACAATCTGTAACCCCTCTTATAGCGGTAACTCAACTTGCGACCCTATTTATAATGTAATAGTCAAGCAACATGCAATACCTTTTCATAAAGATCGTGCAATCTGCAAACAAATTCATAAAAGTTAACCTGTGACCGCTTCTATAAGGTCAAGTATCCAGTCATCAGCCATAACAACAGTCGTCCTACCAATCCCTCGCTAATTTAGAATCAACAGTAAATAGTCCGTGGCGATACTTTAAAGTAAATTATTAATTAAAAATAATCTCAAAAACTCATCAAACAGAAAATACCCGTAACCCACGACCCACAAGTAAAGAACTGTAGCTATGGAGTCTTGCGCCCAAGTTTGACATTTGTAGAGACGTGCTGGGGTCAATGTTAATAACTATAATAAGGAAAAATAAAAATAGAGCTCTTGATAACAAGATAATGAACCCTTCAAGCAGATGGAAAATGGTGTTACATAAAAAGAAATAAAAATATTCATATTGAAGAAAGTATGAAAAGTCACATACATCAACAGATCATAAGGATTAAAATCACGTAAAGTAAAGGTAAAGTACGAGACTTGAACCGGCGTTTAGCACGCGAGTATATACCCATATGTGCTCGGCCGCCTATCCAGAAATGTTCGATATTTCTGTATAGTGTAGCCTCAGCATCGAAACTCAGATGCGAAGCGACATTCCTCACCTTCCCAGGATAATATACCCTGGTACCCATTTCTGCCAACGGCTGGGTCGACCGTGGGGGTATTTTTTTTTTATTCCAACCACGAGTACAATTCACACTGCTCCCAGAATTGACACGGGTTGTCCGAACGTCGGTAGTCTAGTCGGGTGGTTTTCCCAACTAGGCTGAACATACGTAAATCACGTATTTCTAATCAAGGAGCAGATCACTGTAAATGTCATAACAACCAACAAAGTACCATCTGTGTACAGCTTGGAATTGTGACATCCGCCGTTGTGGACATGAACTAGAGATAGAAGAGAATGTCCTAGGACCAAGACATTGGCATCTGCCGTTGTGGACATGAACTAGAGATAGAAGAGAATGTCCTAGGACCAAGACATTGGCATCTGCCGTTGTGGACATGAACTAGAGATAGAAGAAAATGTCCTAGGACCAAGACACTGACATCTGCCGTTGTGGACATGAACTAGAGATAGAAGAGAATGTCCTAGGACCAAGACACTGACATCTGCCGTTGTGGACATGAACTAGAGATAGAAGAGAATGTCCTAGGACCAAGACACTGACATCCGCCGATGTGGGTGTAAACTAAAGACAGAAGAGAATGTTCTGGGACCAAGACACTAACATCTGCCGATGTGGGATTGAAATAAAGACAGAAGAGAATGTCCTAGGACCAAGACACTGACATCCGCCGTTGTGGACATGAATTAGAGATAGAAGAGAATGTTCTGGGACCAAGACATTGGCATCTGTCCACGTGGGCGTAAGCTAAAGACAGAAGAGAATGTTCTGGAGCAAAGACAATGACATCTGCTGATGTGGACATGAATTCAAGACAGAAGAGAATGTTCTGGGACCAAGACTCTGACATACGCCATTGTGGAAATAAACTAAAGACAGAAGAGAATGTTCTGAACCAAGACTCTGACATACGCCATTGTGGACATAAACTAAAGACAGAAGAGAACGTTCTGGGACCAAGACTCTGACATACGCCATTGTGGACATAAACTAAAGACAGAAGAGAACGTTCTGGGACCAAGACTCTGACATACGCCATTGTGGACATAAACTAAAGACAGAAGAGAACGTTCTGGGACCAAGACTCTGACATACGCCATTGTGGACATAAACTAAAGACAGAAGAGAACGTTCTGGGACCAAGACTCTGACATACGCCATTGTGGACATAAACTAAAGACAGAAGAGAATGTTCTGGGACCAAGACTCTGACATACGCCATTGTGGACATAAACTAAAGACAGAAGAGAATGTTCTGAACCAAGACTCTGACATACGCCATTGTGGACATAAACTAAAGACAGAAGAGAATGTTCTGAACCAAGACTCTGACATACGCCATTGTGGACATAAACTAAAGACAGAAGAGAATGTTCTGAACCAAGACTCTGACATACGCCATTGTGGACATAAACTAAAGACAGAAGAGAACGTTCTGGGACCAAGACTCTGACATACGCCATTGTGGACATAAACTAAAGACAGAAGAGAACGTTCTGGGACCAAGACTCTGACATACGCCATTGTGGACATAAACTAAAGACAGAAGAGAATGTTCTGGGACCAAGACTCATACATCTGTCATTGTGGGCATGAACTAGAAAGAGAAGAGAATGTTCAGGGACCAAGACATCCGTCCAGCAACAGAGCTGAGCGTCTAGGCTGGCAAACAACAAAGCTGATTGAGATTCTGCTGCACCTCACAGCGGTGCTTCTGGAGACAGGCTATCTAGACTGACCAGGCGAGCAGGCATCGAAGAGGGAAGACAAACCCGGTACTCAAAAATGCCGTGTTGAAGTCGGATGTCGTGGTGGCGAAAATAAATCATAAGACAAAGCATTAACGCCTATTTAACGTCCGTTTAAAGACTGATGGCGAGGTCTCTCCGTTCTTTCCGTAACATCGAGTAAACGTCAGAAAGAAGGAGATGATGATGCTGACACTGTTGGTTACATTGTTACTTTTCTTATTTCTGAACTACTCTTGAATTCATTTCATTTCACACAAAATATTTTCTTCCTCTTCTTCTGCGATCATGACGTCACTCAGACTAGGACTCCAGACTCTCTTATGAAGGCAGGTGTCTGTTTCAGTGATTCGGTCCCCCCATAAAGTTTTTCTTTCAGGGAGGTGAGTGTGGGCCACATTGTCCCCCTCAAGTCTGTGTACTGGTGGCAATCTTATAGAACGTGTTTTGTTGTCATGTTATCCAGGATACAGTTTTTTTCATCCTTCTTAATTTATACAACTTCCTAGAGGAAATAAGTAATCTACTTCATCTTCTGTTTTCCCTTGCAAGTAAACTGTTTCTAGTTTAGTTTAGTTTAGTTTAGTCTAGTCTAGTTTAGTTTAGTTTAGTTTAGTTTAGTCTAGTTTAGTCTAGTTTAGTTTAGCCTAGTCTAATTTAGTTTAGTCTAGTCTAGTCTAGTCTAGTTTAGTTTAGTCTATTTTAATTTAGTCCAATTTAGTCGAGTTTAGTTTAGTCTAGTTTAGTTTCATTTAGTCGACGGATCATCCTCACTGCACGTCATACACGACCAAAAGTGCTCAGAGTTCCTCCCCAGTATGTCCCTCAGTGTATGGAGACTGACTACCCTTACTGATTACTCCAGTTCTGTGTTGATTTGTTATTCTTCTGTGTCTTCTAGCATAGCGCTCCTTTCTAGCGTCTCCAATCTTGACCTGATCTTCATGCAGTCTGGATATACTTGTAGATTCGTGATCAGTGACTAAATCATTAGCTCGCCCTAACTCTCACAGGGCAATCAGAAAGTCATTCCGGTCCACTACCCGTCCGTCACGCCAGGCTGTCAGCACGTTCAGTTCCTTTCACGCCCGAGTGTCCAGTCTAGTCCCAGGAGGCCCGATACCATTGTCGTTTTGAGCGATGCCTCTATTCCGTAACAGAAATTAAACTCAAACTCTAATCCTACTAAATCATCATCATCGAGTGCCGTCTCCACAACGAAGGTTGGCTACCATGGATCGCCATTCTACTCTGTTTCTTGCTTTGATGGTGCAGGCTGTCATAGATTGACTTGTCCATCTTTTGATGTTACTCGTCCATATTAGTCTTGGTCTGCCTCTGCCTCTTTTACCTTGTATTTTCCCTTCCAATATTACTTTTAGTAGGCTGCTGTGTCTTTTAACATGCCCCAAAAATTTCATTTGTCTTGTCTTAATTGTATTTAGTAGTTCTCTTTTTATTTTCAGTTGTTTTAAAACTTCATCGTTTGTTATCTTTTCTTTCCATCCAATTCTACCTATTCTTCTATAAATCCACATTTCAAAGGCTTCAATTTTCTGTTCTGTTTTCTTGTCTAATGTCCACGTTTCTGCACCATACAGGAATATTGAGAAGATGTAACATTTTGCTATTCTTAGCTTCAGCCATGCTGTTACTTGTTTTGTTGTTAGTATATTTTTCATGGCATTAAAATTACTTTTTGCCATACCTATTCTTTTGTTTATTTCAATTTTACATCTTCCATCATTGGTTATAGTATGTCCCAGGTAGTTGTAGCTCTGAACTGTCTCCAGATGTATTCCTTCAACTGTGATATTTATTTGTAGATCTTGAGAATTTTCTTTGTTTATGATCATAGTTTGTCTTTTTGATATTCATATCTAGTCCATATTTTTTGCTTGTTATGTTTATCCCATTTAATTACTATATAATTTTAGATGAACACTAAATGTTTCTTCTATTTTTCACTACTCAAATCTTTTATTAGTGTATCTCAAGTCCTATTCCTTGAGTCTTTAAAAGCACGACATCCAGTACAACTGTATTCTAAAACAGATCGGGGAAAAAAAATTGCAACGAAAAGAAAAAAATAAAAGCTGTAAAATAATGACAAGCCAGTTTGACTACATTGTTGTTAAATTTCTGCTCAAGTTAGCTTGAAGTGGCCAGAATATGAAGGCCAGAGAACTTTCAATCGCGGTCAGAGTCATTTCAGGGCAAAACTATGGCGACATAACCAGACTGAGCATGGAAGTTGGAGTATTGGTAAAAAATTGTGTTAAAAACTGTCTAAAAGTGTTCGAGGTTGTAAAAAATAAGATATAAATAATATATACATTGTTTATTTTGTAAAAATAAATAAATAATTAAAATCTTCACACATATTGTTGTTGTTTTTTTAAAAATAGTCAACATTGTTACATAAATCTGGCCTTGAAAGGGATTTTTTTTTTAAAAGGGGGAAAAAAAGGGGGGGGGGGGGGAAGGTGGGATGGGGTAAGCAGCAAAAGGAAGCGCATAATCAGATTCTATAGATTATTGACGTTTTAAAATAGAACTTTGGTCCTACATACCTAGAACAAGGCGGGTAATTTATCGGATTATTAATTTGATCTTTCAACATTCATTCCTAATTTTTCTAGAATATGCCCGTTCGGTAAGAATAACAATGGGATGCAACCTAACGACATTCTAACGTCAATGGAAGGTTAGTTAAGTATCTAATGAGACAGAAAATAGCACACATAAACAAGATAGTAAACACGATAAATGTAGAGTCATAAACAACGGGATGAATTTGAGAAATGTTAATAAATATAAAAAGCAAATGCTGTCACATACCAGCTTTCACCATTGTTACGACCTCCAAACATTTCTATGGCAGCTAAACAACAAATGATAAACAACATTTTCATACCAATTTTGTGCTATGAAAGTCAAACATGGACCCTTTGTAAATCACATTTAAGAAAGATCAATATATGTGAGATGCGATGCTTGAGAAAAGTAACAAATAACATAAGAAGATTTAGAATACCAAATGAAACCATAAGAAAAATTGTAGGAACAAAACGCTGCCAAGAATATATAGAACAACAACAACTTAAATGGTCTGGTCAGAATGAATCCTTATCAATCACCAACAAGGGCGTTCTTCTCGAGAATGCATGGAAAAAGACCAAGAGGAAGACCCAGAAGAAGATGGATAGATGCAGTGACAGAGACATGTAACAACAAAGGAAAATCACTAATTCAGACAGTTCGAGCAGCACAAGAACGACAAATGATATAAACCACGACACCTTTTAGGTATCAGTGAAAAGATAAAAGAAAAAAAAAGAAGAAATATAAATAGATAATGAAGATACACAAACAATATAAGTAATTAAACAAACAATATAAGTAAATAAACATAAGTAAACAATATACGTATATAAACATAAACAAACAATATAAGTAAATAAACATAAGCAAACAATATAAGTAAATAAACATAAGCAAACAATATAAGTAAATAAACATAAGCAAACAATATAAGTAAATAAACATAAGCAAACAATATAAGTAAATAAACATAAACAAACAATATAAGTAAATAAACATAAACAAACAATATAAGTATATAAACATACATAAACAAACAATATAAGTATATAAACATAAACAAACAATATAAGTATATAAACATAAACAAACAATATAAGTATATAAACATACATAAACAAACAATATAAGTATATAAACATAAACAAACAATATAAGTATATAAACATAAACAAACAATATAAGTATATAAACATACATAAACAAACAATATAAGTATATAAACATACATAAACAAACAATATAAGTATATAAACATACATAAACAAACAATATAAGTATATAAACATACATAAACAAACAATATAAGTATATAAGCATAAACAAACAATATAAGTATATAAACATAAACAACAATGTAAGTATATAAACATAAACACCAAATTTTCTACTTCATCAACCTATAAGTGCGGGTGTCGTAGAGCGCTAAGGACAGACTTCGTCAACCTTCTTCATTTATCACTATCTTTAGTCATTCTTTGGAGCTTTGATATCTGAGTGGTTAGTGAGTTCGCTTCCTGATCAGAAGGGCCAATGTTCGATCCCCAGAAGTGGTGGCTTACTTCGGACCGAGAAGGCTCTAGAGTTCACCCAGCCTCTAAAAACGGGTACCAGAAAATTTTCTGGGAAGTAAAGTAATGAGTGATACCTACCACATCACCTAAACATGTACAGTGGTTATAGCCAAATAGTATCACTAACACCATATTCCCTATACGACTAGCATGGCGTGGAGGGAAAAAAAGTAAAGTACCCCCGTCCCGACAAGTGGCGTATAGGGAATGTGGTGTTAGTGACCATAAATTTTACAGACCTTTGACACATGATTTTTGGGGTAATGTGGTCGGTATTACGCCCGTGCCGCTTTACTTTCCCAGAAAATTCCGGTACCCATTTAAGGCTGGGTGAACCAGAAGCCGTCGGTTGGGATCGAACCCTACCTCTTGTCCTTTGTAGTCCAGTTCACTAACCACTGAGCTATTGCGGCTCCTAAACATGTACCGTTGTCATAGAAACATAGTGTCACTAACACCATATTCCCTAAACGACTAGCATGGCGTGGAGGGAGCCTTCACCTTTAATTACTTAGCCACTCTTTGAGATTGCAAAGTCGAGGCTTTTCTATTCTTTGATGTAATCCTTTCATCTCAATTTCTGCTTACCTCACAGTTCCTTAGTCTTTGCTAGGCGAGATAATCAAAATACAGGGACACATTATCTTTGCTAGGCGAGATAATAAAGATACAGGGACACATTATCTGATTTTGCGTTACAAATTTTTTTTTCTAAATTTATTTTTTTTTGCGTTCGCCAGCTTTTACCTCTGACGAAGCCCCTAGAGACTAGGAACTGAATTGTACATGTTAATCCATTTTTCCCTGGCAGCCGTGTGCACAGGAGTCTCTCACCATACAGGCAGATAACTCCGTCTTCGGAGGTACTCATATTTTTTTTTCCGTCCTTGAGTGATTGACGTTTTAAGCCGGGCCTCGCTGCTGAGACCTGAGGTGGTTGTCGCAGAGATAAATCAAATAAAAATCCCAACTGGTACAGCCGAGATTTGAACCCACAACCTCTCTGTCTCGAGGCCGGCGTCTTACCTCGAGACCAACCAGTCCCCCGTTACAACAATATAAACGTAAGAAAAATAATAATATAATAGTAGAAGCTAGGAACCCTCCAACTAGCGTGACGTTATCACTTTTAGAAGCTAGGAACCCTCCAACTAGCGTGACGTTATCACTTATAGAAGCTAGGAACCCTCCAACTAGCGTGACGTTATCACTTATAGAAGCTAGGAACCCTCCAACTAGCGTGACGTTATCACTTATAGAAGCTAGGAACCCTCCAACTAGCGTGACGTTATCACTTATAGAAGCTAGGAACACTCCAACTAGCGTGACGTTATCACTTATAGAAGCAACTTCTATTGGTCCCTGCTGCTGTTATGTTTCCTAGTGTTTCTAATGTTCTATGAATCCATATTTTGCTCTTCTGTTGGCCCCTGCTGCTGTTATGTTTCCTAATGTTCTATGAATCCATATTTTGCTCTTCTGTTGATCTTTGCCGCTGTTATGTTTCCTAGTGTTTCTAATATTTCACAAATCAAATGTTTATGATTGACCGTTGAGTCTGGTGTTCCACCAACGTTTGTTAAAGGCTCGTTGTTTTGTGTTTTGGTATTCTGCCTTATCGCGTGGTCAAACCAATGTATCAGTTGTTTCTTTATGTATTCTCTGGCGGGAATTATTGCATGTTTTTTTTTTCCCTCAGTGTTTCATATTTGATCTTATCTATCAGGCTGTTTCCTGTTATTCGTACAACACATTTAATCTCGGTAGTGGTTTTTAAAAAAAAATTATTCTTGAGTATAGATTCCAGGCCTGGCATTCTCCTTTCATAATTCATAATTAATATTCAGTATTAATATTCAATAAAATTATTAACCGACAGATGAACAAAAATAAGAACTCGTTCGATTTCTCGCACGTTGGGTTATATTTTCAACCGAGGTGATATGACAACTTAAAATATGTAATTTACGTGGGGACAGCCATGGTAAAACTGTTTTTAATTTAACCTTAGAAACACAAAACGCCCCCGTCCACACACATACACCACCCCTACCCGAAAAGCTGAGCTAAAAAAACAAAAACAAAAAAAAATCTTCTCGGCATTTTCCCGTTACTGGGGTCTGCTGAAGGGAATTACATGACCGAAGAATAAAGGCCGCGTGAATAAAGACCGCTTCTACAGTATGGTCGACGCGAGGGTCTGAGTTTTTATGTCACTGCCGATTGATAAAAAAAACAAAAACTTGATCCTACAGGGATTCGAACCCACGTTCTCCTGGTATAGAGCCCGACAAGTTATCAATTCAGCCACGCGCTCTACAGCCGAGCCAAGACTGTGATTAATTGCTATTTCTTCTTCTGCTACCTTTCAGCTCCCTGTGGAGCATAGGTCTTCAGCAAACACTTTCGAAGTCGTTCTGTTTCTTGCCTTTCTTTTAAGATCATTCCATGCCTTCCCCATCATCTTCATCTTTGCTTCTGTCTGTCTTCTCCAAGAATTTCTTGGTCTTCCTCTTTGTCTTTTCCCCTGGGGATTCCAAAAAGGGCATGTTGTGTAATACTCTCAGCTGGCTTCCTCAGTGTGTGTCCTATCCAGCGCCATCGTCTTCGCTGTATCTCTTTATCAACTGGTATTTGACTGGTACATTTCCATAATTTTATGTTATTGATTTTCTCCTGCCATTTCCATTCTTTTATTCTGCATAAGCATCCATTAATGAAAGTCTGTATCCTCATGATTGTCAATTGTGTTGTTCTCCATGTTTCACAGCCATATAATATGACTGACTGAACATTGGAGTTGAAAATTTTTATTTTTGTAATAAACCTAATCTCTTTGGACTTCCATATGTTTCCCAGTGCAACAAAAGCTCCTCTTGCGTTTAATATCCTTATTTTGGTATCATTTTCTGTTCCTCCCTCTTTATCTATATTACTGCCCAGATATATGTACATTGCTATTTAGCAAATTATATATATTGATATGTGTTGAACGCAACAGCACTATGGCCCACATGTCTGGTCTTTGATAAGTGAATAATTGCGGCTGTGTACAGACACACTCAAAACACTGGAGTTGAGCGAACTGCTATTATCGTAGACATTCAGCGCACCAGGAATAAGGCCAAGGTTAATGCTATATTCAAGTCCTCCGTTCACAGTTTTCAAGTCTGTGGCTTCTCTTTCTTTGTTGTCTTATTCTTAATTTTTCTTTTATTCATCGTCGTCGTAGTATTATTTTCTTATATGTCTTCTCCTGTTTTTTTTCCGCGCTCACGACAGTATCAAATTATCTCAGTTTTATTTTAATTTAATTAATTAATTTTTTTGTTAAATGGAGAAAAGAAAGAATTCCACCACTCTTGGAATGTGACATATATGATATATGTAAAGTAAAAAAAAAAAATATAGTAAAGAGCCCCGTCACGTCAAGTGGCGTATAGGGAATATAATATTAGTAATTATTAGTGACCATAAATTCCGGTTGAACCCAACCTCATGTCCTTTGTAGTCCAGTTCACTAACCTCTGAGCTATCGCTGCTCCCATGATATATATGTTAGTGTTTGTTATTTATTTTTTTATTTTTTTTTACAATCAGAACATTTATTGAGTAATATGATCAGCACTGCATAGGGAGACGCAGGGTGGTCTAGAAGTAAGACGCTGACCTCTTGACAAGAAGGTCCCAAGTTCGATTCCCACCATAGGCGGAGGTAAAAATAAATAAATAAAATCGAATTCGTGGCTCCACCCTCCACTTGGTCACTCTGGGTAGTGAGATTAGATGTCTAACCCTTTCGAAAAACTCCAAAAAAAAGGAAGTCCCGTGTGCATTATGCGCACGTTAAAAGAACCATTTGCAGTTGGAAATAAAATAGCGTAGACCAAATATAACAGCTGCCTGGGCAAAAAAGTTAATAGGAAAAATCTACCGAAAACGTTAAAACTCTTAACGTTAAGATTATGAGTGTACATCTGAAGTCGAAGAACTTGCCTGTATGGCGGGGGACACCTGAGCACACGGCTGCCAGTGTGTAAAATAGGAGAAGGTGTTATTTAAGCAAAATTCAGTTCATCTGAACTTTGCTGCTAGAGATATAACGCTGGCGAACGTAAATAAACAAACAATAGCACTACATTGGACCGTCTTTATTTTCCATAACAAATTTCCGTTGCGCATTTAAGGTAGAAGGGAGTCGCGATAGCTTAGTGGTTAGTGAACTGGACTACAAAGGACAAGAGGTAGGGTTCGATCCCAACCGACGGGGTCCAGGTTCACCCAGTCTTAAATGGGTACCGGATTTTTTTTTCTGGGAAAGTAAAGTAATACCGACCACATTACCTCGAAAATCATGTGCTGAAGGTCTGTAAAATGTATGGTCACTAACACCATATTCCCTATACGCCACTTGGCGTGACGGGTCACTAACACCATGTTCCCTATACGCCACTTGGCGTGACGGTTCACTAACACCATGTTCCCTATACACCACTTGGCGTGACGGGTCACTAACACCATGTTCCCTATACGCCACTTGGCGTGACGGGTCACTAACACCATGTTCCCTATACGCCACTTGGCGTGACGGGTCACTAACACCATATTCCCTATACACCACTTGGCGTGACGGGTCACTAACACCATATTCCCTATACACCACTTGGCGTGACGGGTCACTAACACCATGTTCCCTATACGCCACTTGGCGTGACGGGTCACTAACACCATGTTCCCTATACACCACTTGGCGTGACGGGTCACTAACACCATATTCCCTATACACCACTTGGCGTGACGGGTCACTAACACCATGTTCCCTATACGCCACTTGGCGTGACGGGGGCTTTTTACTACTTTTTTTTTTATAATGCAAGGTAGAGTGAGCTTAGACGCTGGAAAGTTGGAAATCGAATCGAAGATTTTGTCTTCAGTAGACCACTTCACTAAGCGCCACTTGTTAAATAAAAGTCTTTTTATTTCATGAAAATATAAGCGGGCAAAGGAGTCCTATAGCAACAAAGTTGAAAGCTGTCATCGACTTATAGCTGATTGATCGTGTCAGGATAGGTGATCAAGACTATTGAGACCTTACGCCACCTCTTCGCTGCAAGAGACTAATTAGTGGTCACGTGAGTACGGATCGAGAGGAAAGGCAGTCCGTAACTCAAAAACGCCACGTTGAAGGCGGATGTGTTGGGCCGAAATGTGCAAATATCACAGTTTTACTACAATTGGCAACACAACGCATTTACGCCCATTTAACGTCTTTGTAACGGCTGATGATGAGGAGGTATACCTACTATTCATTTAGTCGTAGGGTTAACACAAAGGAAAAGAAAAAAGAAACAAGTTTACAAAAGTACAGCACACAAAATCGATGACTCAAACCTGACGGACAAAACAATTCAGTGGAGGACAACACACGTTCAAAGCAATTCAGTTGAGGACAACACACCTTCAATTACAATTCAGTGGAGGACAACACACCTTCAATTACAATTCAGTGGAGGACAACAAACGTTCAATTACAATTCAGTGGAGGACAACACACGTTCAATTACAATTCAGTGGAGGACAACAAACGTTCGATTACAATTCAGTGGAGGACAACAAACGTTCAATTACAATTCAGTGGAGGACAACACACGTTCAATTACAATTCAGTGGAGGACAACAAACGTTCAATTACAATTCAGTGGAGGACAACACACGTTCAATTACAATTCAGTGGAGGACAACACACGTTCAAAGCAATTCAGTTGAGGACAACACACGTTCAATTACAATTCAGTGGAGGACAACACACGTTCAAAGCAATTCAGTGGAGGACAACACACGTTCAATTACAATTCAGTGGTGGACAACAAACGTTCGATTACAATTCAGTGGAGGACAACACACGTTCAATTACAATTCAGTGGTGGACAACAAACGTTCGATTACAATTCAGTGGAGGACAACACACGTTCAATTACAATTCAGTGGAGGACAACACACGTTCAATACAATTCAGTGGAGGACAACAAACGTTCAATTACAATTCAGTGGAGGACAACAAACGTTCAATTACAATTCAGTGGAGGACAACAAACGTTCAATTACAATTCAGTGGAGGACAACAAACGTTCAATTACAATTCAGTGGAGGACAACACACGTTCAATTACAATTCAGTGGAGGACAACAAACGTTCAATTACAATTCAGTGGTGGACAACACACGTTCAAAACAATTCAGTGGAGGACAACACACGTTCAATTACAATTCAGTGGAGGACAACAAACGTTCAAAACAATTCAGTGGTGGACAACACACGTTCAAAACAATTCAGTGGTGGACAACACACGTTCAAAACAATTCAGTGGTGGACAACACACGTTCAAAACAATTCAGTGGTGGACAACACACGTTCAAAACAATTCAGTGGAGGACAGCACACGTTCAAAACAATTCAGTGGTGGACAACACACGTTCAAAACAATTCAGTGGAGGACAGCACACGTTCAAAACAATTCAGTGGTGGACAACACACGTTCAAAACAATTCAGTGGAGGACAGCACACGTTGAAAACAATTCAGTGGAGGACAACACACGTTGAAAACAATTCAGTGGAGGACAGCACACGTTGAAAACAATTCAGTGGAGGACAACACACGTTGAAAACAATTCAGTGGAGGACAGCACACGTTGAAAACAATTCAGTGGAGGACAACACACGTTGAAAACAATTCAGTGGAGGACAGCACACGTTGAAAACAATTCAGTGGAGGACAGCACACGTTGAAAACAATTCAGTGCAAACATCGTGTAGGGTTCATTAGCAATCAGAATTGAGGGATTAGCTCAAAGACTCATGGGTAACAGTCAGTAAGATGACGTCACATAGATGGAATGGGATAGAATCGCTCCTTACAGCTGTTTGATTTCATCATAGAATGCTTCCTTAGCTCTAATCTTGGACATTCGCGTCATCTACGGATGAAGATCACATCGCCAAAGCTAGCTACGTTTTTTAGGTAGCTGAGTTGGCTCTGTGCTCTAGCGTTTGGTTCTCGTGGCAAGGTGTTGTGCCGAGGAGTACGGGTTCGATTCTGCTTCAGGCCATCTATTGTTCTTTGTTTTTTTTTTCAGTTGTTGATTATTTTTTTTTCGACTGTTGTAAACAAACCTCTTCCCCTGAATCTATTCGCGGATCAATCACCTCCGAAGTTTCCCTCTATAATAATATTTATTTATTACTATTTGTCTCCTGATACATTTTCCTTATTCTGAAAATTGATATTTTAAGGGAGTGTCTTTATTTTGTGACACCACTCACAAAGTGTGAAACCTTTAGTTAAGGTCAATATTTATTTTTAGATGATGTTTTAGTAGTTAATAGTAAAAAAAAAAAGTAAAGTACCCCCATCACGCCAAGTGGCGTATAGGGAAATATGGTGTTAGTGACCCTATATTTTACAGACCATCAGCACACGATTTTTGGGGTAATGTGGTCGGTATTACGCCCGTGCTGCTTTACTTTCCCAGAAAAATATCCAGTGCCCATTTAAGGCTGTGTGAACCCAGAAGCCGTTGGTTGGGATCGAACCCTACCCCTTGTCCTTTGTAGTCAAGTTCACTAACCACTGAGCTATCGCGGCTCCCTTAGTAGCTAATGCTTGTAACAAAACAAGCCAAAGATTGCTAATTATAACACTTTCATGAAAATATTATTTATTGTCACGATCTATCTCAAAAATTAGTTATCATTTCTGCTTTAGCTTTCTATTAAACCATTCTCTTTAACTGTTTGGTATTCTCTCTCTCTCTCTCTCTCTCTCTCTCTGGCATGTCCCCTCTATTCATCTCTTCTCAGCCTTTGCAGTTGCCACAATGGCTTTCACTTGTTGCCTTCTCGGCCAAACAAATTATTGCTTCTTCTGATCTTGGTAATAAGTTTATTTTCTTGTGGCCCCTCAGAACGTCTTCGTTGCTCTGTTTTGTTCATTCGGAGTTTTCAATATTCTTTTGCAAAAAAAAAAAAACCCCAAAAAAACACGCCTCTGTGGATGATAATGGCTCCGAACACTTCTGGATATGCGGCCGAGCACATGTGGATGAAAACTCGCGTGAAGAATAGATGAGGATTAAGAAGTCTTAAGCAATACAGATTAAATCCGCCTCTCAAAGCTGTTTGTTTTCATCTTTAAGGGGAATTTCAGTTCTAATCTTGGACGCTGTGCAGCATTTATGGCTCTCCTGAGTCCCATCACGCTTAACATTGATATTTGATGGAAGTGGTTTCAATTTGCGACAGCAGACACAAAACAGAATAATTTCAGTTTAAATAAATATTTATGTGTGAATAATATATTAGTAGTTAATGATTGTAAAAACATAAGATCAAAGTTTGGCAAATCGGAGTTTCCGGTCCGGTATGTAATATTCACATTTTAATACAAAAGTCTGGACCCTAGATGCAAAAACAATAAGAAAAATAACCTCTACTGAGATGAAATGTGTTAGACAAATGACAGGAAACAGTCTGAGAGATAAGATCAGAAATGAAGAACTGAGAAAAAAGCTAGGAATAGCCCCCGCCATAGAATATATAAGGAAACAACAGATAAAATGGTTTGGCCACGTGACTAGGCAGAAAGAACAAAACACAACCCAACGAGTCTTCAACAAACGTTGTGAGAACACTAGACCCAAGGGTCGACCACGAAAATAATGGGTCGATGGAATATTAGAAGCACAAAGGAAACAGCAGCAGAGGCGAACAGAAGAGCAAACAACCGCAAATTATATCTCTCCTCGACGCTGAAAGGCAGATGAGGAAGGTAAGGAGAAGAAGAAGAATACAAAAGTATTTAAGTTGTAAGATACAGCTTTTTCTAACCAATTTGAAAATGTAGAAAAAGTTTGCTTATTTTATCTTCCTGGAAAGACACAAATGAACTATACTATAAATAACAAATGACAGTGCCTGGACAATTTGCCAGGATTGGTAAGACCACATGCCTGAGCAATAATAACAATAATATAAATACATTTTAAAAATAAATAAATAAAGCTGCAACTTACCTTGAATTCTCATTTGAAATAACTGATCGCCACAGCCAACGTCTGTTGAATTACGTCCGTACAGTTAAAATATTAAAAACTGCTTACAGAATCCAAAACGACTACAGCATATTTCTTCATCAGGCCAGCTAATATATAGAACGCGTATATATCAGTTCAGTTAATATTTTTAAAAAAATCAGGTATGTTAAAATTCTAGATTTACTAAACTTAACAGCTCAGTTAAAATTCAATGTTTAATTATCATGTCCGTTGAACAATATATTCAATATTTATTTTTCAGTTTGGTTAAAATTCATCAAGAATTTTCTTTGATTCTGGTATGTTCTGGAAGTGCAAAAGTTGAACAGTTTGGAGTGATATTTGCGTGCACAAAATATAATCTACGCACATTTTTTTTAAAAAATCCACATTACTTTAAAATTAAAACAAGAGTAAAGAAATGACCATTAATGGTGTAACGATTAAAGTCATTACACAGAATAATTATTTGATTATAATTAACGGTATATGGTTGCTTATGTTATAAGTATAAACAACATTAAACTCGTATTTACATACAGTTGAAAATATATCATGTAGACAACTGCAGGATGTGAAAAAATAAATTACTGAAAATGTATAACTTTAAAAGCAAAATTAACAAAACAATAAAAGGTAACGATTAACCGAATGGTGGAAAATTGAACTGCATTTTTTATCCAGTTTTCAATCTACTATAATATGAGAATCCATTTGGTGTAGTTCGTTGCACAAGTTTCACTGTTGTGGTCGAATAGCTTCTTGAACGTAGTCTGTGAACGTCATGTTCGAAACATCTCGCCTAAAATATGGAAGTGAAATAAAAAAAATGATAAGTCTCTTCTTGTATTAATACGCAAAGCTTTCACATCGTTGGTTGATCTCTGCAGCCGTCTAGTTGTTATACGTTTAAGTGATATATCTGGAATGAGAATACACATACAGACACGTGACTTGAACGCTACCTGGGCTAAACAATCCATTATTTCTTTTAAAAAACAAAATTCCCTGTCAGCGATCTTCTAGAAGTCTAGACATTAGTCTAACTTAATGTGTGCCACTTAATCGCGTTGACTAACAGCGCCAACTTCCATCATTGATCACTGGGAGCAGGCTAGCAATCCACGTACAGTCGGCACGTTTTTTCACTGCAGCTTAAGAAAACAACTACCTCACGCGGCCATCAATGTGAGACCTGGCTGACCTTGGCCATGCGCAATCGTCCTGGTAATCGTGACCGTGACCTTATCTCGCGGGTGTATATTTAGACCGGTGACACCTGGGAGGTCGACTAGGTTATCTGTCCGCGAGAAGTCGGTCACGGGCAACAAGCGGTGTAAAGGCACTTTTCTACACCCACTTTCAAATTGCAAGCACTGAAATGTAAACAAACGTAGCCCTTTAACTTCAGGGTTATTTTGTTTGTACAGACATAATTATTTGGCGTAAAACTGTGAATGAAGCTTATCTTAAATTACTTTCGTGGGACCAGCAACTACTTCCCACTTCTGCGTATCGTTCATCCTTAACTAAAATAAAGGCCGTCTTGCTAGGGCAGTTAAGTTTATGAGGAATATATTGTACAGTTAGAGGTCATGTTTTCACGACCGTCGCCACATTCTTTAATGATATGGTCGGTATCACGCCAGGCCGGTCTTACTTCCAATAAAAATATCTGGCACTCACTTTTTTAGACTGATCCCCGAAGGAATCTGGGAGTAAAACCCTGATACTTCTTTCAGATCTTTTGTAGGTAGACTAGGGTTGCCAGGTCTACGTTTTTCTAATAAAATTTAGGTGTTTTTTGGTCTTACATTTCACGGCTTAGATTTGGCTTTTTTTTCCGTAAATCGATTTCTTACGTTTTTAAGCAGCTTCGCAAAATTATTGAATAATACTTTAATATTGGCAAAAGGTTGAATATGATACACCATTTGTGCTCCTGGCCAAAAAGGCTTAATTCTTGTTAATAATAATCAGAAATAAGGCGTAATTAGGGTACTTCTACCTTTTAGCTCACAGTGGAGCATAGGTCTTCAACAAACACTTTCCATGTCGTTCTGTTTTTTGCAATTCTTTTAAGATCATTCCATGTCTTTCCCATCATCTTCATCTCTGCTTCCATCTGTCTTCTCCAAGAATTCCTTGGTCTTCCTCTTTGTCTTTTCCCCTGGGGATTCCAAAATGGGCCTGTTGTGTAATACTCTGAGTTGGCTTCCGTAGTGTGTGTCCTATCCATCGCCATCGTCTTCGCTGTATCTCTTTATCCACTGGTATTTATCCGGTACATTTCCATAATTCCACGTTAGTGACTTTGTTCTGCCATTTCCATCCCTTTATTCTGCGCAAGCATCCATTAATGAAAGTCTGTACCTTCGTGATTGTCAATTTTGTTATTCTCCATGTTTCACAGCCATATAATAGGAATCTGGGAGTAAAACCCTGATACTTCTTTCAGATCTTTTGTAGGTAGACTAGGGTTGCCATGTCTACGTTTTTCTCGTAAAATTTAGGTGTTTTCAGTCTCCGTTCCTCGCTGAGGTCAGACAAAACAACTAGCTTAAACAAAGCAGTCAATAAAACCGTTGAACTCACACACGTCACGTTTATTACTCACAAAGGCATACTCCCATATGGATCACACCACACTAGTGATATCATTCACAATACTAAAAGTATTTTCACATGAATAAGCTAACAGCTTCGTAACAACTGGCTTAGCGTGGCTTCTGCTAAGCGCTCACTAGTGATATCATTCACAAAACTAAAAGTCTCTTCATATGAATAAGCTAACAGCTTTTTAACAACTGGCTAAGCATGGCTTCTGCTAAGCGCTCACTAGTGATATCATTCACAATACTAAAAGTCTCTTCACATGAATAAGCTAACAGCTTCGTAACAACTGACACTTCTCACTCGAATTTAAGTTCTACTAGTTTGACTACCTTAGCTTAACTGACCTGTCCTGTCCACTGTCGAACTCTACTGTTCATGGTCCCCGGAATCGTCTAGCAAACTAGCCCAGATGCCCGTACTGACCGCTCGCCTTCAATCGAATGTTCCTAACTTAAACTCCTTAGTCTCACTTAACTCTCCCCTGCCTCGTTTTTGATCGCCCTACACGTTTTCTCCCTGATTCACGATGTGTTCATATTCTCCGCTTTACTAATACTCTTACTAATACTCTCCGACATATTTATCTCCCCTTGACCCGCACCAACTCTACCCTTCTCTCTCCCTCTTGTTATCTCCCTGTTTTAGTAGCAGTAGTAGTTATAGTAGAAGTAGTAATAGTAGTAGTAGTAGTAATAGTAGTAGTAGTAGTAATAGTAATAGTAGTAGTAGTAATAGTAGTAGTAGTAGTAAGAGTAGTAGTAATAGTAGTAGTAGTAGTAATAGCAGCAGCAGTAGCAATAGTAGTAGTAGTAGTAGTAGTAGTAGTAGTAGTAGTAGTAAAAGTAGTAGTAGTAATAGTGTGAGCAGTATTAGTAGTAGTAGTAGCAGTAGTAGTATGTGTATTAGTAGTAGCAATAATAGTAGTAGTAGCAGCAGTAATAGTAGTAGTAGTAGCAGTAGGAGTAGTAGTAGTAGTAGCAACAACAGTAAGAGTAATAGTATTAGTAACTGTAGTAGTAGCAGTATTAGTAGTAGCGCAGTAGCAGTAATAGTAGTATCAGTAGCAGTAGTAGTTGTAGCAGTTGTAGTAGCAATAGTAATAGTTGTAGCAGTAGTAGTAGCAATAGTAGTAGTAGTAGTAGTAGTAGTAGCAATAGTAACAGCAGTAGTGGTAGAAGCAATAGTAGTAGAAGTAGTAGAATAGTAGTAGTAGTAGCAATAGCAGTAGTAGTAGCAATAGTAGTAGTAGTAGTAGTAGCAATAGTAACAGTAGTAGTAGTAGTAATAGCAGTAGTAGTAGTAATAGTAATAGTAGTAGTAGTAGCAATAGTAACAGTAGGAGTAGTAGCAATAGCAGTAGTAGTAGCAATAGTAGTAGTAGTAGCAGTAGTAGCAATTGTAACAGTAGTAGTAGTAGAAATAGCAGTAGTAGTAGTAGCAGTAGTAGTAGTAAAATAGTAGAAGCAGTGATAGTAGTAGTAGTAATAGTAGTAGTATTTGTTGTAGTAGCAGTAGTAGTATGTGTATCAGTAGTAGCAATAATAGTAATAGTAGCAGCAGTAATAGTAGTATTAGCAGTAATAGTAGTAGTAGTAATAGTAGTAGTAGCAGTAATAGTAGTAGTGGTAGCAGTAGTAGTTATAGTAGTAATAGTATTAGCATTAATAGTAATAGTAGTAGTAGTTGTAGTAGTAGCAGTATTAAGTAGTAGTAGTAGCAGTAGTAGTAGTAGTAGTAGTAGTAGTAGCAACAGCAGTATTAGTAATAGTTGTAGTAGCAGTAAGGAAAGAAGTAGAAGAAGAAGAAAAATGAGAAGAAAAAGAAGTAGAAGAAGTTAAAGAAGAAGAAGTAGAAGAAGAAGTAGAAAAATAAGTAGAAGAAGAATAAGAAGAAGAAGAAGAAGTGGGAGAAGAAGAAGAAAGAAGAAGAAGAAGAAGAAGAAGAAGAAGAAGAAGAAATGGAAGATGTAGAAAACGAAGAAGAAGAAGTGGAAGAAGAAGAAGAAAAATAAGTAGAATAAGAAAAAGTAGAAGAAGAATAAGAAGAAGAAGAAGAAGTGGGAGAAGAAGAAGAAAGAAGAAGAAGGAGGAGTGGAAGAAGAAGAAGAAAGAAGAAGAAGAAGAAGAGCCGGACTGATCTACTTTTTTCAGCAAATTTCTGGTACTCATTTTCAAAGCCCGAATGAACCCAGAACCCTTGTCTGCTCCTCGCGATAGGAAATCCAACCCGGGCTCACGTGATCAGTAGACAAGAACATCATCAATTTTACCACAGCTGCTGTATTCCTATACATAATTCTACCGATATCTACCATATTTAGAAACATCCAGCTTAATCCACTCGGCAAGTCGCTGCTAATACTAATACTACTACTACTACTACTACTACTACTACTACTACTACTACTACAGTTACTACTACTGCTACTACTACTGCTACTAATACTACTACTACAATTGCTACAAAACTACCACTTCTTGTACTACTGCTACTACTACTGTACTGCTACTACTAATACAATTATTACAAAAATTACTAATGATGTTACTACCACTACTACAATTACTACAACAATAATGTCTACTGCTACTACTACAAACTGCTACTACTATATTTACTACTACTGCTGCTACTACTGCCATTACTGAACACCTGTTCCTACCACTACAAGAATTACTACTACTATACTATTATTACTGCTGCTACTACTGCAACAATTACTACTAATGCTATTACTATTATTACTGCTAGCACTACTGCTGATGCTACCACGACAACAATTATTATTACTGCTATTGCTATTGCTATTGCTATTACGATTACTACTGCTACTATTACTACTGCTACTATTACTACTGCTACTATTGCTACTGCTACTATTACTACTGCTACTATTACTATTGCTACTATTACTACTGCTACTATTACTAATGCTATAACTAGTTCTGATGTTGTTGCTGTTATTACTGCAATTAATACTACTACTACTACTAATACTACTACTACTACTACTAATACTACTACTAAAACTACTACTACTACTACTACTACTAATATTACTGCTTATACTACTACTACTACTACTACTACTACTACTACTACTAATACTAATGTTACTACTAATACCAATAGTAATACTAATAATAATAGAAAAAGTAATAATAGTAGTAATAGTTGTAATAGTAGCAATAGTAGTAATATATGCAGCTATTAAGATCTTATATAACCAGTAACTTAATTATCCCTTGATCTTCTTTTTCGTCTTCTCATCCCCATCTCTTTTCAACTCTATCTTCCTTTCCTTAATACCGGACTGGATTAATCTCTTAATCTTACGACCCAGTACCTCCGTTTTTAACACACATTCTTTGAGACTTCCTCTCTAGCCTTTGACCTTCCTTGCCCTCTCTGCAGAGCCATAATTGTTAATAGTTCAGGAGGCCAGGATAAATGGTTCTCATTAAGATAAATGTATATCTTCAACATCTCAGGTACAAGTATATCCTCAACATCTCTGGTACATGTATATCTTTAACATCTCATGTACATGAATATTTTCTACATCACAGTACAAGTATATCTTCAACATCTCTGGTACATGTATATCTTCAACATCTCAGGTACAAGTATATCTTCAACATCTCTGGTACAAGTATATCTTCAACATCTCAGGTACATGTATATCTTCGACATCTCAGGTACATGTATATCTTCAACATCTCAGGTACAAGTATATCTTCAACATCTCTGGTACATGTATATCTTCAACATCTCATGTACATGCATATTTTCAACATCACAGGTACAAGTATATCTTCAACATCTCAGTTACATGTATATCTTCAACATCTCAGGTACATGTATATCTTCAACATCTCTGGTACATGTATATCTTCAACATCTCTAGTACATGTATATCTTTAACATCTCAGGTACAAGTATATCTTCAACATCTCAGGTAAATGTATATATTCAACATCTCTGGTACAAGTATATCTTCAACATCTCAGGTACATGTATATCTTCAACATCTCAGGTACATGTATATCTTCAACATCTCAGGTACATGAATATCTTCAACATCTCAGGTACATGAATATCTTCAACATCTCAGGTACATGTATATCTTCAACATCTCAGGTACATGACAGGTACATGAGAAGTCGGTAGACACTAATCTGTGACCTATAATTTGGCTGATCTTTTTCCTGCCTTGTAACTAGACTCTTCGATTTGTCCCTTTCCTGGAGATTTAAACTATTTCACATACAGAAAATGAATAACTGAGACATGAGTTGGTGAAATATGAATGGGGCTAATATGAGTGGGTGAAACATAAGTGGATGGAATATCCGTAGGTGGTACATAAGTGAATATAACATAAATTGGTGGAATATAAGTTGATGCAGGTGGAAACATGAGTGGATATAGCATAAATGGGTGAAAGATGACCGGGTGGAAACATGAGTGGATATAGCATAAACGGGTGAAAGATGACCGGGTGGAAACATGAGTGGATATAGCATAAATGGGTGAAAGATGACTGGGTGGAAACATGAGTGGATATAGCATAAATGGGTGAAAGATGACTGGGTGGAAACATGAGTGGATATAGCATAAATGGGTGAAAGATGAATGGGTGGATATAGTGGGTACAGCATAAATGGATGAAAGATAGATGGATGGAACGTAAGTGGATATAGTGGATATAGCGTAAATGGGTGAAAGATGAATGGGTGGAATAAGTGGATATAGCATAAATGAATTAAAGATAAATGGACGGAACATAAGTGGATATAGTGGGTACAGCATAAATGGATGAAAGATAGATGGATGGAACGTAAGTGGATATAACATAAATGGGTGAAAGGTGAATGAATGGAACATAGGTGGTTATAGCATAAATGTATGAAAGATAAATGGATGGAACAAAAGTGGATATAGTGGATATAGCGTAAATGGGTGAAAGATGAAAGCGTGGAACATAAGTGGATATAGCATAAATGGGTGAAAGATAAAAGCATGGAACATAAGTGGATATAGCGGATATAGCATAAATGGGTGAAAGATGAAAAGACACGGTATCACCCCAGGCCGCCTTTACTTCCCAGAAAAATCTCTGGTACCCATTTTTAGAGGTTGGGTGAACGCCGGAGCCTTGTCAGTCCGAAAAAAAATCCGCCACTGCTGAAGATCGAACTCGGACCCTTCTGGTCAGGAAACGAGCACACTAACCACTCAGCCACCGAGGTGAGCACACTAACCACTCAGCCACCGAGGTGAGCACACTAACCACTCAGCCACCGAGGTGAGCACACTAACCACTCAGCCACCGAGGTGAGCACACTAACCACTCAGCCACCGAGGTGAGCACACTAACCACTCAGCCACCGAGGTGAGCACACTAACCACTCAGCCACCGAGGTGAGCACACTAACCACTCAGCCACCGAGGCTACAAATCGAACATGGCTTGTCGTTAAAAGACAGAATTGATCTATACGCCGAAAAAAGGGCTGCACTTTTGTCGCAAAATGACAACCTATCTGTACTATCTTGAACACAATACCAGACCAGTGCTGCTTTCCTGTGTGTCCGCCACTTACTTCCGGCTATATCGATAATGCAAATAAGCACAAGTGCTCCAGTGAATAAAACGTGGCGTGGTATCGATCCAGCCCATCATACTATGTATTCGATACATATGAGCAAATGATGGAAACTGGAAGGTGCCATTGAATATAATTGAAGCCAGAAGTTTAATCTGAAAAAAAAGAAGAGAAAACGAGAGCCAGACTTATAATAATGATAAATAAATTATGAAAAAAATATTAATGGTTTCTTCAACAGATATATATGGCTCTTTTCGTCTTGTCAGACGATCTAGTGGAGGCTATTGTTTATTTTTTTGAGGTTTTGTTTTTGTCGAACAGCTTCTCTGGTGGCTAATTCTACCAATGTTTGACAAACACACACGGTCACAGAATGAACAAGTCAGGCCCACTGATCCACAGGGTTTTCCATATTTTTATGAGTCTTTTCTCTTTTAAGTTTTGCCTTAGCACAGTCTCAAATGATGTTATCCGTTCCTTATACATGCTCTTCATGATGTGCGATCCCTTGCCAGATGTTCCCAGTCATTTTCACAGATGGAGAAGACTTTCAGAGATGATTTACAAATATCTCTATATTGTAGTTTAGGTCTGCCGATTTGTCTTTTCCCGTGTGCTAGTTTACCATATAGTATTTGATTGGGGATGCGCTTTTCTTCCATTCGTTGGACATGCCCAGCCATCTTAGTCTTCGACATCTGAGCATCGACATGATTGTTGGGGTCTTAGCACGTTGCAGGACAGTTAAGTTGGTTATTTTGTCCTGCCATTTGATGTGCATTATTTTGCGGAGACATCGCATGTGGAAGACATTTAGTCTTTTTCCGAGATTTGAGTATGTTGTCCAGGTTTCAGATCCATATAATAGTGTGCTAAGCACACACGTTTAATATATTAAGAGTTGGTCTTCTGTGTTAGTTTCGTGTTGTTCCAGGCCCTTTCTGTGAGTTTGCCGAAGGTCGTAGCTGTCTTACCAATTCGACTGTTTATTTCTTCATCAAGAGAGATGGGTTGTGTAATTGTGGATCCAAGATGTGTAAATTTTTGAACTGATTCTCATATCTCTCATATCTTAGTGTGTATCTGTGTTAGTCATGTGTCATGTCTTTGTGTGTGCATGTCTGGGTTAGTGATATCTCATATCTTTGTGTACATGTTTGTGTTGGTCATATCTCATATCTTTGTGTGAGCATGTCTGTTTATGTCACAACTCATATCTTTGTGTGCATGTCTATGATAGGCATGAGTAGTATGCAATGTTATATTTGACCTGTATTTGGCCCGCAATTTAACAAAGATATATAGTAGCGCATTTCGCGCCTAATGTACTCAAGGCGCAGGGGGAGTTAACCATGACCGCTCGTGTCGGGATGTTGACCTCTAGCCCCGGTGACCCCGGAAGTGACCTGTTTATGTCTGGTGTGTGCTGACTTTGGTGTTCTTGAAGTACTTGATCGATAGTGATAGGTTAGTAGATTATACAACATCAATGAAAAACGATAAATATAAAACAGAAAGCAAATTGATATATTTTATTCTTTTATTATCTCAATAGGTGTATAGCATACAGTGGATAGTATATAACATTACAACAATATTTAGTACACTGAGTAAATATATAGTACAAGTATAATATTTATTTATAGCTATGTAGTTGGGTGTCTGCTTAGCCTTTACAAGCGATTTTATTGTAATATCCCGTTGTATGAGACACAGGTGTCGTGTCGTTGTAACAGTCACAGGTGTCGTGTCATGATGTTGTTGAATGTTTCCATGCTATGTCATTGTAGCAGTCATAGGTGTCATGTCGTTGTATCAGACACGTATGGCATGTCGTTGTATCAGACACGTATGACATGTCGTTGTATCAGACACGTATGGCATGTCGTTGTAACAGTCACAGGTGTCGTGTCATGATGTTGTTGAATGTTTCCATGCTATGTCATTGTAGCAGTCATAGGTGTCATGTCGTTGTAACAGGCATGTCGTTGCATCAGACACGTATGTCATTGCAATAGTCATGTCGTTGTAATGGTCACAGGTGTCATATCGTTGTATCAGACACGTATGTCATATTGTAACAGTCACGAATGTCATGTCGTTGTAACAGGCATGTCTTAACAGTCACAGGTGTCATGTCGTTGTAACAGTCACAGGTGTCGTGTCATCATGTTGTTGACTGTTTCCATGCTATGTCTTTGTAGCAGTCATAGGTGTAAATTTGTTGTATCAGACATGTCGTCATGTCGTTATAACAGTCACAGGTGTCGTGTCGTTGTAAACAGTCACAGGTGTCGTGTCATCATGTTGTTTACTGTTTCCATGCTATGTCTTTGTAGCAGTCATAGGTGTAATGTTGTTGTATCAGACATGTCGTTATAACAGTCAAAGGTGTCGTGTCGTTGTATCAGACACGTATGTTATGTCGTTGTATGAGACACAGGTCTCATGTCATGATGTTGTTGTACTAGTAGTTGTTGTTGGAGTAGTTGTAGTAGTAGTAGTGGAAGATGTTAGAAGACGTGTTTGTTTAGCCGATGACAACTTTCAAATTAGTAGATGACAACTTTCAAATTATTAGAGAACAACTTTCAAATTATTAGATGACAACTTTTGAAATAGTAGATGACAACTTTGAAATAGTACAGGACAACTTTTGAATTAGCAGAGGACAACTTTTGAAATAGTATAGGACAAGTTTTGAAATAGTCGAGGAAAACTTTTGAAATAGCAGAGGACAACTTTTGAGATAGCAGAGGGCAACTTTTGAAATAGTAGGGGACAACTTTTTAATTAGCAGAGGACAACTTTTGAAATAGTCGAGGAAAACTTTTGAAATAGCAGAGGACAACTTTTGAAATATTAGAGGACAACTTTTGAAATAGTAGAGGACAACTTTTGAATTAGTAGAGGAGAACTTTGAAATAGTAGAGGACAACTTTGAAATAGTAGAGGACAACTTTTGAAATAGTAGAGGGCAACTTTTGAAATAGTAGAGGACAACTTTTGAATTAGCAGAGGACAACTTTTGAAATATCAGAGGACAACTTTTATTGGACTGACTTAACAAGCGCGTTGGAAATTGTTATTCTTGTACTTATCCTAACCTCTTTGGATTTCCATATCTTTATCACTTGATCGAATGACAGACAACAGTAAAGGTGAACATTACAGGTAAGAAAACTTAGTTCCAAACCCTAATTTTTAGTTGATTTTTCATGTAAATTTGATACATGGGCGTATCAAATATTATGTTTGGGGTGTGCCAATAGGTTAAATTTCAATTTTTTATCAATTTCATGGCGTAGCCCTCAAAAATGGGTAAAGGGGATAAAATCTTAAAAGTGCTTTTTATGTACACTCTTGATACGGGGATGCCTAATATAAAGTTTGGGGTATGCCTAGAGGTTAAATTTCAATTTTTTGTATCGATTTCATAGGCGTATCCCTCAAAAATGGACAAGGGGTAACAATCATAAAAGTGATTTTTAAGTAAAATGTTGCTATGGGGGTGCCTAATATAAAGTTTGGGTAAGCCTAGAGTTTAAATTTACTATTTTTAACAGTTTTATGGGCATAGCCATAAAAAATGGTCAAGGGGGTAACAATTTTAAAAGTGGTTTTTAAGCAAATTTTTGTTATGGGGATGTTTAATATAAAGTTTGGGGTAAGTCTATATGTTAATTAAAATTTTTATTGATTTCATAGGCGTATCCTTCAAAACGTGGATGGAGGTAAGAACCATAAAATGGTATTTCAAGAAAAATTTTATCTTTTAGTGGTGTTATGGTTGGAGTGTAACCTACGTGTTTGGTAATACTTTCGTTTAGTATAGTTATAGCAGGGGGCGTAACTTTCATGGCTTGTTACAGAGTTGTGACAGGGGCGTGAACTTTAAGTTTAGTCTTTCAATGGGGTGTTTTTAGTGTGTTTGGTTTTTTCTAGTGTTGTATGAATATTTTCATTACTCATTTAGACACAGTCGTAACTATCGTCATGTGCAAAAATTTCTACTAAATTAGAATTATTTATTAGGATTTTCTCAGCTGTATTAAAGTCTTTGTTTGAAAAGTGGACACTTTGGTCAAAATATATTTGGTCTCATTGGTCAAAATATAATTTTAGTAAGTTATCAGGTCAAAAATCAAGACATACTAGACAGCCTGCATTTTCAATTTTTTGTTATAAGACGAGATTTTTGTGCTTTGGGGTTAAATTATTTTGTCTTTTGGACTTTGGGTATAAATTGTTCGCCTTTTGCGTGTAACTAGTATCACTTTGGCCCTAAATTTCATGGTTTTCAGTTAATCTTTTTGAAAATTTGATGACATTTTTGTGATTTGGGTGTTAAATTATTTGGCTTTTGTAATATTTTTTGGAATTTGAATATACATTTTTGGGCTTTGTGCCTAACAATTTTGAGTAGGGGTGTCTTTTTGACAAACTTTTGGCCTTTTAATATAACTTTTTCGACTTTCGTGTCTAACTATTTTGACTTTGGGCCTAAATTCTTTAGGGTTTTGCGTCCAAGTTTGTGACTATGAGTCGAAATTTTAGGGTTTGGAACTAAGTTTTCTTACCTGTAATGTTCACCTTTACTATTGTCTGTCATTCGATCAAGTGATAAAGATATGGAAATCCAAAGAGGTTAGGATAAGTACAATAATAAAAATTTCCAACGTGCTTGTTAAGTCAGTTCAATAAAAGTTGTCCTCTGCTAATTCAAAAGTTGTCCTCTACTATTTCAAAAGTTGTCCTCTACTATTTCAAAAGTTGTCCTCTGCTATTTCAAAAGTTGTCCTCTACTATTTCAAAAGTTGTCCTCTGCTAATTCAAAAGTTGTCCTCTACTATTTCAAAAGTTATCCTCTGCTATTTCAAAAGTTGTCCTCTACTATTTCAAAAGTTGTCCTCTATTATTTCAAAAGTTGTCCTCTACTATTTCAAAAGTTATCCTCTGCTATTTCAAAAGTTGTCCTCTACTATTTCAAAAGTTGTCCTCTGCTAATTCAAAAGTTGTCCTCTACTATTTCAAAAGTTATCCTCTGCTATTTCAAAAGTTGTCCTCTACTATTCAAAAGTTGTCCTCTGCTAATTCAAAAGTTGTCCTCTACTATTTCAAAAGTTATCCTCTGCTATTTCAAAAGTTGTCCTCTACTATTTCAAAAGTTGTCCTCTACTATTTCAAAAGTTGTCCTCTACTATTTCAAAACTTGTCCTTTACTATTTCAAAAGTTGTCCTCTGCTAATTCAAAAGTTGTCCTCTACTATTTCAAAAGTTGTCCTCTACTATTTCAAAGTTGTCATCTACTATTTCAAAAGTTGTCATCTAATAATTTGAAAGTTGTCATCTACTAAGTTGAAAGTTGTCATCGGCTAAACAAACACGTCTTCTAACATCTTCCACTACTACTACTACAACTACTCCAACAACAACTACTAGTACAACTACAACAACAACATCATGACATGAGACCTGTGTCTCATACAACGACATAACATACGTGTCTGATACAACGACACGACACCTGTGACTGTTACAACGACATGACAACTGTGACTGTTACAATGACATGACTGTTACAATGACATGACATTCGTGACTGTTACAACATGACATACGTGTCTGATACAACGACATGACATTCGTGACTGTTACAATGACATGACACCTGTGACCATTACAACGACATGACTGTTGCAATGACATACGTGTCTGATACAACGACATGCCTGTTACAACGACATGACACCTATGACTGCTACAAGGACATAGCGTGGAAACGGTCAACAACATCATGACACGACACCTGTGACTTTTACAACGACATGACATACGTGTCGGACACAACGACATGACACCTGTGACTGTTACAACGACATGCCATACGTGTCTGATACAACGACATGAGACCTATTACTGCTACAATGACATAGCATGGAAACATTCAACAACATCATGACACTACTCCTGTGACTGTTACAACGACACGACACCTGTGTCTCATACAAGGGGGGATTACAATAAAATCGCTTGTAAAGGGCAAAGCAGACACCCAACCGCATAGCTATAAATAAATATTATACTTGTACTATATACTCGAAAGGCGAATATGGCAGACCACCGTGAAAGAGACTGGAGCCTCATCACGTAACAATCCAAAGAAAGCCATGGAGAGAAATTCTAACTACTGTTCTAGGAAAGAAATAAAAATAGCTACATGGAATGTTAGGACCTTATACCAACAAGGAAAACTAGAAAATTTTATGGCAGAAGCAGAATGATTAAACATAGATATCTTAGGCATATCAGAAACAAGATGGAAGGAAAGTGGATACATACAAGACGATAAATATACATTTATATATTCAGGTGACACAAAAGAACATCAAAGAGGAGTAGGCATTCTAATAAAACGAGAGTTACAAAAATATAGAAATACTCAATTGACATATAATGATAGGAATATACTAATAAAAATGAAGGCAAAACCATTCGACATAGCAATAATACAGACATACGCACCTACTCAAGACTATACAGACGAACAAATAGAGGCATACTATGAAGATCTAAACACACTTATGAAGCAAGTGAAATCATCAGACATCTTGATTATAATGGGTGATATGAACGCTAAAGCAGGAGAAGATAAATATAAGACAATAATAGGAAATCATGGTCTAGGAAAAAGGAATAACAGAGGAGTAAGATTAATACAATTTGTGAAGAAACAGACTGATAATATGCAACACCTTCTTTGAGCAAGAGAAAAGGAAATTATACACATGGAAAAGCCATGGAGACAAGAAGAGAAATCAAATAGATTACATAATAATAAAAGACAAATTCAGGAACAGCGTCAAGAAAGCCAAAACCTACCCAAGAGCAGACATTAATTCAGACCACAATCCTGTAATGATAAAAATGAAAATCAAATTAAAGAGAAGCAAACAAAAAACTAATTCAGCAACACCAATAGATATAACAGCGTTAAACCAGAAAGATGTACAAGAAACTTATACTGTACAAGTAAAGAACACATATGGAAAGCTACTAGATGAGGAGATTGAACAGTACAGAAGAGAAAATCCTGAAGAAAAAGTCAGAACAAAATGGCAATGCATAAAAAACAGCATGCAAGAATCCTGCAACACCTTGCCCAAAAAGGAAAGTAATAAAAAACAAAAATGAATAACTGACAAAATCTTAGAAAAAATGGAAGAAAGAAGACAAGCGAAAAACACTGCCAGATACAAGGATATAGACAATGAAATACGGAGAATGTGCAAAAAGGCAAAAGAAGACTGGCTCAACCCAAGATGTCTAGAAGTCGAAACTATGGAAAGTAAACAAAACTTAAGAGAGATGCACACAGAAATAAAGAGGATGACGAATAAAGACAAAAAAGCTGCAGGAAACGGATGTATTGCAAACAAAGAGGGAAGAATGCTAACAGACAACAAAGATATAATATATAGATGGAAAGAATATATAACAGAATTATTTCACGACGAAAGGGACAAAAAGCCAGACATAAAATGTACATACAACTATAAAATCCTGAAATCTGAAGTAGAAAAAGGTATAAAAACAATGAGAAAGGGAAAAGCAGTAGGGCCTGACAATATACAGATAGAGATGATACAGGCTCTAGAAGAGTTTGGCGTCGAAGTGATCACAGGCATATGCAATGACATATACCATACAGGATACATACCAAACGATCTAAAAACATCAACTTTCATTGCATTGCCTAAAAAGAATGGTGAAGCTGAATGCAGTGACTTCAGAACAATAAGCATAATAAGCCAGGTAACAAAAAGTTTACTAAAAGCTATACAGGGAAGGATTCAATATAAAATCAATACTAAATTAGATGAGCAACAATTTGGATTCAGGAAAAACAGTGGGACAAAAGAAGCCATATTCTGCATGAGAACATTGATTGAAAAGTACACAGAAGTAAACAAACCAATATATGCCTGCTTTATAGACTACACCAAAGCTTTCGATAGAATACACCATAACCAACTTATAGACTGCCTAAAGGATATAAATCTAGACGACGCAGACATACGACTAATATGTAATTTGTACTGGGAGCAAACAGCAATAATAAGATATAACATGGAGAACTCTACACCCATGGGCATAAAAAGAGGAGTAAGACAAGGATGCATCCTATCACCAAGCTTGTTCAATCTATACACTGAGCAAATCTTCAAAAACATCTCAGATACCAGGACTAAACATTAATGGAAAGATAATCAATAACCTGAGATATGCTGATGATACTGTTCTACTAGCAGAAAAACCTAAAGACCTACAACAATTGCTTAATGTGATAAATATAACAAGCAAAAAATATGGACTAGAAATGAATATCAAAAAGACTAAAACTATGATCATAAACAAAGAAAATTCTCAAGACCTACAATTAAATATCACAGTTGAGGGAATACATCTGGAGACAGTCCAGAGTTACAACTACCTGGGACATACTATAACCAATGATGGAAAATGCAAACTGAAATAAACAAATGAATAGGTATGGCAAAAAGTAATTTTAATGCCATGAAAAATATACTAACAACAAAACAAATATCAACAGGGCTGAAACTAAGAATGGCAAAATGTTACATCTTCTCAATATTCCTGTATGGTGTAGAAACATGGACATTAGACAAGAAATGACTTGAAAAACCTTTGAAATGTGGATTTATAGAAGCATATGTAGAATTGGATGGAAACAAAAGATAACAAACGATAAAGTTTTAAAACAACTAAAATAAAAAGAGAACTCTTCTTCTTCTTCCTCCTTTTAGCTCCCAGTGGAGCATAGGTCTTCAACAAACACTTTCCAAGTCGTTCTGTTTTTGCAATTCTTTTAAGATCATTCCATGTCTTCCCCATCATCTTCATCTCTGCTTCGATCTGTCCTCTCCAAGAATTCCTTGGTCTTCCTCTTTGTCTTTTCCCTGGGGATTCCAAAAAAGGGCCTGTTGTGTAATACTCTGAGTTGGCTTCCGTAGTGTGTGCCCTATCCATCGCCATCGTCTTCGCTGTATCTCTTTATCCACTGGTATTTGACCGGTACATTTCCATAATTCCACGTTAGTGACTTCGTCCTGCCATTTCCATCCCTTTACTCTGCGCAAGCATCCATTAATGAAAGTCTGTACCTTCGTGATTGTCAATTTTGTTATTCTCCGTGTTTCACAGCCATATAATAGGACCGACTTAACATTTGAGTTGACAATTTTTATTTTTGTATTTAGCCTAATTTCTTTGGATTTCCATATGTTTCCCAGTGCAATGAAAGCTCCTCTTGCTTTTGATATCCTTATTTTGGTATCATTTTCTGTTCCTTCCTCTTTATATATATTACTGCCCAGATATATGTAAGATTGTACGTCTAGTAGAGGTATTTCTCCTAGTTTTATTTGGTTATTGCCAACTGCATTAATTCTCATAATGTTAGTCTTATCTCTAGTAATCTTTAGTCCTAGCTGTTGTGATCTCTCATCTAATATACTCATTTTATCCTGCATCTGTTGATGTCTGTGTGATAGGAGAGCTATGTCATCAGCAAAGTCTAAATCATCAAGTTGTTTGGTCAGTGACCACTGGATCCCATTTATGTTGTTTTGAGTTATTTTCATAATCCAATCTATGGCCAGTAGAAAGAGAAATGGAGACAGAAGGTATCCTTGCCTTACTCCTGTTTGTTCCTTCATACATTGTTTTTATCAGGTTAATAAACTTTATGGGGATTCCGTAATGACTCAGCAACTTCCAAAGCATTCTTCTGTCTAAACTATCAAATGCCTTTTCGTAATCTATGAATCCAATATAAAGTGGGGATTTTAGTTCTAAACATTGTTCAACTATTATACGTAGAGTAGTTATTTGATCAGCACATGATCTGTTCTTCCTAAAACCTGCTTGTTCATCTCTCAAGTGTTCTCTATAGCTTCTGTTAGTCTCTCCAGAATGATTCTGCTTAATATTTTCCTGGCACTGATAGTAGCATAATTCCCCTATAATTTGTGCACTCCTGTAAACTTCCTTTCTTTGGTAGTTTGATCATATAACCTTCTTTCCAGTCTTTAGGTATTTCTTCCCTCTCCCAAATTTTATCCAATAGATCATGTAACATCTTGGTAGAGGTGTTAATATCTGCTTTGATGGCTTCCGAAGGAATTTCATCTGGTCCTGTGGCTTTACCATCTTTTAATAGTTTGATGGCTTTCATTATTTCTTCTTTGCTTGGTTTTCCGCAGTTAACGTGTAACTCTTCTTCTGCTAGTAGTATATCTGGAGGATTATTTGAGCCGGGTCTGTTCAAAAGTTCTTCAAAGTGCTCTTTCCATCTCTCCATTTGTTCTCTTATATTACTAAGCAGATTTCCTTTCTTATCTTTGATAAAGGCGTTGATCTGTTTGTATTTTCCACCTAATTTCTTTGTGCTGTTGTACAATTCTTTCATACTCCCTTTATTTGCTGCTTCTTCTGCCTGTTTAGCTAGTTCATCTATAGATTTCCTCTTATCCCTTTTAATGCATCTTCTCACTTCTTTGTTCACCTCTGTGTAAGCTTCCTGTGTCTTGGCTTTATTACTTCTTGTTTTGCTTTTATTTATGTCTGCTTTCTTGTTCTTTCTTTCTTTAATTTTATCCAGGGTCTCTGCTGTCATCCATGCCTTATCCTGGCGCTCTCTTTTCCCTAGTGTTTCTTCGCATGTCTCTTTCCATATATTTTTTACCTGTTTCCAATGATCTTCTATATTTATTGTATTTTCTAGTTGTTGGAGGACTTGGTATTTGTTTGATATTGTGACTGCGAATTTATCTTTAATTCCTTGTTCTTTAAGAAACCCTACATTGAAATACTTTCTACCCTTATTCGTTGTAGTATACCTTTTTAGTTTAATTTTAAGTTTAGCTATCAGAAGATGATGATCAGAAGCTATATCTGCCCCTCTATATACTTTTACATCCTGTAAGGATGACTTAAACTTATTATTAATACATATGTGATCAATTTGATTTTCCGTTCTATGATCTGGTGACACCAATGTAGCTTTGTGTATTCTTTTATGTTGGAACATTGTTCCTCCTAGGCTCATTTGATTAAGGGCGCAGAATTTCACAAATATCTCTCCATTCTCGTTTATATCTCCAAGTCCATGTTTTCCCATAATCTCTTCGAAGCCTCTGTTGTCTGATCCTACCTTAGCATTTAGGTCTCCCATCAAGATTATAATATCCTTGACTCGTCTTGCATCCATCTGACATTGTAGCTGTTTATAAAATCATCTTTAACTGAGTCATCCTTATCGTTGGTTGGTGCATAGCATTGTATAATGTGTAATTTTCTTTTGTTTTTGGTTGTTCTAAATGTTGCTCTCACCAGTCTTGGTCCCACTGCCTCCCATTCTATTAGTGTCTTCTGTGCATTCTTTGATAGCATTATAGCTACCCCTTCGCTATGTTGTGCTCCTGGTTCCTGGTGTCCTGATAATAAAATCATCTCTCCTGTATTCAATTTTATTTTCTCCGCTCCCAGCCATCTTGTTTCACACATTCCCAGAATATCTATCTTGTAGTTAGTCATTTCTAAAGACATGTATGATGGTTACACATGTGCAGTTCGAACAGAGGAAGGACTGAGCGAATGTTTCCCAATAGAAACTGGGGTTAAACAAGGATGTATTTTATCGCCCTTGTTATTTGGAATTGTTATGGACTTCATAATGAAGAAATGCTGCACTGGTAATAAAGGCATCGAATGGATACAAGGAGACCATTTGGAGGACCTGGACTTTGCTGATGACATAGTTCTCATCAGCAATCAGATAAAAACGATGCAGGAAAACACAAATGAACTATCATCAATAGCCAGCAAAATTGGGCTTGAGGTCAATCATGAAAAGACTAAAGTCATGAAAAGTTTAATTCCAACAAGTGACAAAATATACATGGAAAACAAACCAGTAGAAGAGATCGATCACTTCATCTATCTTGGAAGTCACATTGATCGAGAAGGGGATACGAGCAAAGAAATTAGAATCAGACTGGCTAAAGCAGCAATGTCTTTCAGAAGCCTTGAAAAGTTGTGGAAATCAAAACTCATTAGCACAAACACAAAACTTAGGCTATTCAAATCAAATGTACTATCAACCCTTACGTATGCGTGTGAAAGCTGGAAAACAACAAGAGATATAGAAACAAAGTTGAACGCATTCGAAAATAAATGTCTAAGGAAAATACTTGGTATAGAATGGAACGAATTCAAAACAAACGAGGAAATTAGAGAAATCGCCAATCAACCACTAATATCTTCAGTAATAAAGAAAAGACGATGGTCATACGTTGGACATGTGATGAGAAGAGATAATAATCGAATAGCAAAGCAAGCCCTCATATGGGAAACAACAGGTAAAAGAAAAAGAGGAAGACCCAGGGAGACACTGAGAAGAACATTGATGAGAGAGGCAAGAGCAGCAGGAATCGGCTCCCTCAATGAGATAGAACTGCTTGCACAGAACAGAGACAGATGGCGAGATTTGATAAAATATCTTTAAAAGAAAACTGCTAGAACAAAAATTCATATAGGAGAAGGTGTATCTTGGTCTACGCCCTATGGGCCGGTTACGGCTCGAAAGGTCAATAGATAGATAGATAGTTAGTCATTTCTGCTGCCACTTGTGGCAGCAAAAAGAAAACTACTAATTACAATTAAGACAAGACAAATGACATTTTTGGGGCATGTTAAAAGACACAACAGCCTACTAAAAGTAATATTGAAGGAAAAATACAAGGTAAAAGAGGCAAAGGCAGACCAAGACTAACATGGACGAGTAACATCAAAAGATGGTCAAGTCAATCTATGACAGCCTGCACCATGAAAGCAAGAAACAGAGTAGAATGACGATCCATGGTAGCCAACCTTCGTTGCGGAGAAGGCACACGATGATGATGATGATATATTTACTCAGTGTACTAAATATTTTTGTAATGTTATATAATATCCACTATATGCTATACACCTATTGAGATAATAAAAGAATAAAATATATCTTTTGCTTTCTGTTTTATATTTATCGTTTTTCATTGATGTTGTATAATCTACTAACCTATCACTATCGATCAAGTACTTCAAGAACACCAAAGTCAGCACACACCAGACATAAACAGGTCACTTCCGGGGTCACCGGGACTAGAGGTCAACATCCCGACACGAGCGGTCATGGTTAACCCCCCCCCCCCCCCCTCCGCGCCTTGAGTACATTAGGCGCGAAATGCGCCTACTATATATCTTTGTTAAATTACGGGCCATATACGGGGCCAAATACATCATTGTATACTACTGTGGTTATGTTATTCTCATATATATATATATATATATATATATATGTATATATATATATCACTATCATCGTTTCTGGGAGCAGTGACAGCCCTATAGGAGCTGGCGCCCAGTGCAAGCTGAACTTCGGCGCCCTTTTTAAGCATAATGATAAACATTTTTTTCCGAGAAAGAGATGGATAAAGAGAATACTAGAGTCACTAGGAGGGATAACACCAGAAGAGGCCAACAGAAGAGCAAAGAATCGCAGATTGTATCTCCCCTCCTCGACGCCAACGGCAATGGAGGAAGGATAGAAGAAGAAGATAAAAATTTTCTCAAGAAAGAAAAATTAAAAAAAGATTGTTAAGCTTGATGGTGCCCCTAAACACATGTGGCGCCCGGTGCAACTGCCAGAGTTGCCGGTATCTTTAGTCGGCTCTTCTTGGGAGTTCAGTATCGACTATTGTGACCTAATATAAAGATCGTGACTGTTTGTACTTTTTAGTCACTTGGCTACAGTCTGGTGTATTTGTCTTCTCCCTGGTGCACATGTAATTCACTGTACACTGTGTACAGTCCAAACTTCATGTGTAACTATGTACGTGAGTCTTAATTGCTACGATGACATCCATACTTTACTTTCTGCCGGCTCAGACATAATACCGACCACATTACCCAAAAATCATGTGCGGACGGTCTGTAAAATTATGGTCACTAACACAATATTTCCTATACGCCACTTGGCGCGACGGGACTCTTTACTTTACTTACTTACTTTCTTTGGTCCAGTATTGACATTTAAGTGCAATTGGTTAGGTATGTAAAAAGCTTCAGTTTCAATGGCGGTGCACGGTGCATCAGGAGATAACTACCTCTCTGCCGTGATGCAACAATACGCCCTACTATCTCATTCGATAGTAAAGTAAAGTAAAGTACCCCCGTCACGCCAAGTGGCGTATAGGGAATATGGTGTTAGTGACCATATATTTTACAGACCTTCGGCACATGATTTTTGGGGTAATGTGGTCGGTATTACGCCCGTGCCGCTTCACTTTCCCTGAAAAAAATCAGGTACCCATTAAAGGCTGGGTGAACCCGGAAGCCGTTGGTTGGGATCGAACCCTACCTCTTGTCCTTTGTAGTCCAGTTCATCATTCGATAGGATGCAACGCTATTTGTTTGATCTTGCGCCAGGCAAGTAGCTCTGAAATTTGTGTTTAACGAAGCAACACATTTTACAAATATTTTGAATCCTGATCAAGCACTATCACACTTGGCCAAGCTGGTTTGTTTTCCGAGCGATAACAGGGAGATGAAGCTGGGTTTTGATCACTTCTGGTTCACTTTCTCCGACGCAATCATTATGATATGACTTGATCGGTGATCTGTCCCAACATTAAATGCAGGTATTACATTATATCTTATATGCTTAAGAAAATGGCTTGGCAGAAGGTCAACAACAGAAATGATAAAGAACTGTCGAGACCGAAAGTTGTGGAGAGACATGATCACCTACGCCAGTAGGTCCGGTACTTGATGATGATGATTACATTATATCTTTGGGGAATAAAAAAAATTACATGGAATGATGGAAAGAAAGAAATGTTATAGGTCTTTTCTATTATAACTGTGTCACTGTCGTACATGTGAACAAGATAAAACAACAGACGAAGACTTTGAGAAAATACAAGAAGAAGAAGAAGATGAAAGAATAAGAATGTAAAGAAGAAGATGAAAAAGGAAAAAAAACCGAAAGAAGAAAATAAAAATGGAAGAAGCGGAAAGAAAATAAACGGAAGAAGAAGAAAAGAAATAAGCTAAAAGAAGATGAAACGAAAACAGCGGAAGAAGATCAAAAAGGAAGAAATGGAAAAAAAGCAACCTGAAGAAGCAGAAGAAAATGAAAACATAAGAAGCGGACAAAAATGAAGAGCAGGAAGAGGAAGAGGAAAAGAAAGAAGTGGGCGAAGAAAACGAACATACGGCAGAAGCGCAGAAAAAAAACAATGTGAAAAGGAATAAAGAGATGAAGAAGAAGATGAAAATGAAGAAGTTATAAAGGAAGCGGACGCAGATTAAAAGGAAGAAGCAAAGGAACATGAAAAAATGAATAAACGGAAGTAAGACACAACGGAAGAAGCGGTAGCAGCAGATGAAAAGCAAGAAGCGGGAAAAAAGCACCAACAAAATTGAGAAGCAGAAAAATAAAATGAAAAAAAGAAAGCAGCTAAAGAAGCAAAAGAAATTGAAAAGGAAGATGCGGAAGAAGAAATTAAAGAAAAGTAAGACGAGGGAATAGGAAGAAGTGGAACAAGAACACGAGAAAAAAGGAAGAGGTGGAAGAGGAACATGAGAAAAAAGAAAGAAGTTGAAGAGAAACATGAGAAAAAAGGAAGAAGTGGAAGAAGAACATGAGAAAAAAGGAAGAAGTTGAAGAGAAACATGAGAAAAAAGAAAAGGTGAAGAGGAACATGAGAAAAAAGGAAGAAGTTGAAGAGAAACATGAGAAAAAAGGAAGAAGTTGAAGAGAAACATGAGAAAAAAGGAAGAAGTTGAAGAGAAACATGAGAAAAAAGGAAGAAGTGGAAGAAGAACATGAGAAAAAAGGAAGAATCGGAAGAAGAACATGAGAAAAAAGGAAGAAGCGGCAGAAGAACATGAGAAAAAAGGAAGAAGTGGAAGAAGAAGATGAGAAAAAAGGAAGAAGTGGAAGAAGAACATAAGAAAAAAAGGAAGAAGCGGAAGAACATGAGTAAAAAGGAAGAAGTGGATGAAGAACATGAGAAAAAAAGGAAGAAGCGGAAGAACATGAGAAAAAAGGAAGAAGTGGAAGAAGAAGATGAGAAAAAAGGAAGAAGTGGAAGAAGAACATAAGAAAAAAAGGAAGAAGCGGAAGAACATGAGTAAAAAGGAAGAAGTGGATGAAGAACATGAGAAAAAAAAGGAAGAAGCGGAAGAACATGAGAAAAAAGGAAGAAGCGGAAAAAGAACATGAGAAAAAAGAAAAAAGCGGAAGAACATGAGAAAAAAGGAAGAAGCGGAAGAACATGAGAAAAAAGGGAGAAGCGGAAAAAGAACATGAGAAAAAAGAAAAAGCGGAAGAACATGAGAAAAAAGGAAGAAGCGGAAGAACATGAGAAAAAAGGAAGAAGCGGAAGAAGAACATAAGAAAAAAAGGAAGAAGCGGAAGAACATGAGAAAAAAGGAAGAAGCGGAAGAACATGAGAAAAAAGGAAGAAGCGGAAGAAGAACATAAGAAAAAAAGGAAGAAGCGGAAGAACATGAGAAAAAAGGAAGAAGCGGAAGAAGAACATAAGAAAAAAAGGAAGAAGCGGAAGAACATGAGAAAAAAGGAAGAAGCGGAAGAACATGAGAAAAAAGGAAGAAGCGGAAGAAGAACATAAGAAAAAAAGGAAGAAGCGGAAGAACATGAGAAAAAAGGAAGAAGCGGAAGAAGAACATAAGAAAAAAAGGAAGAAGCGGAAGAACATGAGAAAAAAGGAAGAAGCGGAAGAAGAACATAAGAAAAAAAGGAAGAAGCGGAAGAACATAAGAAAAAAAGGAAGAAGCGGAAGAAGAACATAAGAAAAAAAGGAAGAAGCGGAAGAACATGAGAAAAAAGGAAGAAGCGGAAGAACATGAGAGTAAGAAGCGGACGAAGAACATGAGAAAAAATGAAGAAGTGGAAAAAGGACATCAGAAAGAAAGGAAAAAGCGGAAAAATAAAATGAAAAAAATGAAGAAGCGGAAAAAAGATGTAAAGGAAGAAGCGGGAAAAGAAAATGAAAAGGAGAAGTAGAAAATTAAAAAAGGATGAAGAGGAAAAAATATAAGCAAGAATTAAGCAAATCTTCGTATTCATTATTTGTTTAGTAATGTCAATGTCAAATGTTCAGTTCTCCGAACATACGCTATGGAGGGCAAGGAACAGCGATTGCCATAATAAGATTTTAAAGCTTAACAGATGAACTATACTGGATACATATTATTGGAGGTGAGGGAGCCAGTGCTCTTTCTTGCTGTCGTTACTTTTCCAATAAAAATGAACTAGACATCCATTCCTTTTTATGATGGGTCAGCGATAGATACTAAAGTTGGGATCGGACCCCATTCTTCAAGCCGGCGCACTGCGAGTATACTGTCTACACTCTTCTGCAGAATTGACTCATTTAAAACATACATTTTATTTAGTCTGAAGATGGGTAAGTGATCTGGTTGTTCCGGAGTGCTTGGTGGGAAAAGCAGATGTATCTATAATCAACACTTTACAGGAACTGACTACATACGCTTCGAGAATTGTTGGGACGTCGGTGGAGCGGATATGGGGATGCCCCGACTGCAGTGCAACTAATTGCATGAATATAAATTTCATCTACATTGCTCATGACAAGGGCATCAATTTTGTCTTTGTTATTTTGTTTACGCAAACAATAGTAAGAACATTTTATGTTTAAAACTAACAAAATAAAATACATTTTTTAAACGAATTAAAAACATAAATTTGTGTCTTGAAGAACTCTTTCTCTCTCTCTCTCTCTCTCTCTCTCTCTATATATATATATATATATATATATATATATATATATATATATATATATATATATTTTTTTTTTTTACATATAAACTAGATAAACGCAATGTTTACTGTACTTGGCCAGTTGCTAGCTCTGACACGATCATATAGCCGAGGTTATGTGCACATTTTTGCGGTCGTTCCTGAGTTTTTTGTTTGTTTAACAAATCGCATCTGTGTAATCGGAATAAAATGAGGGAGCTTTGGTAGTGCATTCAGGCCAGCGGTTCTGGGCCTGTAGAACCTCATAGCTCTGAAGGTTCGGTATCTAATCATGTTTGGAAAACATTATTTTCTCAGAGGTTGATTTAAATTGAATATTTTAGTTTAAACAAAAAACGCAAAGAGCCTAGTCACACTAAGTGGCGCGTGGGAATATGGTGTTTGTGATCATAATTTTTATAGACTCTCGGCACATACTTTTTGGGGTAATGTGGTCGGTATTACGCCCGAGCCGCTTTCCTATAAAAAAAATCCGGTACTCAATTAAGGCTGAGAGAAGCCGTCGATCAGGATCGAATCCGACCTCTTGTTTTTTGTAGTCCAGTTCACTAACCACTGAGCTATCACTGCTGCCAATATTTTATCTGGAGCAAAATCATATAAGAGAATTGCTGGTACCATACTATGGCATTGCGTCCAATGAGCGGAGTTCTAACAAGTTGCTGAATCAATAACCAGCCAACCAAACAGCTAACAAACCTGTTAGCCTTACAACCAGCTAAGCAACGAATAAACACATGACAAACTAACAAGAAAACTAAATCAAATTAAACAATCAACCAATCAACTAACTATTAAACTAAGAAACAAATAAACTAACTAACCATTAAATCAATGAACAAACATATCAACAAACCATCGAATTTACAAGCCAGTTACCCAGCCAATCTTTCTCTCGTGTTCTATTCTTGACTTTAAACCACACAAGGAATCTTTAATAAACATTAGAACACCAGACTCAAGAGTTGACCACGAAAAAGAATGGATTGATTGAAATATTAGAAACACTAGGAAATATAGCAGCAGCAGAGGCTAAGAAAAGAGCAAAAGACCGCAAATTATATTTCCCCCCCCCCACCTGGGGGACTGGTTGGTCTCGAAGCAAGACGCCGGTCTCGAGACAGAGAGGTTGTGAAATCCTGCTGCATTAGCTCTGATTTTTATTTCTGATTTCTCTCTGCGGCAACCACCCCTGGTCTCAGCAGCGAGGCCCGGCTTGGAACGTCAATTACTCATCGACGGGAACAAAAAAATGACTACCTCCGAAGACGGAGTTATATGCCTGTGTAGCAAGGGACTCCTGTGTAGCAAGGGACTCATGTGTAGCAAGGGACTCATGTGTAGCAAGGGACTCCTGTGTAGCAAGGGACTCCTGTGTAGCAAGGGACTCATGTGTAGCAAGGGACTCTTGTGTAGCAAGGGACTCATGTGTAGCAAGGGACTCATGTGTAGCAAGGGACTCATGTGTAGCAAGGGACTCATGTGTAGCAAGGGACTCCTGTGTAGCAAGGGACTCCTGTGTAGCAAGGGACTCCTGTGTAGCAAGGGACTCATGTGTAGCAAGGGACTCATGTGTAGCAAGGGACTCCTGTGTAGCAAGGGACTCATGTGTAGCAAGGGACTCATGTGTAGCAAGGGACTCATGTGTAGCAAGGGACTCCTGTGTAGGAAGGGACTCATGTGTAGCAAGGGACTCCTGTGTAGCAAGGGACTCCTGTGTAGCAAGGGACTCATGTGTAGCAAGGGACTCCTGTGTAGCAAGGGACTCCTGTGTAGCAAGGGACTCCTGTGTAGCAAGGGACTCCTGTGTAGCAAGGGACTCATGTGCTTACGGCTGACAGGAAAAAAAAAACGGATGAACACGCAAAAGTTAAGTTCCTAGTCTCCAGGGACTTCGCCAGGGGTGAAAGCTGGCGAACGAAAAAAAATAACTCCCTTCGATGCTGAACAGCAAATGAGGAACGAAAGAAGAAAAGACTTGATTCCGATAAAACAATTACTAGACATGGCTTGTGGTATATTGAAGTCAACAACACAATCTTTCAAATTGCTAGAATTGTGGACATTAAAAGGTAAACCAAGCCTGGTCAACACAATCTAAATGGCAGGCTCCACTTGACTCCTAAGTGCCATTCTTGGTCGACCGTCCAGTGGAGTCATGAGTTGCTGTTCTTGTTTTCATCTATTCTGAGCCTCGGTGGCCGAGTGTTTAGTGTTCTTGCTTCCTGATCAGAATGGTTTGGATTCAATTCCCGAAAGTGGTGGATGTTTGTTCATATCATCAAAGCTTCATGGTTCACCCAGCCTCTAAAAATGAGTACCAGAGATTTTTCTGGGAAGTATGCCCTTAAAGGCGGCCTGGCGTGACACCGACCACATCACCTTAAAATGTGCTGTGGTCATGGAAGAATATGATCATCAACATCATGTTCCCCGTGCACGTATCAATGAGTGGAAGGAACCTTTACTTTACTTTCTTTCGAGCACACGAACTAATCAGCTTCAGTTCAACGTCTGCGTGCTATCACTGGTTATATTTCCTTCCGGTTCCACTTTCTGATAAACTCTTTATTGCCGATTTTGCTTTAGCTCAAATGTTTTGAGATTTCTCTTAAGTGGTTGAAAAAAAAAAAAAAACACTTCCGTATTTCTGCAAAGATAAAATACTGTATTTAATTTTTATAGTGAAAATATATCTACGCAAAAAAATGAAGTAATATTGAACTTTGAATATTCATATAAAAATGTTCGGAAGATGGTAAAATATTTGCATAAGTTGCAGAATTATTGCTTTGTTTTTCTCTGTTTAAATAACTATAATTATCTTTATCACGGGAGTAGATAATCCTGTCGCTCCTCCGGTTTCAGTCTTTTCAGATATCACTTCTACAGTTATCATCTTATTATGTTATTCTATTAATCTCTCTGGTATCTTTTTTGCACTTTCTCTCGTTATATTTTTTCATCTGGTTACGTGGATCGAACGTGTGCATAACTAGCAAGCTGCTGGAGCTATCCTACGTGGCATAAATCTATTTGTAATGGCTACAACCAGGGCCCTGTTGTCTTTTAGCTGCCCTTGTTTTAGTGCCTTTAAAACAATCCACAGATGAACAGGCAAGAATGACGTCATCGTTATACACTCAGTTAAATACAGATCCCTATTGTTTTTTTTTTTAAATAAATCTTTTTTTCTTCTTCTTCTTCCTCTTTCCTTCATCTTTTGCCTTTCACTGTCGACGGGAGATATAATTTGCAGTCTCTTGATCCTCCGTTCGCCTCTGCTGTTGTTATGTTTCCAAGAGCTTCTAATATTCAATCGATCATATTTTTCGTGGTCGACCATTGGGTCTGGTATTCTCACAACAATTATTGAAGGCTCGTTGGGTTGTGTTTTGATCTTTCTGCCTTGTCACGAGACCAAACCATTTTATCTGTTGTTTCTTTATATATTTTATGGCGAGGGCTATTCCTAGCTTTTTCCTCAGTTCTTCATTTCTGATCTTATTTCTCAGAATGTTTCCTGTCATTCGTCTGACACATTTAATCACAGCAGAGGTTATTTTTTCTTATTGTTCTTGCATCTAGGGTCCAGGACTGGCATTGGTAGCACAACGTTGGGATGAAAATTGTATTGTATAGTGCTCGTTTTGCCTCTAGAGTTATTTCCTTGTTGGACAATAGTGGTGATAACTGTCCAATGATTTGACAAGCTTTGTTGCATCTTGATTCTATCTCTGCTGTTTGTGAATTATCGTTTGTCATTAAAGTTCCTAGGTATTTGAATTCCTTTACTTGTTTTAGTTTCCTGCCTTCTATAGGTATGTTGATGTCCTGTTTATTTTTGGCGACTTTCGTGACTTCTGTTTTGTGGAAACAGCATTTAATTATATAAATTTGATAATTTTATATTATTCTTTTAAATATCCTCTTGTATAGCATATAAAATAGATTAGTAATAATTAATACTACATTTTTAGAGAACAACTTATCTGTAATTTTCGCGCATGCGCACAATTAACCCGACTTAGAGATCTAGCTAGTATTGCTAACATAGAATTGTGGAAAAGTATCAGTCAAATACCTGTGGATAAAGTGAAACAACGATGGCGCTGGATTAAGTACACACTGCAGAAGCGAACTGAGAATATTACACGACCGGCCCTTTTTTGGGAATCCCCAGGGGAAGAGACAAAGAGGAAAACTATAATATCTTCGATGAAGATAGATAGACGCTTATTTGAAGATGATGGGGAAGATATGAAATAATCTTAAAAGAATGGCAAGAAACAATGCGGCTTGGAAAGTGTTGAAGATCTATGCACAATAGGGAATTGAAAGGAAGAGGTAAAAGACGTAGAAGAAGAGATCTAGTATTCTAATGCTTTAAAGGACATAACTACGATAGTTTAAATCAATACATATATCTATCTATCTATCTATCTATCTATCTATCTATCTATCTATCTATCTATCTATCTATCTATCTATCTATCTATCTATCTATCTATCTATCTATCTATCTATCTATCTATCTATCTATCTATCTATCTATCTATCTATCTATCTATCTATCTATCTATCTATCTATCTATCTATCTATCTATCTATCTATCTATCTATCTATCTATCTATCTATCTATCTATCTATCTATCTATCTATCTATCTATCTATCTATCTATCTATCTATCTATCTATCTATCTATCTATCTATCTATCTATCTATCTATCTATCTATCTATCTATCTATCTATCTATCTATCTATCTATCTATCTATCTATCTATCTATCTATCTATCTATCTATCTATCTATCTATCTATCTATCTATCTATCTATCTATCTATCTATCTATCTATCTATCTATCTATCTATCTATCTATCTATCTATCTATCTGTCTGTCTGTCTGTCTGTCTGTCTGTCTGTCTGTCTGTCTGTCTGTCTGTCTGTCTGTCTGTCTGTCTGTCTGTCTGTCTGTCTGTCTGTCTGTCTGTCTGTCTGTCTGTCTATCTATCTATCTATTGACCTTTCGACCGTAGCCGGCCCATATGGAGTAGAAGGTACTCCTCTTATCTGAGTTTTTGTTCTAGCAGTTTTCAATAAATCAATACATAGAACAGTGAAAATAACACAACATTTTTCCTACAAACTTTATCACCGATAGCTATGCAATATGAATTGATTTCTGGACATCTCTTAATATTCAGAAGGAAAACGTATTAGAATTTTACTTTAGAACATGATACAGGATGTTACCACTCTAAACATATCGTTCTCATCTGTTATCAGTTGCTGACACGACCCAGTGTGTAGGCTTCTTCTTCTTCTTTCCCTTCCTCATCTGCCTCTCAGCGTCGAGGGGATATAAAATTTGCGGTCTTTTGCTCTTCTGTTCGCGTCTGCTGCTGTTATGTTTCCTAGTGCTTCTAATATTCAATCGATCCATCTTTTTCATGGTCGACAGTTGGGTCTGGTGTTCTCACAACGTTTGTCGAAGGTTCGTTGTATTGTGTTTTGTTCTCGCTGCCTTGTCACGTGGCCAAACTATTTTACCTGTTGTTTCCTTATATATTCTATGGCGGGGGCTATTCCTAGCTTTTTTCTCAGTTCTTTATTTCTGATCTTATCTCTCAGACTGTTTCCTGTCATTCGTCTAACACATTTCATCTCTGAAGAGGTTATTTTACTTATTGTTCTTGCATCTAGGGTCCAGGTCTAGCATTGGTAGCACAACGTTGGGATAAAGATTGTATTGTATAGTATAGAGTGTGTAGACTTACTTAATCCATGATAAGAGGATTGGTTTCAGGGGAGAGTTGGCCTTGTGAATATATATACATATATGATAGTCACGCAGAGTACGAACCATTTTAGATAGCCGCCATCATGAGGATAACTTCAATGTGTTAGATTAAAGCTAAGACAATCGCCACTACTAGGAGGGCATTAATGTTCTAGATTAAAGCTAAGACAATCGCCACTACTAGGAGGGCATTAATGTTCTAGATTAAAGCTAAGACAATCGCCACTACTAGGAGGGCATTAATGTTCTAGATTAAAGCTAAGACAATCGCCACTACTAGGAGGGCATTAATGTTCTAGATTAAAGCTAAGACAATCGCCACTACTAGGAGGGCATTAATGTTCTAGATTAAAGCTAAGACAATCGCCACTACTAGGAGGGCATTAATGTTCTAGATTAAAGCTAAGACAATCGCCACTACTAGGATGGCATCAATGTTCTAGATTAGAGCTAAGACAATCGCGTGCCAACTGATGGGGACAGTAGATCGATCGAAGTGATGCGAAGGAATAGTTTAATTTGTATATTCCACATATAGTCAGAACCTTCAGGTTCTAAGAAGAATACGGTCAACGGCTGGGAGCCATGACCCAGGCGGGCTACCTCCCCTCGATTGACAAGAAGTTAAAGGGCCCAAATACTTTCTCAACGAGTTCCATTTCTGACGATCAGATTGCTTCCTGTTACAAAGCTCTGTATAAAGAGTTTCCAATAACTTATTACTATCGGAAGGAAAACTTATTGAATCTTAACTTAAGAACATGACACCGGATGTTGTTATCATTCTAAAAATGCAATTCATTTAATAAAAAAAATAATATTATCTTTGCGCTGTAAGCAAAATTCAGTTAAAAATAAAATTGTAGTGGTGGAAGCGAAAACGCCTTCTACATATTTTGCTTCCCTCCCTTTACTGCACACGTTTACGTCATTAGCATTGGCTTTATGTCGCAGCCTCCTTTCCCCGTCTCCCATAATTCTCATACATTTGAAACGGCTGGTTACATGTGGTTGTAACTGATATCAGCAAGTTTGGAAGCGTGGGTTAGAAATGTTGTAATTATATTGAAGGAGTTTGCATGGACACTCACTTACAACTGACAAAGTTTTTGTTAAAACTGAAATTGGCTGATTGTTCTCTATTTTGTATTTTTTTAAATAGATTTGGCCGCACCACAATTCCTATATATATGTCAAGTATTGATGTTAAACTGTAAATGTCCATCTTCATCTACATCTTCTTCTTCATCATCATCATCTTCTTCTTCTTCTTCCTCTTCTACCTTTCTGCTCCCCGTGGAGCATACATCTTCACCAAACACTTTCCAAGCTGTTCTGTTTCTTGCCATTCTTTTAAGATTATTCCTTGTCTCCCCAATCATTTTCATCTCTACTTCCACCGATCTTCTCCTGGAATATTTTGGTCTTTCTCTTCGTTTCTTCTCCTGAGAATTCCCAAAAAATGCCTATCGTGTAATACTCTCACTTGGCTTCCGCAGTATGTGTCCTTTCAAGCGCCGTTGTCTTCGTTGTATCTCATTATCCACCAGTATTTGACTGGTACTTTTCCATAATTCTACGTTATTAACCGGCTTGTTGCAGGAGCTACTGAGTTAAGTGCTCTGTGCACACCGTGAGCTGTGTGTCGCATCCGTTTTGATCCTGCTTCGATATCCCGCTTGCTAACGATGAATGATGATATCGTATGACAGGGAACAGTTGGCTGTGTTCACTTTCTGCGCGGTTTCGCCTTATGTCTTTTGGCGTGTGCTGAGACTGCTACGATGGGGACTACAGTTACCTTTCTTTGTTTGGGAGATGAGTTAGTAATTCGGATGATTCCACTGGCACGGGCGGTTGAGCAATTATGGATTTTACTTCGTTTGCTGTGATACCGAGGCCTTCCATAACCAATAACCAATTCTACGTTAGTGTTTTTGTTCTGCCAATTCTATCCTTTTATTCTGCGTAAGCATCCATTAATGAAGGTCTGTATCTTCATGATTGTCATTTTGTTGTTCTCCATGTTTCACAGCCATAAAATAGGACCGGCTTAACACTGGAGTTGAACATTTTTATTTTTGTATTTAACCTAAACGTGAACGTACGTGCTCGAACCCTAAACCTGCCTCTAAACTCAAACAAATCTCAAATCTAAACCTAAACCTTGTTCTAACCTTAGCTCTAATCTCAAATGTAAACCTAAACCTTGTTCTAACCTTAGCTCTAATCTCAAATGTAAACCTAAACCTTGTTCTAACCTTAGCTCTAATCTCAAATGTAAACCTAAACCTTGTTCTAACCTTAGCTCTAATCTCAAATCTAAACCATTACCTTGTTCTAATCTTAACTCTCATATCAAATCTCAATTTAATAAATGTATGTATAACCCAACTGTAACACGATATGTATGTAAACTTAAACTTGGATCTAATATAAACCCTAATCACATAACTAAACTTTAACCTGTCTCTTTCTTATCCACACTCTAATATGAGTTATAACTCTATCTTTAAACCAATCACAATCTCAATAATAATTCTAAATCTAAATCAACGTTCCTATTCGGACTTCAATTTTTAGCCCTAAATATTAACCGTTTCTCTAAACCATAACCCTAACTCTAAACCACAACTAACTCTAAACCTACACTAACCTTGATCCTAACAGTAACCCTAACTCTAAACCATAACTAACTAAACCATAACTAACCCTAACTCTAGCTCTAAACCATAACTAACCCTAATTCTAACTCTAAACCATAACTAACCCTAATTGTAACTCTAAACCATAACTAAACCTAACTCTAACTCTAAACCATAACTAACCCTAACTCTAAACCATAACTAACCATAACTCTAACTCTAAACCATAACTAACCCTACCCCTAACTCTACCTCTAACTCTACCCCTAACTCTACCCCTAACTCTAACTCTAAACCATAACTAACCCTAACTCTAAACCATAACCTAACTGTAACTTGGACCCTTACCCTAACTCTAAATATAAGCTTAAATCTAACGTGGAAAACAATGTAACCATGAGATTTGCTCAATTTTGAAAGCAAACACAAATTAACGGTATGCATTGTAGTTTGTGTATACTCAACTACAGATGTAAAACATGGGAATGATAACAGGCCTCATAAATAACTCAAAATTAAAGGATACTTCTTCTTTCCTTCCTCATTTGACTTTCAGCTTCGAGGGGAGATATAATTTGCGGTCTTTTACTCTTCTGTTCGCCTCTGCTGCTGTTATGTTTCCTAGTGCTTCTAATATTCCATCGATCCATGTATCCGAAGGATACTTGTGGAGCATTATTTATGTTTCCATGCGAGACATAGCTCTTCAATAGATACCATTGCACATATACTCGTGCTGCCGATTTAGACCACATGAGTGGAAGAGACCTGATCAAGTGTAGAGGATGTACAACTGTCTCCAAGGAAAATTTGAGAAAGCAGAAAATAGAGAATCACAGGACGATACAGATGGAGGCAGTTTAAAAATAGAGGAAGGTCCGTACTGAAATTTTTTAGATAATTACATCGATAAAAGAAAACGAGATTAAAGGGAGATAATTGACAATATAGTTGACTTCTTTCTTTCATTCTTTTTATCTGTTTCGCTTTCAGTCTCGTTCCATCCATCCGTCCGTCCGTCTGTCTAAATTTAATAATAAATCTAAAATAATAAGTCTGTCTGTCTGGAGTAGACAGACTGAGGAGGTAAACGAAAAAGAAATGCAATTGGACAGACATACCGACAGGCAAGCAGACAGAGTGACAGACAGACAGACAGGCCGGCAGACAGACAGACAGACAGACAAACGGACAGACGGGTAGACGGACAGACAGACAAACAAACAATAAGACAGACAGGCATGCAGACAGGCAAACAGACAGACAGACAGGCCGGCAGACAGACAGACAGACAGACAAACGGACAAACGGACAGACTGGCAGACAGACAGACAGACAAACAAACAAACAATAAGACAGACAGGCATGCAGACAGGCAAACAGACAGACAGACAGACAGGCATGCAGACAGGCCGTCAGACAGACTGACAAGCAGACAGACAGACAAACGGACAGACAGACAGACACAAAAGCCAAGTATCTAAATGACACCGGAAACAACTTTAAAATAATTCCTGCCACACTTCAATTTGAAATAACATAACATATTACAGCTAAATACACCCACTCTCATAAGGTTATGATTACTTTTCCTTACAGTTTTACTTCTTGAACGAAGTTCAAAGTCAAAAGAAATATGTTTGTCATTAACTTCCTTACATTGATAATAATAATACTTTAAACATTTCAGAAATAAAAGACGCTGACGAGATCACATGTTTATCGAACCTATCTGCACTTCACTTTTACCTTAATGTACACTTTGTAGAAAAATTATCTTTTAAATTAAATTTGAGCTTTACGAAGAAACTTACGGTCTTTTTAAGAAGATTACTGTTGATATATGCTTCTGTATAAAAATTTAAAAAACCAGAAAGGAAGACGAGTGATGAAATTAATTAATTAAACATAAGAGACTAGAACAGGAAGATAGTTAATCCGATCACGCTTAGTTATGTAAAGAAATATTGTATCTCACTCGCTACGCAACTGAGCATTTATTTAATGGTCTTACCACTAATGAGGGAGCCGCGATACCTCGGTGGCTGGTGAACTGGACTACAAAGGACAACGGGTAGGGTTCGATCCTAACCCATGGCTTCCGGTTCACCCAGCCTTAAATGGGTACCGGATTTTTTTTCTGGAAAGTAAAGCGGCACGGGCGTAATACCGACCACATTACCCCAAAAATCATGTGCTGAAGGTCTGTAAAATATAGGGTCACTAACACCATATTTCCCTATACACAACTTGGCGTGACGGGGGAACCTTACTTTTTTTACTTACTTGTTAAGTTCGACAGTACACCACTCTAGTCATACCAACTGTTGCTCAGTCACGTTCATCACACTAATGGTTCGTTGTTTTGCACAAACTTACAATTTTTTTTTCTGGGAAATAAAATACGGCACTGCCGTAATACTGAACCCGTTACCCCAAAAAATATAATATGCCGAGTCTATAAATAATATAGACACTGACACCATATTCCCTATACACCACGTGACTTGACAGATCCTTTTTTTTTTCTTGTTTTAGTTGATCTTTAAAGGTGGTTATTTCTATATCTCTTACATTTTTAAAGGTAGTTATTTCTATATCTCTTACATTTTTAAAGGTGGTTATTTCTATATCTCTTACATTTTTAATGGTGGTTATTTCTATATCTCTTACATTTTTAAAGGTGGTTATTTCTATATCTCTTACGTGTTATTCCAAATGGAGGCAAGGCGCCAGACAGTAACATAGCTGGAAGCATTGCCACCTATTTTGACTGCCTGCCAGTTTAGGGAGACCACCCAATGTTTGTGACGTTATTCAGCGTTGCTAGAGGGGACGATTGTGGGTAAAATGACGTCAGGCGTCTATAGTTAACATAGCTGAAGACGTCACAAGCTTGGGTTTTTTTTCGGAAAAATCCTCTCAGCCTTTTGGCTTTCGATGTAGGTGGCAGTGGCTGGAAGCTGTCAGCGACTCATAGCTGATGGTTTGAGCCAGGATCGGTGAACCAGAACCATTCAGATCCTACACAACCTTATCGCGGTACCTCTACTAACAGACTAACTAGTCTAGTCTGGTCATGCGATAGGGATTGAAGAGGGCAGGCAATCAGTTCTAAAACTAGTCTAGTCTGGTCATGTGATAGGGATTGAAGAGGGCAGGCAATCAGATCTAAAACTAGTCTAGTCTGGTCATGTGATAGGGATTGAAGAGGGCAGGCAATCAGTTCTAAAACTAGTCTAGTCTGGTCATGTGATAGGGATTGAAGAGGGCAGGCAATCAGTTCTAAAACTAGTCTAGTCTGGTCATGTGATAGGGATTGAAGAGGGCAGGCAATCAGTTCTAAAACTAGTCTAGTCTGGTCATGTGATAGGGATTGAAGAGGGCAGGCAATCAGATCTAAAACTAGTCTAGTCTGGTCATGTGATAGGGATTGAAGAGGGCAGGCAATCAGTTCTAAAACTAGTCTAGTCTGGTCATGTGATAGGGATTGAAGAGGGCAGGCAATCAGATCTAAAACTAGTCTAGTCTGGTCATGTGATAGGGATTGAAGAGGGCAGGCAATCAGTTCTAAAACTAGTCTAGTCTGGTCATGCGATAGGGATTGAAGAGGGCAGGCAATCAGTTCTAAAACTAGTCTAGTCTGGTCATGTGATAGGGATTGAAGAGGGCAGGCAATCAGTTCTAAAACTAGTCTAGTCTGGTCATGTGATAGGGATTGAAGAGGGCAGGCAATCAGTTCTAAAACTAGTCTAGTCTGGTCATGTGATAGGGATTGAAGAGGGCAGGCAATCAGTTCTAAAACTAGTCTAGTCTGGTCATGTGATAGGGATTGAAGAGGGCAGGCAATCAGTTCTAAAACTAGTCTAGTCTGGTCATGTGATAGGGATTGAAGAGGGCAGACAATCAGTTCTAAAACTAGTCTAGTCTGGTCATGTGATAGGGATTGAAGAGGGCAGGCAATCAGTTCTAAAACTAGTCTAGTCTGGTCATGTGATAGGGATTGAAGAGGGCAGGCAATCAGTTCTAAAACTAGTCTAGTCTGGTCATGTGATAGGGATTGAAGAGGGCAGGCAATCAGATCTAAAACTAGTCTAGTCTGGTCATGTGATAGGGATTGAAGAGGGCAGGCAATCAGTTCTAAAACTAGTCTAGTCTGGTCATGTGATAGGGATTGAAGAGGGCAGGCAATCAGTTCTAAAACTAGTCTAGTCTGGTCATGCGATAGGGATTGAAGAGGGCAGGCAATCAGTTCTAAAACTAGTCTAGTCTGGTCATGTGATAGGGATTGAAGAGGGCAGGCAATCAGTTCTAAAACTAGTCTAGTCTGGTCATGCGATAGGGATTGAAGAGGGCAGGCAATCAGTTCTAAAACTAGTCTAGTCTGGTCATGCGATAGGGATTGAAGAGGGCAGGCAATCAGTTCTAAAACTAGTCTAGTCTGGTCATGTGATAGGGATTGAAGAGGGCAGGCAATCAGTTCTAAAACTAGTCTAGTCTGGTCATGTGATAGGGATTGAAGAGGGCAGGCAATCAGTTCTAAAACTAGTCTAGTCTGGTCATGTGATAGGGATTGAAGAGGGCAGGCAATCAGTTCTAAAACTAGTCTAGTCTGGTCATGTGATAGGGATTGAAGAGGGCAGGCAATCAGTTCTAAAACTAGTCTAGTCTGGTCATGTGATAGGGATTGAAGAGGGCAGGCAATCAGATCTAAAACTAGTCTAGTCTGGTCATGTGATAGGGATTGAAGAGGGCAGGCAATCAGTTCTAAAACTAGTCTAGTCTGGTCATGTGATAGGGATTGAAGAGGGCAGGCAATCAGTTCTAAAACTAGTCTAGTCTGGTCATGCGATAGGGATTGAAGAGGGCAGGCAATCAGTTCTAAAACTAGTCTAGTCTGGTCATGTGATAGGGATTGAAGAGGGCAGGCAATCAGTTCTAAAACTAGTCTAGTCTGGTCATGCGATAGGGATTGAAGAGGGCAGGCAATCAGTTCTAAAACTAGTCTAGTCTGGTCATGCGATAGGGATTGAAGAGGGCAGGCAATCAGTTCTAAAACTAGTCTAGTCTGGTCATGTGATAGGGATTGAAGAGGGCAGGCAATCAGTTCTAAAACTAGTCTAGTCTGGTCATGTGATAGGGATTGAAGAGGGCAGGCAATCAGTTCTAAAACTAGTCTAGTCTGGTCATGTGATAGGGATTGAAGAGGGCAGGCAATCAGTTCTAAAACTAGTCTAGTCTGGTCATGTGATAGGGATTGAAGAGGGCAGGCAATCAGTTCTAAAACTAGTCTAGTCTGGTCATGTGATAGGGATTGAAGAGGGCAGGCAATCAGATCTAAAACTAGTCTAGTCTGGTCATGCGATAGGGATTGAAGAGGGCAGGCAATCAGATCTAAAACTAGTCTAGTCTGGTCATGTGATAGGGATTGAAGAGGGCAGGCAATCAGTTCTAAAACTAGTCTAGTCTGGTCATGTGATAGGGATTGAAGAGGGCAGGCAATCAGATCTAAAACTAGTCTAGTCTGGTCATGTGATAGGGATTGAAGAGGGCAGGCAATCAGATCTAAAACTAGTCTAGTCTGGTCATGTGATAGGGATTGAAGAGGGCAGGCAATCAGTTCTAAAACTAGTCTAGTCTGGTCATGCGATAGGGATTGAAGAGGGCAGGCAATCAGTTCTAAAACTAGTCTAGTCTGGTCATGTGATAGGGATTGAAGAGGGCAGGCAATCAGATCTAAAACTAGTCTAGTCTGGTCATGTGATAGGGATTGAAGAGGGCAGGCAATCAGTTCTAAAACTAGTCTAGTCTGGTCATGTGATAGGGATTGAAGAGGGCAGGCAATCAGATCTAAAACTAGTCTAGTCTGGTCATGTGATAGGGATTGAAGAGGGCAGGCAATCAGATCTAAAACTAGTCTAGTCTGGTCATGTGATAGGGATTGAAGAGGGCAGGCAATCAGTTCTAAAACTAGTCTAGTCTGGTCATGTGATAGGGATTGAAGAGGGCAGGCAATCAGATCTAAAACTAGTCTAGTCTGGTCATGCGATAGGGATTGAAGAGGGCAGGCAATCAGATCTAAAACTAGTCTAGTCTGGTCATGTGATAGGGATTGAAGAGGGCAGGCAATCAGTTCTACAAACAATTTCATTCTGAAGTCGGATGTGTTGGGTCAGGGTCGAAAGGTCAAAATTAATCACATTACCAGGCATCTACCTGGACGGGTGACGCAGAGGAAAAGCCATTCCTCAGACAGTCATCGGGTGAACAAAAGAGCGAAAGAAAGAACCAACATTATATTGCAGAGAAAATGCAAGTACCAACACCATATGACAAAGAAAATATAAGTAAAAACACTATATGTCAAAGAAAATATAAGTGCCAACACTTTATGTCAAAGAAAATATAAGTACAAGCACTATAGGACAAAGAAAATATAAGTACAAGCACTATAGGACAAAGAAAATATAAGTACAAGCACTATAGGACAAAGTAAATATAAGTACAAGCACTATAGGACAAAGTAAATATAAGTACAAGCACTATAGGACAAAGTAAATATAAGTTCAAGCACTATAGGACAAAGTAAATATAAGTACAAGCACTATAGGACAAAGTAAATATAAGTACAAGCACTATAGGACAAAGTAAATATAAGTATAAGCACTATATGACAAAGTAAATATAAGTACAAGCACTATAGGACAAAGTAAATATAAGTTCAAGCACTATATGACAAAGAAAATATAAGTGCCAACTTGATATTCAATGTACAACAAATCCGTGTAAGGGTTCCTTTTTCACCCTCTCCAATGGGTCGTTAAAATCCGCCTGAGCGCTAACAGAAACACCAAAATTCTTAAATGAAATAGATGTAATTACAGTGTTAACTTGGGCATAGATGAATTAATAAAAAAAAAATAAAGCAATGAAATATTTGCCTAGCACACGTCAATGCAAGGTTTCTAACAAGAAAAAGAGATTTTAAATGTTATGTAGAGCCAATCTTAACATATGGATGTGAATCTTGGACAATAGGACAAACAGACAAGAAAATCACTAGAGTCTGTAGAAATGTGGTTTAACAGAAGAATGTTGACAACACCATGGACAGATAAGAAGAGTAATGAAAACGTTCTGAAAGAGACCAAAGCAAAAAGAGAGCTAATTTCCAATATTAGGAAGAAACAATCATCATTTTTTGGCCTTGTAACGAGAAGAGAACAGCTTGGATATATTGTAACAACTGGGAAAAATGAGGGATGAAGAGATAGAGGGAGGCAAAGAGAAAAGATACCAGACAGTTTAAGAGAATGACTTGGTAGAAGGTCAACAGCAGAAATGATAAATAACAGTTTTTAAAAAAATAAGTAAAGTACCCCCGTCACGCCAAGTGGCATATAGGGAATATGGAGCCAGTGACCCATACATTTTACAGACCTTCAGCACATGATTTTTGGGGTAATGTGGTCGGTATTACGCCCGTGCCGCTTTACTTTCCCAGAAAAAAAATTCGGTACCCATTAAAGGCTGGGTGAATGGAAGCCGTCGGTCGGCATCGAGCCCTACCTCTTGTCCTCTGTAGTCCAGTTCACTGACCACTGAGCTATCGCAGCTCCCCTAAATAACAGTAGGGATCGAAAATTATGGAGAGACATGATCACCTTCGCCAGCAGGCATGGTACCTGATGATGATGATGATGATGATGATGATGATGATGATGATAAGTATTTTTAAAATAAAACAGTAGAAAGAATCTGACAAGACGCAATTTGAGAATAAACTGTAATGAATTCCATTAACCAGCAATGCTGTCCCCAGAAATACACTTTAAGAGTGCTCCTGTAATCCTGTCTGCTGCAGAAGAAACGCCGAGAGCCATGCAAGCTGTGTGCACAGACGATCTCACCATTGTAACCAGACAGTAATAATTGACAGGTCAAACCGAGTACAGCATCACTGTCCTCTCTGGCTGGTCAGTGGTTTGTCAATTAATTTTTCGGTGTGATAAACACATCCGGGTTCAAATTGTTCATAAGTTATTTTTTAATCTGCATTAAAATAGATGGTTTGTTGTCCGTTTACATGATGACTTAATACCACATATTATATATAAACATGTATTATTGTTAATATATAACGTATTTTATTATTTGATAGAAGATCTTTGCAAGAATTGAGATTGCTACAAAGAAAATTTCGAAATAGGGAAAAATATCTGGGTCTATGCCCTATGGGCCAACTACGGCTCGAAAGGTGGATGGATAGATAGATAGACAGACAGACAGACGGACAGACAGACAGACGGACATACGGACAGACGGACGGGCGGACGGACGGATGGATGGATGGATATATGGATCGACGGATATATGGATAGACGGATAGATAGATAGATAGATAGATAGATAGATAGATAGATAGATAGATAGATAGATAGATAGATAGATAGATAGATAGATAGATAGATAGATAGATAGATAGATAGATAGATAGATAGATAGATAGATAGATAGATAGATAGATAGATAGATAGATAGATAGATAGATAGATAGATAGATAGATAGATATTATAAGGCCTGCTGGCTGAAAGGAATAATCCTAATCTTGTGATGTTTTCAGCATTGCGAGCATGACCGATTATGGGTAATATGATGTCAGTCGTCTATAGCTGGTACTCACAGCCTTCTATAGTGGTGTTAAGGTTCGCGGTTTGCAAGGAAGCACCCAAATTGTATGATGTTTGCAGCATTGCGAGCAGAGACGGTTGTGGGTCAAATAACATCATCCGTCTGTAGTTCGCTTGCCTGAAGATGTCACAAGCTTTGGGCGATTTCGGGAAAAAAAACCATCTCAGACCGCAGGCCTTAGTGGAAAAAACTTTTAGATTTCTGTGTTTACTTAAGGGGAAGATTCCAAGTTGAGAATGATACTTTTCCATGATTATTCTTAACATCACTGCACGTGTAATATTCACAGCATCGTCTTGAAATTTTGAATTTTCACAGTTAAACCATTTCTCCGTCTTTCTGGGACAAGCGGGTTCGGTCCTGATCGACAGCTTCAAGGCTCATACAGTCTTAACGAGTAAAGTATAATCTGTCCAAACGCACATTTTAATAGGACAAGGGCAGTTAAGTATTACACTTTATTATACAGTATTTGAAGATGCACAATAAAGACAAGTGGAACAATATTAAAACAGGTAAATGAATTTAAATATCTGGGAGCAGTGTTAACCTCACATGGAAGATGTACAACAGAGGTGAGATGCAGAATGGCTCAGGCAAAAGCAGCTTTAAAAAAAAATGAGGAAGATACCTTGTAATCCATTCTTGACAATGGAAACAAGAAAAAAGGGTTCATAATTGTTATGTAAAACCAATCTTAACATATGGATGTGAATCATTGATAATAGGATAACAGAGAAGAAAATCACTGTGGGCTGTAAAAATGTGGTTTTATAGAAGAATGTTGGGAATACCAAAAAAAAAAAAAAAAAAAAAGACAAAAGGAAGAGAAATGAAAACGTTCTGAAAGAGCCAAAGCAAAAAGAGAGCTGATATACCAAATTTGGAAGAAACAGTTATCATTTTTTGACCATGCAATGAGGGGGGAACAGAAGCGCTTGCGATCTGCGGTCACAATAGCAGGGTCGGGGTACCATCAGCTGACCAAGACCTTGCAGTTCTACCTCCTCGTGGTCTCCCCTGGTAACAGTCTGCGTCAAAACAGACTGGCTAACAGAAGCTAGGATCGCCGTGTTCCCTGTAGTGGTGGCTGTTACTGATTGAGGACCCAGTATTGCAGTACCTGTGGGTTGGACTAGTCATTTCCCAGCATAGCCTAGGTTAGACTAACTCCAACCTCTCCAGTAAGAGCCGGGAATGTCAAGAAAGCTATTACGACCCGCCACATCTTATGAGTCAAAGGGCAACCTGCCTGCATCAACTCGTGGCAATCCGTCAACAACAACAACCATGCAATGAGAAAGCTAAAAAATATTGTGACAACTGAAAAAATTGAGGGACGTATAGATATAGGCAAGCAAAGAGAAAAGATGACAGACAGCTTAAAAGAATGGCTTGGTATAAGGTCAACAACAGAAATGATAAATAATCGTCGAAATCGAAAGTTGTGGATAGACATAATCACCTACGCCAGCAAGCATGGTACTTGATGATGATGATGATGATGATGAAGAGTGGAAGTTTACCAGGGTTTCCCTTACTGCGGTCAGGCCTGTCTAAGATAGACTATGATTTTGATAATGTTCAGCAATATTCTGTAGCACTGGCATGGCATCCTGTCTTGTTTCTCTATTTACCTTTCGAGAAGAAGGTAGAACATAGGACAACAACTCTAGACTCCCATGTTCGACGATCTTTGCCATCAAGTGTCAGACTTAGCAAAGTACTCACATTGTATCTTGTCACGCGTCCCTGTTCTAGACGAGCCTCTCAACTTAAGAAAGAGAGCTGATTCCTGCTTATATTGCCACGCCTTCCAGTGTTCTTTTAAGTGTTTCTACATGGCTTCTTCTTTTTAACCCTCTTAGTTCCCATTTGAGGGTTTTATTTGAGACTCTTGTCTCTTCTCATCAAGTGGCCAATATATGTCCATTTTCTTCTCTTGATTATGGATACTATTTTTCGCTGCTTTGTCATGTTCTCGTTGCCCTGTCTCATGGTGATTTCTGAATTTTGGATTTTACCTTGTTCTGAAAATGGCAGGAATTTACTTGTTTTTTGTCTTTTTCAAATTTGGTTTAGGCAGCGTTATACAACCCATTCTATTTTTTTTTACTTTCATCTTTCAAAGTAACTTTTATGTCCTCAACTTGCGCAAGGGAATCTCCTTTTCTATAGTTAGGTTCCTATATGACTAGGTGGTTAACTTACATTGAGATCAGGATTATTGGAATCAAAGCTCCAAATGTGGATGTAAATGATACTTTCCAACCCAGGTTGTAGATGCGCGGGTTGTTGGGTTTAAGGGTTTTTTCAGTGTTGGGGTTTAATTTTCTCAAACATGTTTTATTCGATGGCCAATCGGATACCTTTGGTCACCTCCGCATTCTCACCAGCGCGATGTAAAAGTAAAGTAGAGTACCCCCGTCACGCCAAGTGGCGTATCGGTAATATGGTGTTAGTGACCATACATTTTACAGACCTTCGGCACATGATTTTTGGGGCAATGTGGTCGGTATTACGCCTGTGCCGCTTTACTTTCCCAGAAAAAAATCCGGTACCCATTAAAGGCTGGGTGAACCGGAGCCGTCGATTGGGATCGAACCCTACCTCTTGTCCTTTGTAGTCCAGTTCACCAGCGCGATGTAGTTTTCATTTTACTTTTTGGGCCGAAATTACGATTTAATATAACACAGAAGAGTTAGTTTAAGGTTGAATTGATCGTACCTCGCCAAGAAGTGTCAAGACCCCCAAGACAAAGCTCTCTTAACGATCAAAGTTGCTTAATTTGAATTCCAGAGGGAATGGGGTTATTTTTTTAGTCTTTCTGATCTTTTAAGCAAGCTGAGATCTAGTGTCTAGTTCTATCGGAGTCTTATCCACATTATAAAAAATGACCAGCCCACAAAGGATGCACTAAGAAGATGTAATGTCAGGTTTGTTAAAATTAGGCAATAAAAGTACTTGCGGTATTTGGTAGACATCCAGTGGTAGATGGATACATTTCATGGAAGATGAAGCGTGGAGACGGGACTTTTCTAATAAAATAACGATTTTGAAGTGAAGCGTCAATCTCCGGTAATTAAAGTTATATATTAACATTTGGCAGTTCGATATAAAAAAATATAATAAGTTGTAAATCCGATGTCTAGATTAAATTTAACAAATGAAAATGTTAACAAAACTAAACTTATGTTAACTGTTCTATGGAATAACCATTGGGATCTATCTGTGTAGAACAGAGCGAAACAGTAATATGAGAGGATGAAGATAAATAATAATAAATTAATATTATTACAGAGGGAAACAGTAATATGAGAGGATGAAGATAAATAATAATAAATTAATATTATTACAGAGGGAAACAGTAATATGAGAGGATGAAGATAAATAATAATAAATTAATATTATTACAGAGGGAAACAGTAATATGAGAGGATGAAGATAAATAATAATAAATTAATATTATTACAGAGGGAAACAGTAATATGAGAGGATGAAGATAAATAATAATAAATTAATATTATTACAGAGGGAAACGTTCGAGGCGATAATCAATTATTCGTCATTTTTTCCGAGTGTTGTAAACATACCTCTTTCTCTGAAATGAATCTGGGAGGATACTGTCGCCAGCAAAATGGTAACGGTAATTGTAGATTTGTCTCTGCTCAATCTTTGTGGACTGCTTTCGAAAACCTGTGAATTTACTACAAAGATTATCTTTTTTTTCAATAGTTCCACGTTGAGATTTTATTTTTTCAAATAGTTTTGTTGTTGTCATCATCATCATCATCATCATCATCATCATCATCATCATCATCATCATCGACATTTCTTCTCTCGCTGTGCCCGGTTTTGTGGGCGTTTTTCTCCCCGACTATGGAGGTAGCATGATGATTCTTTCTCTGGCTTGTTCTGTGGCTTCTTGGGTAATCAGCTTGTGTTGTTGCGCAGTATTTCTAATATCATCCCGCAATCTTTTTCTTGAACGTCTTTGCGGCCTATAACCACTTAACTAACTTGGTGTAAGCCCGGAATTGTCGGATATTTTAAGACATCCTCTGAAAGTGACTTCAGTTGTTACCTCTATAAGATTGGTAATAACAAAAATAATAGTGATTAAAATAAGAACATATATGTCGATATGAGAATATTTATTATACTTCTGAACACAATTTTAAAAAAATCGTTCACTTCCCTTCCCACCTCCAGATGTCGCCACCTCCCACCTGGAAGCAGATATTTGTGTCAGCTGCACCAATTACACACCCCCACATAGTCGCCCATTATAAGGCGAATACCGCCAGAAATAAAATAACGCCATTAAAATAAATTTGAGCAGCCTGAAGGCAGGTTACTGGTTGGATAAACAAAAGTATGTGTGTGTCTGTACTTGCCAGTGTCAATTATAAATGTACTTTCCCAGACATTATTAGCATCAAAATACCTGATTCTAGTTTCTGGATCGGTGCTATCAAAATGATGTACGAGTATGCCTGTCATCATTAAGTGCCATGCCTGCTGGCGTAGGTGATCATGTCTCACCACAACTTTTGATCTCGGCAGTTATTTATCATTTCTGTTGTTGACCTTCTGCCAAGCCATTCTCTTAAGCTGTCTGGTATTTTTTTTCCTCTTTGCTTCCTTCTAATCTCTTTGTCCCTCTATTTTTCCAGTTGTCGCAAAATATTTCAGCTGTTCCCTTCTCATTACATGGCCAAATAATGATGTTTGTTTCTCCTGGTTCTACATAACATTTAAGAACTTATATTTGTATATAGCCTGTGACAAAGAATCATTGAAGCGATTTACATAACCTATAACAAAGAACCATTTACATCAATTGTTGCAGCTCTAAAGTACGTGAAGACACAATAACTGCCGAATGCCCTCAGATATTTAACATATTCAGCTCTACACAAGACACCAAAAACAGGAGTTCCGAACAGAAAAAGAAAAGTGTAGTAGGTCTCTCCACAAATTCTGTGTATAAAATATTGAAACTTTCTGTTTCTGTTGCAGCCGTTCTACTATTTGAAAGAGATCATTTTTTAAAACAAAGTATTGTTCAGCCGGAGCGGTCTTGAACTCGTTTTGGTAAACATTTTGCACTTTTTTTACTTCCATACTCACATTACAAACCATTGTACCCGTGTACGTGCTTGACGATACACTTGAATATAATGTCAGTATTGTCCCCTCTAAGAATTCACAGTTTGAGAACCCGTCAATTATTTTCCTTTCAAAATCGTGCATTGAAAAAAGTAGGTCATTTATTATGAAGAATAATACGGAGAATACCCAAGGCAAAACACGCATATACACTAAATAAATAACAAATCAACACAGGTAAACACATGTTTACGTTGCTACAGGTGTTAAGAATAGCTTGTAGCACACATTATCATAGTAGAGTGGAATGTAGTACTCCGCCTTACTAGGTAGAAAATAGCATTTTTGAGGTACAGCATTTTAATATTGAATTAAATTATTGAATCCCTCCGAGGTGTGGGAAGAGCAAAGGACTTCGACAAACACAGATCCACGTCACTTCTTCGGATGATGGAGATGGGAGTTAAGATGGGCACAGCCAGAAATGAGAAACTTAGTGGGCGTGTAAGAAGACTTATCAACCAACACAGAATTGGAGTCGTCAGTCGCTGGACACTGAGGGCTGTGGTGAATGCGACGTTATGTGGGTGCTCTGGCTAGAGACAGAGATTCTTTCAGATGGGCTGTGGTGAATGCGACGTTATGTGGGTGCTCTGGCTAGAGACAGAGATTCTTTCAGACGGGCTGCGGTGAATGTGACGTTATGTGGGTGCTCTGGCTAGAGACAGAGATTCTTTCAGACGGGCTGTGGTGAATGCGACGTTATGTGGGTGCTGTGGCTAGAGACAGAGATTCTTTCAGACGGGCTGTGGTGAATGCGACGTTATGTGGGAGATCTGGCTAGAGAGAGAGATTCTTTCACATGGGCTGTGGTGAATGCGACGTTATGTGGGTGCTCTGGCTAGAGACAGAGATTCTTTCAGACGGGCTGTGGTGAATGCGACGTTATGTGGGTGCTCTGGCTAGAGAGAGAGATTCTTTCACATGGGCTGTGGTGAATGCGACGTTATGTGGGTGCTCTGGCTAGAGACAGAGATTCTTTCACATGGGCTGTGGTGAATGCGACGTTATGTGGGTGCTCTGGCTAGAGAGAGAGATTCTTTCACATGGGCTGTAGTGAATGCGACGTTATGTGGGTGCTCTGGCTAGAGAGAGAGATTCTTTCAGACGGGCTGTGGTGAATGCGACGTTATGTGGGTGCTCTGGCTAGAGACAGAGATTCTTTCACATTGGCTGTGGTGAATGCGACGTTATGTGGGTGCTCTGGCTAGAGACAGAGATTCTTTCAGACGGGCTGTGGTGAATGCGACGTTATGTGGGTGCTCTGGCTAGAGACAGAGATTCTTTCAGACGGGCTGTGGTGAATGCGACGTTATGTGGGTGCTCTGGCTAGAGAGAGAGATTCTTTCAGACGGGCTGTGGTGAATGCGACGTTATGTGGGTGCTCTGGCTAGAGAGAGAGATTCTTTCACATGGGCTATGGTGAATGCGACGTTATGTGGGTGCTCTGGCTAGAGACAGAGATTCTTTCAGACGGGCTGTGGTGAATTCGACGTTATGTGGGTGCTCTGGCTAGAGAGAGAGAGATTCTTTCAGACGGGCTGTGGTGAATGTGACGTTATGTGGGTGCTCTGGCTAGAGACAGAGATTCTTTCAGACGGGCTGTGGTGAATGCGACGTTATGTGGGTGCTGTGGCTAGAGACAGAGATTCTTTCAGACGGGCTGTGGTGAATGCGACGTTATGTGGGAGATCTGGCTAGAGAGAGAGATTCTTTCACATGGGCTGTGGTGAATGCGACGTTATGTGGGTGCTCTGGCTAGAGACATAGATTCTTTCAGACGGGCTGTGGTGAATGCGACGTTATGTGGGTGCTCTGGCTAGAGAGAGAGAGATTCTTTCACATGGGCTGTGGTGAATGCGACGTTATGTGGGTGCTCTGGCTAGAGACAGAGATTCTTTCACATGGGCTGTGGTGAATGCGACGTTATGTGGGTGCTCTGGCTAGAGAGAGAGATTCTTTCACATGGGCTGTAGTGAATGCGACGTTATGTGGGTGCTCTGGCTAGAGAGAGAGATTCTTTCAGACGGGCTGTGGTGAATGCGACGTTATGTGGGTGCTCTGGCTAGAGACAGAGATTCTTTCCCATGGGCTGTGGTGAATGCGACGTTATGTGGGTGCTCTGGCTAGAGACAGAGATTCTTTCAGACGGGCTGTGGTGAATGCGACGTTATGTGGGTGCTCTGGCTAGAGACAGAGATTCTTTCAGACGGGCTGTGGTGAATGCGACGTTATGTGGGTGCTCTGGCTAGAGAGAGAGATTCTTTCAGACGGGCTGTGGTGAATGCGACGTTATGTGGGTGCTCTGGCTAGAGAGAGAGATTCTTTCACATGGGCTATGGTGAATGCGACGTTATGTGGGTGCTCTGGCTAGAGACAGAGATTCTTTCAGACGGGCTGTGGTGAATTCGACGTTATGTGGGTGCTCTGGCTAGAGAGAGAGATTCTTTCAGACGGGCTTTGGGGAATCCAACGTTCTGTGGGTGAAAGAAAGAATGAATGAATGAAAATTTAAAAAAAGGGGCAATGTAACAGCTTTACGTAGGTGAACAACAAGACAAAAACATATAAGAATACACACATAGATCTAACTACATGACAATAATGTCATCATCAAGTGCCGGGCCTGCTGGCGTAGGTGATCATGTCTCTCCACAATTTTCGATCTCCACAGTTATTTATCATTTCTGTTGTTGACCTTCTGCCAAGCCATTCTCTCAAGCTGTCTGGTATTTTTTCTCTTTGCTTTTCTCTACCTCTTCGTCCCTGAATTTTCCCAGTTATTACAATATATTCCAGCTGTTCTCTTCTCATTACATGGCCAAAAAAATGATGTTTGTTTCTACCTAATATTGGAAATTAGCTCTCGTTTTGCTTTGGCCTCTTTCAGAACGTTTTCATTACTCTTCTTAGCTGTCCATGGCATTGTCAACATTCTTCTGTAAAACCACATTTATACAGACTCCAGTGATTTTTTAGTCTGTTGTCCTATTGTCCATGATTTATATCCATATGTTAAGACTGACTCTACATAATATTTAAGAACTCTTTTTCTTGTTTCGATTGTCAAAAATGGATTGCATAGAACCTTCCTCAAGTTTTTGGAAAGCTGCTTTTGCCTGAGCAATTCTGCTTCTCGCCTCTTTTGTACATCTTCCGTCTGAGGTTAACAAAGTTCCCAAATATTTAAATTCATTTACCTGTTTTAATATTGTTCCACTTATCTTTATGTTGCAATGAGGTGATGTCTTTTTCTTTGTTGTTACCATCACTTCTGTCGTTTTGCTATTAAGGAAGAGTCCTTTATTTTTGCTTTCTATCGCTATAATGTCTAACATTTCTTGTAACTCATTTTCACTCTTAGCGATTAAGACTGTATCATCAGCATACCTTAGGTTGACGATAATATGCTAGACTTTAAAAAAATGGGAAATAAGTCACTTTCCTGTGGTCTGGAGCTTGGTCAGGCATTGACTGTACTGTAATTGATAAGGCCCGCGGATACAGGAGTGAAATACAGTAAGAGGGAAGGGTTCTAAAAATATGTGGATGTGGGTACAAGATCCCAGACTCTCCTTTTACTGGAAACGTTTATATTAGTGTGATTCCCAATAAGCGAATCTTCACGGAGTATTTTTTTTCCGTACCCAGGCGAACACATAAATCTGTGTATATCTGGGTGTGCACATCGAACAGATGTACTCAAATGCACGCGTACATAACCAAATATTCATAAACGCATAAATCTGTATATATTACCACAAAGCACATCCTAAAACACCCAAAGATGTCCATATTCATCAACGCATCATCATCATGTGCCATACCGGTTGATGTAGGCGATTATATCCGTCCACAATCTTCTATCTACAGTGCATCATATCAGTTCTGTTGTTGACAGTTTGCCATGCCATGACACCAAGCTGTCTAGTATTTTCTCTCTTTGTCGACCGCGATCTATCTTTCCTTTTATTTTGCCAGTTGTGACCAAGTATTCCAAATTTCCTCTTCTCGTGATGTGCCAGAAAAAATTGTTTATTGTTTCTTTCTGATATTTTTTAGGAGTTCCCTTTTGTGCTGGCCTCTTTGAGAATTTTCTCATTGCTCTTTCTATTGAGATAGATTTGTTGCATTGCACCCATGCTTTTTTCTACGCATCTCGTAACGGCGAGTATGTAAAGTCTCTACAGAAGAATTGTTTGAAGGCTGTCTCAGTTTCTAGATATCAAGCAAAGACTTTAATCCATCTTAGAAAATACGAAGAAAAACTGGGATGAAATTTCCCACACGCTACGGTTTAACACTAACACAGCCTGAATTTGAGACTTTAGTGGGTCTGAAGTCTACGATTCTCTCAGAGTGCGACTGACTACAAGCAACCACTGGTGATGCATCTACAATTCTCTCAGCAGAGTGTGAGAGCGTACAAGCAACCACTGATGGAGCATCTACATTTCTCTCAGAGTGTGGCAGAGAACAAACGGCCAATGAGGACTGGTCGCTCACTGTTCCTCCCCTTAATGAAGGCTTCCAGTTCCAACAGAATGAACTTTCGGCTTTTCTCACAGCACCAGCTCACAAACGAATTGATCCCCGTTCGATCGCTAATATAACTGATGGATCTTATGTTATTAAGAACAATAAACACATTTCTGTTAAGTTCTGTGAGCCTTATCCATTAAAAACAACACGTGGAAGACAACACAAACTTGTAATTTAAGCACTATACATATAAATATGTTGTTATATGTGTACTTTTTTCCGTTGTGTTGTATTCATATCTGTACTATTTAAGTCATCAATGTTCAATAATAAATATTTGAATGTGTAACATGTGTTGTCTACGTTGATGTTGTATTAAAATAAAGTTATATTTTATTGTGAAAATAAAAAAAAAAGATACAGAAAAACTTAATATTTGTTTGTTTTATTTGACTTGCTTTAATTTTTTTTAATTTTAAATTATTTTAGACTATTCCTATTTGGTGTATTATAATAATCAGCGTTATAGAATCTATTATAAAAATAAGGTTCTACTTACGGTTTGTAAAGAAATTCGCTTGTACAGAAAACACTTGTTGAAACTGCTTCAGAGACTGTTGTGAGAATATTTTACTTGGGGCAAGAATCTACTTATATACTGTTCAAAGCTCTCTGTCTGATCAATTATTTTCCATTACAAGCCGATTAATTTCCCCCAAACTTGCCACTTTAAAACATCGGTACCGTACAATTCCCCTGTAGAATGTCATTCCATCGTTCAGATGTTAAACTCATTAGCGCACCATGGTGGTCAGTATCACGGTCAAGCGATCATCAGTGGTATAATAATGCCTACAGGACTTCCTTTGGCTCGCACCTTCCCTTTGATCTCATCAGATTTGTGTCATGTCTTGCCTATGTTTGGGAAGTCTGCTATAAAACTATCTCGATTACGACGGCTACAAATGTGGTGTAAATATAATTACCAGCAAATAATTTCAGATCTTTTCATTACATGTGAAAATTTACTCTATATCACCATCAATAAAGATAATGCTGAAATTATGAGAATTAATGTCGTTGGGAATAGTAGAAATACCTCTATTAGATGTATAGTAGCACATAACCCAGTAATAACGATAAGGAAGAACCAGAGAATATCAAAATCAAAAGGTAAACTTGGCTCAAAACAATTACTTACCTTGGTAGCTCTATCTTTTAGTGCATCACCTTGCTAGTTCAAAGCGAGGAAATCAGGAGTAGGGTATTGTTCGTTCCACGTTGCATTAATTTGTTCAAAATCAATATCCTGTTCAAAGATCTGTATATTTCTATTATCAGTCGAGAAGTGGTTGTTACTTATTTCAGTTGGAATCTCCACTTTTCCAGCTCTCTGATTTTGAGAACAGGTGGTATAGGTGTCAGAGGTTTCACTAATGTTTAACAACCTTTCATGAATATTTGTCTGTTTGAATATTGAGCCTAAAGTTAAACCATTATTAAAATCACCACTAGGGGATATGCATATTGTCGTGGTTTGCTCACTCATTGACCAATCACTACCTGCATCACTGTCTTCATCTTCTGAACTTGAGTTTATTCGAAAAAGTAGATGAGCCATAGGGTATAAGTTTACCTCCACTCAATTTATAACCTTCCATTTTAGCTACAGATAAATACGTATTAACTTAGCACTGGTTCTAAGTGTATGTGTTTGTAAAATATTATTGTTCCTTGTTCTTATAGTTTGTCATACCTATCTTCAGATTTATCTTTCAACTACCAACATTTCACACTTTAATTACGATTTCCTTAATGTTTCTTCATTGTTATTGACACACCTATAGTGGCTCTTACTTTCTTATCGTACTTTTCTTTCTCTATGACTGAGAAATTCAGTTTTCCTTATCGGTGCGAGAATAATGGGGTAAATGAGAACATGCAGTCTCAACTTGTTACCCGGATAATGAGTATTCTGTTATTACATCATAGGTCAAAATCTATTTTTAGTAACTCATCATGTATTGCATCAGAGATCAGTTCTTTTTTTAGTAACTCAACATTACCATTATAGGGGATTGAGTAACACCCTCTCTTTTTGTGAAAATTTCAGAATTCAATGCTGGAGCAAAACATTCTTATTAAAATCGCAGGCCTACTACAGAACAACCCTCATCAGTGTGATGGGTGTCGTGACCTGGTAAGCAATATTGTAATGCAGTAACAAATGCTGTGTCGTTACCAAACTTTTATTAGGGAAAATATATAAACTCTCACATATAAAAAAAAATTCTAGGTAAAGCTCTTAAAGAGCAAAGGCTGTCGCGAAGTAGAGTCCGCAGCGTTGTATCTTCTTCGCTAGAGAGGTCTAGAAAATTTTCCAAACCACCTTCTTTTAGTAACCACTCTCCAAATTCTCTTCCGATGATAACACCGGTCCAAATTCCAAAATCCTTCTCTAAAGCACAAATGTCGGAATCAGAATCGAACATGTCTTTGACATGATTCTTAACTAATCGATAGGCGAGGGTATATAGAACGACAAGGTGACCGAAATTGAGAATTTGGTCTGAAAGTTTCTCGATTACGATGGTTACAAACGTGGCGTAAATACCATGACCACCGACTCTCTGAATTATTCGAGTAAATAACAGATCATTTCACTCCGATAATGTATATACTAGTTTAGCCATCGCTTTATAATACTTGGAATGTTTCTTACACGTCTTATCATATGTATGAATAATATCAACATCCAGGAACATAAACTCATTCATAAGGTTATCCAAACACATTATATGACTTTTTGACCAGAAACGCTCACGATCCTTGATGAAAACCCGACAAATTCAATTACCTTAAGATGGATGCTCTTTTCTGATTGATTATAATCCAGATGTCAGTCATTTCTTTGCTCCGCCTCCCATGCTAACGCCCTTTTCTGATTGGTTAATTCAGACGTCTTTCTCTGATTGGTCAATTTATACATCTATTACCAGATTATATTTAAACTAAACACATGAGGGATTTCATGTTATAAGTTCGTTTGATTCAAGGAAGCTTATTTTCATAGTAGTGTTCAGTCTAGAGGATTGAGACTGTATTGTACGCTGTAAGCTGGAATATTTTTGTTTTCTTTTAAAGTATGTTGAGGCTTATCGATAAAAGGTTATTCAATTTTTAATAAGCTGTTTAAAGTAGGTATGAAAAGTATTGTTGAGATTGTTGTTGAATGAATTTAAGCTAGGAATGAGAAATATTATTGACAAAAGGTTATTGGATTTTCTCCAGATGGTTTCTCATAATGAGGCATCTTCTGGTGAACGTCTGTGTCTATTGTATACAAAGAAGTTTAAATTGCGCGGCTGTTTGTTGGAGCACACTCGTGGTGCTCATCTCCTTATTCGACACATTTGTGACATTTGTCAGCGCACGTATACGACTCGTGGTTCTTTAGCCAAATATAGGAGACTAGAACACTCAGCGATAGCATCAACTTTGAGTTTCCCTCGTACACTTATGACCTTCCCTCTGCTTCTTCTGAGCCTCCCTCTACGACTTATGACCTTCCCTTCTGAGTCTTCAGAGCTTCCCTCGTCGACTTATGGCCTTCCCCTATGAGTCTTCAGAGCTTCCCTCGTAGAGGTATGACCTTCCACTCTGCTTCTTCTGAATTGGTAACTTATCCGGCCAAAATAAAGGTACATTCGACAACCTACATATAGCTGACACGAGACACTAGACAACCTACCTACAACCATCACGACACAATAGACAACCTACGTAGAGACATCAAGACACACTAGACAATCTGCATACAATCATCATGACACACTACACACCCTGCATACATCCATCATGACACATTAAACAACCTACACACATCCATCACGACACACTAGATAACCTGCATACTCCCATCATGACACACTACACACCCTGCATACATTCATCATGACACACTCGACAACCTACGTACAGCCATCACAACACACCAGACAACCGGACTGCTACAACGGCATGACATGAAAATCAGTAAACTACATAACACATGTGTCTGATACAACGACATGACATACGTGTCTGATACAACGACATGACACCTGTGACTGCTACAACGACATGACACCTATGACTGCTATAATGACATAGATTGGAAACAGTCAACAACATCATGACGTGACACCTGTGTCTCATACAACGACATAACACCTGTGACTGCTACAGCGACATGACATACGTGTCTGATACAACGACACTAGACTCGTGTGTATTTCCACATAAAGTCCATTCGGCTGTTCAATTCAGCAAAATGCTTAGTTGCAAAGTTCAAAAAGTTAATCGCAGAACCCTCAAGTAGATTGCGCCCCTGAAATTTCATTACCGGTCGGCTGTTAAACTCATTAGTACGACCTTGGACATTAGTTGGCCAAGCACCGAGTAAGTTGTATGTTACCATTAGTTTCAAAGAAATGTTAGGCCTACATTAAAATTGTCATGCATAAAAATAACTATAAGACTGTCATATCTTGTACTACTCATGAAAAAGTCACGCCCCTGTCATAAGCCCACTAAACGAAAGTATTACCAACCATGGCTACAAGGAAGGGAGACGACCGTGGTCACTAGATGGATCAGATGTAAAGTAGATCACTTCCATGAAATTCTAGTACACTCCTCTCCTAACTCTACTACGCATGAAAGTTACGCCTCTGTAATAACTCTACTAAATGAAAGTCACGCTAGTTCTACAATTACCACTACAACGTCCACTACTACTACTACTACAATTACTACAACAACTACAACAACTACCACTACTACTACTACAACTACAATAACTACTACTACTAGCACTGCTACAACAACAACAACAACTACTACTACTACTACAACTACTACTACTCCTTCAATTACAAGTTACAATGGAGGGAAGGATGGAATTCTAGTACAGGCCAAGTCCCAACTCTACTACTCATGAAAGCTACTTATGTCCCCTGTCAAAACAACATTAATATAATTTCATAGTTCATTAATTTACCGTCTCTCTAAAACAACGCTACAACACTAGACAACTGATAAACTCATTAGCGCGCCGCAGCGGTCAATCTCTCAGAGACTGCTGTGTAGGTGTTCATTCGTTAAATTTCGTCTAGTAACGGGTCTTTACTGATCAGCTGATAAACTCATTAGTACTATCATGGTCATTAGATGACTAGGTTGGTTTAAGTTACTCAAGCGAAAAATTTCACAGAGAAACGGGATCTTTGACGGCGTACCTGCTAAAGTCATTAACGCGCCGGTATCCGTGTTACGTAAAAGCGGTCAATTTGGACATTAATAATTTCATGATGCTGATGATTCCACGTTTAAGCTGATAACTCATTAACGCCCCTTCGTGTACGTACCTAGGCATGCGTAAGTGTTACGGACAAGTACTGAGTAATTTGTTATTATGTTATCATTAGATGTAAAGAAATTGTAGGTATACATTAAAAGTTGCCTTGAATAATCTTGTTTTGAAAGTAAAAAGTTATGTCACCCCCACCGATGACACATTTCACCCCCACTTTCATGAGTCCCCAAAACGACGAGAGATCACAAGACGAGAGGTCACACGCCCCATTCCCCCTTTTGACGAGAGGTCAACGACAGGTCACCCCGCCACGACGAGAGGTCACCCCGACGGACGCCACGAGAGGTCAATGAGAGGTCACCACAACCGGAAAAAAATGTAGTCTCTCATATGGAATAAAAATGTGCCCCCATGACGGGTAGACTATTTATATAGCCAAAAATGCATCCCTGGAAACCCATTATGGGCCTGTAACGCTGCAACTTCACTACTCGTCGGATTATCTTTATTAAACAACTATCACAATTCTCAAATCTCCTCCTCAGCAAATTGAACGGTATAAAATGATTGCGAAATAGAAATATTCTGGTTAACAAGTCTCCCCACTCCGTTCTCCCTCTCTTGAAATTAGGTAACATCCCTGTTGACTTGAATATCTGGAAGTCACGCCAGGGCTGCAGATTTAGGATCAACATTGAGCGTCTGTCTTTCACAAGGTCACATCCTCTATCACCATGATGTAGTATGAACAATGTTTGACAACAATGGATGCACCCATCACGTTTGCTTCACTGAAAATATCGCAGTAAGATGCACGAATACTGTAGTACCTGAGCAGAATCCTTAAAGTGGAATATTCACTTGATTTGCTATGGCCGTCCACATGTAAGAATTCGAAACAAATGGCAGCCCCCCAAAAATCTACGACGGTTATATTAAATAAGCTTTCGAAGCTATGACGTAGTACACACAACAGCTTGACAACAGAGGAAGTACACATTCAAACCGCCCGATTCATCGTAAAGACCTCAGTTAGTGCACGAACTCCATAGCACCAACTACAGAATCCTTACAATGGATCTTCCGGTTGACTTCAGAGATCAGACAGCTGAAACTAATCAATCCCAGACGCAAACATGCTGCTCTCAATGGGCCACAAACTCTTTTCTACAATGTTGGAATAGGATATGATCAATGAAACAGTGAATGTCCTTTTTCTTTTCTTCCGAGATTTCCTACAAAGAAAGGTTTTATAGTGAAATGTTGTCTGTGTGGAATTTTAAAACAAAAATGTCAATTTATAGCCGCATCTATCACATCAAATTATGTTTGTGCCAAGGTCTTGAAGGCTGACGGGAGTCTGTGTGGCCCTGGGTTAAGATGTCGATCTCTAGATAGTAAGGATATCGGGTTTGAATCTCGTCATAAAAGTTGGGGATTTTTCTATTCCCAGTCGATGTTATTTTTCGCTGCCTTGACTAGCCTCCCCCTGATCCATTGAAAGTCACTTTCTTTCTGGCTGTCACCCAATGACTATTAAAGGATTTAATTAACCTCTTCATCATCAACCCTTAAAAGGGACGTTAAGTGGGCGTGTATGCGCTGTGTAGTGATTGGCAACAGAGCTGTGGTACTTGCACTTTTCGGCAACCAGCACATTTAAAAAAAAATTACAGGTCGTTTTCCCTCTAAGGGCAATACTCACATGGCCAGACTAAACTGGTTAGTCTATATCTAGAGACATCGCGAAGAAGAGTATTAGGGTCTGGATGGTTCTGGTTTACCGACCTTGGCGTAAACTATCGCCTATGTGTCACTGACAGTTATAAATGTGTTCTCTTTCTTAGTGATGAAGTTTTCCTTTCTTTACACTAAATGCTTGTATCTACATTTCTTACCACTTGACCTCTATTGTACATCTACCATCTCACCTCTGTTGTACATCTACCATCTCACCTTTGTTGTACATCTACCATCTCACCTCTATTGTACATCTACCATCTCACCTCTGTTGTACATCTACCATCTCACCTTTGTTGTATATCTACCATCTCACCTCTATTGTATATCTACCATCTCACCTCTGTTGAACATCTACCATCTCACCTCTGTTGTACATCTACCATCTCACCTCTGTTGAACATCTACCATCTCACCTCTGTTGTTCATCTACCATCTCACCTCTGTTGAACATCTACCATCTCACCTCTGTTGTTCATCTACCATCTCACCTCTGTTTAACGTCTACCATCTCACCTCTGTTGTACATCTACCATCTCATCTCTAATGAACATCTACCTTCTCACATCTGTTGTACATCTACCATCTCACCTCTGTTGTACTTCTACCATCCTACCTCACATGTACATCTACCATCTGAGGTTAACATTGTTCCCAGATATCATACTTGCACATAACAAAATATAAGCTAACATAACATGACATGTTTGGTTGACGATCTGTAATAATAATATTCCGTTTAAAGTCTATATTTGATTTTACATTCTGGTGGGCTCTCTTTCTTAGTGATGAGGTTTTCCTATGTTTACACTAAATGCTTGTCTCTCCATTTCTTCAAGTACGTGTGTTTCTATTATAGTTGTTTATTAACCTTGACTTTATCAAACGCACAGTACGCAGCAGAAACGATAACAGTGAGGGTTATGTTTGTTTTCATTAACTTCACGTGTGAGGTCGGTGTTTGTTACTTTCCTTCTGCTCCAGTGATCAGATTTACGTAATCAAGGATTAACAGTGGTAGGGGAGGAAAGAAGGAATGGAAGGAAGAATATGTAAGCGGGTCGCGGAGGAAGGAGGGATTTGTGTCAAATGTGTGATGTATTTTGATGGTGAGATATGTTTGAAAAGTGGGGGAATGTGTATGGAAGGGAAAGTGGCCTGAAAGGTGCAGATATCGCTGCTTGCTGTAAAATACAACACAGCTTATCTAAGGCCATTTAGTGTCTTTTTGAGGGCAGACGATGAAAAGACAAATGTTCAAGCAAAAACAAAGAAGTAAAAGAAGAAGGTTGGGAATGCAGTGCTACACCAGATGTTTTGGAGAGACAGAAAAAAGCAACAAAAGTTCCATTACAGAACTAAACATAACCAAACACTAACTACAACATTTATTTAAATAAAGTTAGTTGGCACATTTTGAGCACATAAAAGTAAAGTAAATAGCCACGTCACGCCTAACGCCATACATTTTACAGACCTTCAGCATATGATTTTTGGGGTAATACGATCGGTATTACGCCCGTGCCGCTTTACTTTCACATAAAAAATCAGGTACCCATTTAAGGCTCGGTGAACCGGGAAGTCGTCGGTTGGGATCGAACCCTACCTCTTGTCCTTTGTAGTCCAGTTCACTAACCACTGAGCTATCGCGGCTCCCATTAAGAGCACATCGTAACGAATAATGTTATTGAAAGGACAATAATGGAAGGCTTAGTTTCTTAAATGTGAAGGAAATCCTACATAGTTGATCGTGCGGAGTTTCTTCTGAAGGTTAAACTTTCGTCTTCTTTCTGTTAGGGTGTGGCAGTCATGTAGGCGTCAATGTGCTTGATGCTGGTTTTGCTGAAACGTTATAGTTTGTTTCGTCTCTCGACTCAAGTTTGAAAATATAGTTTAGAGTGTTGAGAATACCATGGACAGCTAAGACGAGTAATGAAAACGTTCTGAAAGAGGCCAAAGCAAAAAGAGAGCTAAATTCCAATATTAGGAAGAAACAATCATCATTTTTTGGCCATGTACTGAGAAGAAAACAGCTGGAATATTGTAACAACTGAGAAAATTGAGGGACGAAGAGATAGAGGAAAGCAATGAGAAAAGATACCAGATAGCTTACGAGAATGGCTTGGCAGTAGGTCAACAACAGAAATGATAAATAACTGTCGAGATCGAAAGTTGTGGAGAGACATGATCACCTACGCCAGCAGGCCGGTACTTGATGATGATGATGACTATAGTTTAGCTGCTCAATACAATTTTGTGTTTATTTTACATCAGCTCCCTTGCCGAGACTGAGCTCTTCGCCCAGAACAGGGACGGGTGGTGAGATACACCGGATACTGCGGATTCTACGTAAGGCCTGACGCTTGATAACAAATTATCAAACATGGGAGTCTAGAATTTCTGCTCTATGTGCCGTTTTTGGCTCGACAGGGCAATAGATAGTCTTGTAGTATATGTTCAGGACTATCCTTGAGTAATCTCCAGTGTAGGTGACTGAGTCTACAATTCCAATTTCGCGATGTGCTGTGTGGTCACATTATCCTTTTCTAAGTTGGAAGTTTTCTAACAGAAAACCACCGTCACAAATACTTTGTACAATCATGAATCGCGAAGAATGTTGAGAATAGCATGGACAGCTAAGACGAGTAATGAAAACGTTCTGAAAGAGGCCAAAGCAAAAAGAGAGCTAATCTCCAATATCAGGAAGAAACAATCATCATTTTTTTGGTCGTGTAATGAGAAGAGAACATCTGGAATATATTGTAACAACTGAGTAAATTGAGGGACGAAGAGATAGAGGAAAGCAAAGAGAAAAATTACCTGACAGCTGAAGAGAATGGCTTGGCAGTAGGTCAACAACAGAAATGATAAATAACTGTCGAGATAGAAAAATGTGGAGAGACATGATGACCCACGCCAGCAAGCCCAGTACTTGATGATGATGATGAAGTTGGAAGACTTTGGTCTGCTCCAGTTTCTAATCCTGTTTTGTCTATATTGTTTTTTTCTGCTTCATATTTTCCTTTCAGTTATCTTCATTCTATTTTCCATGTCTTGTTTTAGGGGTGTCTTTTCCTCCTTCCCTGAGATGGATTCGGCTGATGAACGTTTTCTGGTGTTTTAGTAATATAGCCTGATTTTCATTTCCATTGATGGCGCGGAGGGATAGTATCTCATGTAGTTCTGTTTTTACAGACTGCAATACGTCACCCTTTTATTTACAGATAAGCTGGAAAAACTATTTTTTTAAAAATACTTCATAACATCTACAATTGTGTAAAATCTATTTTTTTTCAAAACGAGAAAAGTCGATATTTATTTAAATCCGTAAAGAACGTTTACTTAATCCCTACAATCAACATATGTTTGCGGTTGAGCGAAGTCAGTATGTGATTACATTTAAGCAGAGACATTTGCTCTCCTGTCTGAAAATTCGATATTTATTACAATTCAAAGACAGACTATATGGAATCATTTTAAAGGAAAGTCGATATTTGCTTATATTTGACTAAAAATATAATTGTTTAAATTTGAGAAAGCCTATGTAGTTTTTTTTTTAATTTTCTTAAATATTTGTAAAATACAGGGTGTCCACAAATACTCTCCTTGATTTAAAGTAGTTAGAAAGTAAAAAACAAATATTGGGATATATTTATAAATGTGGTGACAGCGAACACATGAATGCTAACTTGTTATTTTTCTCCCTCAAAGACTCTGTGCACTCCCATCACCAGAGTGCAGTGAGTGCACTCCCATCACCAGAGAGCAGTGAGTGCACTCCCATCACCAGAGTGCAGTGAGTGCACTCCCATCACCAGAGGGCAGTGAGTGCACTCCCATCACCAGAGGGCAGTGAGTGCACTCCCATCACCAGAGTGCAGTGAGTGCACTCCCATCACCAGAGTGCAGTGAGTGCACTCCCATCACCAGAGTGCAGTGAGTGCACTCCCATCACCAGAGTGCAGTGAGTGCACTCCCATCACCAGAGAGCAGTGAGTGCACTCCCATCACCAGAGAGCAGTGAAATCCAAGATGGCGCTCACCCCCACAGCAAAGTAGCTAGTGAGTGTTAGAATCTGCTAAAAAAAAAACAGTGTTGTGCTCAAACTCAAATTTAACGTGGGTCCTCCTATGAACAAGTCAGTTCTAAGGTTGTACAACCTGGATAATCCGTTGAAATGCATCACTGAAGCTGTAAACTAGAATATCTTATCGATATTTGCCCAGATAAATTATTATCTGTGCTAGCCTAGATAGATTATCCTATCGATGCTTCCCTAGATAAATTATTATCTGTGCTAGCCTAGAGAGATAATCCTATCGATGTTTGCCTAGATAAATTATTATCTGTGCTAGCCTTGATAGATTATCCTATCGATGTTTGCCTAGATAAATTATTATCTGTGCTAGCCTAGATAGATTATCCTATCGATGCTTCCCTAGATAAATTATTATCTATGCTAGCCTAGATAGAATATCCTATCGATGTTTGCCTAGATAAATTATTACCTATGCTAGCCTATATAGATTATCCTTTCGATGTTTGCCTAGCTACAGTTGTGGCGGACATCCAGTGTGGGTGTGAAACCAACTAATACCATATACAACTTTATACATTGTTGCAACTGTATTCACCGATGTATAAGCATATTCCAATAAGTTTGATTTTATAACGTCTTGAAATCTACGAGTGTTTTGGTGGACACCCTGTACAACCTATATATATATATATATATATATATAATATGTGAGCAAAATCTACATTTGTTCTCGTTTGTCTAGTCAGCAGTTGTTGAATTTCGGCATTGCCTTAATCTGTTCATATTTGATTATTATTTACATCTCCCCCATCCTCCCGTAACAAAAAGACAGCAAATCAACGGAGTTCTGTCTTGTCCAAATCGCAGAGCATCTTAGTTCAGTATATAAAACTTTGTTTAACATCACATGTCCATTTTTCCATTATTAACTTGACACGAAAGCGTATTTTGTCAATAATTTAAAGGAGAATTTAAAAGAAGAAAACAGGAAATGAGAAAACATGTCAGCGAATTGTTTTCAAAGTTGTTCCAGTGACCTTTCTCGGTGCTGTTCTGCCACAAGGTCACTGAAATGTCAATTTTGTGTAATTTTTTTGGAAGCGACGTCGAGCGTTCTAGTTTCCATGGCAACACTCTGTCAGGTGTTCGCTCCACCCTCCGACCCTCCACCTCGCGCTGGTAACGCTAACCCAAGGTCAGGGACAGTTTACGTGTGGGCAGATCTGCAGACGTCTGGCGCGTGACAATGTTTATGTATTCACTATTATCGTGTGCCGTGCTTTGAGCTGCGATGTGTACCTGAACGGAGATATTGTTATAATATAAATATCACTAGAAGGCGTCCGTTCTCTGAACACGTTGATACAACCTTAATCTTCACTTGGAAGACATATCTATATACAGAGAGAGTAAAGTACCCCCAAAAACAGTTATTGCTTATTTCAACACATTATTAATCTTCTTCCAAACGATGTGTTACCATTGCCAGACCTGGACCCTGTATGTTTGAACCATGTATGGCTCTTTTCGTCTTGTCAGACGGTCTGGTGGAAGCTATTGTGTATTTTTTTTTTAGATTTAGTTTTTGTCGAACAGCATCTCTGATTGCTAATTCTACCAACGTTTGACAAACACACACGGCCACAGAATGAACAAGTCAGGCCTATCCACGGGACTTTCCATCCATTTTCATAAGTTTTTTCTCTTCTAAGTTTTACCTTAGCACAGTCTCAAATGATGTTATACCATTCCTTATACATGCTCTCCATGATGTGCCATCACTAGCCAGGTGTTCCCAGTCATTTTCACATATGGAGAAGTCATTCAGAGATGATTTATAGATATCTCTATGAACAATAAGACAGATAACCACTACCGAGATGGAATGTGTTAGACGCATGACAGGAAGCAGCCTGAGAGATTATATCAGACATGAAAAACTGAGAAAAAAGCTAGGAATAACAACCGCTATATAGTACACAAAGAAACAACGGATAAAATTTTATGGCCACGTGATAAGGCAGAAAGATCAAAACACAACAGAACGAACCTTCAATAAACGCTGCAGAACATCAGACCCCTGGGCAGATCGCGAAAAAGATGGATTGACAGAATATTAGAAACACTAGGAAACATAACAGCAGGAAAAGCCAATAGAATTACAAAAAGTGGGGAATAGGGCAAATAATATCTCCCCTCGACGCTGAAAGGTAAATGAGGATGTAAAGAAGTAGAATGTATTATTAATAGCCATAATTGCTTTACGGTGAATATTTAGTTTGCTTAATTCAGCAGCAAAATATTATCAACAAAAGCATATAAGGGGCAACTTATAAAAAACTATTTCCGATCTTCAGTGAAATAGAGACTTATGATTAGAAGCATATGACATTTAGGGAGCCGCGATAGCTCAGTGGCTAGTGAACTGGACTACAAAGGTCATGAGGTAGGGTTCGATCCCAACCGACGGCTTCCGGGTTCACCCAGCCTTAAATGGGTACCGGATTTTTTCTGGGAAAATAAAGCGGCACGGGCGTAATACCGACCACATTACCCCAAAAATCATGTGCCGAAGGTCTATAAAAATTATGGTCACTAACACAATATTCCCTATACGCCACTTGGCGTGACGGGTGCACTTTACTTATTTTTTTTAACGCATGACATTTCTATAATTTTTGTGGAATATAATAATTTGATTACATTATAATAGGCCCGTTAATGTTTGCATCCAGGTATAAGGAGCCACACAGGTTAAGGCAAACGGAGAGGAACCAATGGTTGACAAGTTTGAAACTTGAGGAGACCAGGACTTAGATTGACATGTAACCCTGATAATTAACGATGTCAAGATCACGCAATTAACGCTATGTAAATAGTTCATTCAATTAACGCTATGTAAATAGTTCATTCAATTAACGCTATGTAAATAGTTCATTCAATTAACGCTATGTAAATAGTTCATTCAATTAACGCTATGTAAATAGTTCATTCAATTAACGCTATGTAAATAGTTCATTCAATTAACGCTATGTAAATAGTTCATTCAATTAACGCTATGTAAATAGTTCATTCAATTAACGCTATGTAAATAGTTCATTCAATTAACGCTATGTAAATAGTTCATTCAATTAACGCTATGTAAATAGTTCATTCAATTATTTCCCTAAAGTATCATAAACATAATTATGTATTGTATATAATTTATTATATATGATCATCATCAAGTACTATGACTGCTGGCGTAGGTGATCGTGTCTCTCCACAACTTTCGATCACGACAGTTATTTATAATTTCTATTGTTGACCTTCTACCACGCCATTCTCTTAAGCTGTCTAGTGTCTTCTCTTTGCTTCCCTCTATCTCTTCGTCCCTCAATTTTCCCAGTTGTTACAATATATTCCAGGTGTTCCTTCTCATTACAAGGTCAACAAAATGGTGATTGTTTCTTCCCATTTTTGGATATTAGCTCACTTTTTGCTTTGGCCTCGTTCAGAATGTTTTCATTACTCGTCTTAGCTGTCCATGGTATTCTCAACGTTCTTATATAAAGACACATTTCTACAGACTCCAGTGATTTTCTTGCTTGTTGTCCTATTGTCCATGATTCATATTAATATGTTAAGACTGGCTCTACACAACATTTAAGAACTCTTTTTCTTGTTTCTATTGTCAAAAATTGGTTGCACAGTATCTTCCTAATTTTTTTTTATAAAGCAGCTTTTGCCTGAGCCATTCTGCATCTCACCTCTGTTGTACATCTTCCATTTGAAGTTAACGAAGTTCCCAAATATTTAAATTCATTTACCTCTTTTTAATATTGTTCCACTTTTCTTTATTTTGCACTGAGGTAATGTCTTTTCTTTGTCGTTACCATTACTTCTGTCTGTTTGCTAATAACATAATAGTAACCTTTATAAATGCATCATGCCGTTGCTTTGTTTTCACGAACAATAGGTCAGCCCCAAAACGTATACCCCAGTACAGCGTTCAAACTCGTTGGCTTGCTTGTCGCTGTCATTAATAATTAATATCATCATTATGTGCCATACCAGTTGACGTAGGCGATCATGTCCTTCCACAATTTTTTTATCTACAGTGCATCGTATCAGTTCTGTTGTTGACTTTTTCCCATGCCATGTCCACAAGCTATCTATTATATTCTCTATTTGTCGTCCGCGATCTCTCTTTCCCTGTATTTTGTCAGTTTTAACCATATACTCAAACTTTCCTCTTTTCATGATGTGCCCGAAAAATAAAATGTCGATTGTTACTTTCTGCTGTTTTTTTTAAGGGCTCCCTTTTTGTGTTAGCGTCTTTGAAAATGTTCCTATTGGTGTTTTAAGCTGTCCAGGAAACTTTCAACATTCTTCTGAGAAAGCCCATCTATATGGCATCTAATCGTCTCTTCATTTGTTTGTCTACTGTCCATGCTTCGCTTCCATAGGTCAGAATTGACGTTATATAGCACCGATGTACTCTCTCTCTCTCTCTCTCTCTCTCTCTCTCTCTCACTCACTACTATTGACATCGGCTTGTTGTATAATATGTTTTTCCATTTCTGAAATGCTATTTTGGCCTGACTTATTTTGCCTTTTATTTCTGTGGTGCATCTTCCATCTGATGTTATTATTGTGTACAGGTATTAGACGCTTGACCTATAATTATATAGTCAACGCTTAAAAAAATAATAGTTAACGAAACTCTACTACTGCTCTCATAAAACAAGAACATCGCAAATTACCAGACTTTTGAAACCTTTACGTTCTTAGGTCTTTTCGAACAGATATTATATTTGTAAAATTGTATTATATCTATATTACGGATATTATATTTGTAAATTGTATTATATCTATATTACGGATATTATATTTGTAAAATTGTATTATATCTATATTATGGATATTATATTTGTAACATTGTATAATATTTATATTCATAATCATCATGTGCCATACCGGTTGGCGTAGGCGATCATGTCCCTCCACAATCTTCTATCTACAGTGCATCGTATCAGTTCTGTTTTTGACTGTTTTCCATGCCATGACACCAAGCTATCCAGTATTTTCTCTTTTTATATTTATTTATTTCTCTATTTATAATATTTATATTACGGATATTATATTTGTAAAATTGTATTATATTTATATTACGGATATTATATTTGTAAAATTGTATTATATTTATATTACGGATATTATATTTGTAAAATTGTATTATATCTATATTACGGATATTATGTTTGTAAAATTGTATTATATTTATATTACGGATATTATATTTGTAAAATTGTATTATATTTATATTACGGATATTATATTTGTAAAATTGTATTATATTTATATTACGGATATTATATTTGTAAAATTGTATTATATTTATATTGTTATGCTTCTTCCTAAACGAAGGGCGGTCGTTGAGGCATCACTGACATTCGTCTACATTCTCTGTGTCTCTTTATCTTCTGTACTTCTCTGCGAAGTCGAGGCCTGCCCATTCTTCTATTGTATCTGCCCATCTCTTTCTCTGCCTACCTCTCCTTCTCGTTCCTTTCATAGTTCCTTGTAGGACTGCCTTTGACATGTCGGAATATCGAGATACGTTTGCAAGATCATTTTACTTTGCACGTCTTATCAATAGTGAAAGATCATCATGTGTTCAGATTTCTTGAACCATCGTTTATTGAATTTTCTCTTTTGTGATGCGATCTACGTAAGAGATGTCATAAACCTGATGATTCTTTCTCCATATTTTTTTTTTCTGTAGCTCGCGATCTAAGTAAGAGATGTCATAAATCTGATGTTGCTATCTCCATAGTTTGTATTTGTTTCTGTAGCTCGCGATCTAAGTAAGAGATGTCATAAATCTGATGTTGCTATCTCCATAGTTTGTATGTTCTTCTGTAATGGTCTATGATTCGCAAGCGTATAGAAACAAAACTGATATAACAAGGGCGACAACCAGCTGGATTTTGGAGCCAACTGTGACGCTCTTATCTTTCTAAATATGTTTTAGCTTTGCAAGTGCTGCTACAATTTGTTCTACTCTAGCTGACATTTTGGACGTATCTATATTATATTTATCAAATGGGAATTTTGAAAGGGCGTACCCCCCGAACCGTTTCGACTAAAAATAAAGCTTTGAATAAAAGTTAAAATGTGAGGGCTTCCGTTACGCCTAGTGACGTTTGCAGTGTATCACATGTTAGTGACCTTCAGCACTTTATGGCTGATAAGGTCAGTGTTAACTCCAGGTCCAGGTCACGGACGCCATACTTTCCCAGAGAAATCTCCTCACAGATTGGGTGAATCCAAAACTGTGTCAATGCAGACAAAAATAAAATTCGTCACATTTGAGGTTTGAACAAGGACACGCCGCAGTTGTTATCTTTTCACTTAGCGTTCACCCGTTAAATGGGCGTGGACGCTTTGTGTCGCTACTTTGCGGCAAAGCTGCGACATCTGCGCCTTACACACCCGTCGTCGTCATGGGTAGGTTTTATTTTAAAATGCTTGCCCATACATCAGCCATTTTGATCGACTCTCTTTAGCTATTAACAGTTAAGGGTTCTTTAACATGCGTCAGTGCACACGGGACCTCCTACTTTTCGCCTTTTACCGAGAGGGTCATACTAACGGATCTCACTATCAGGTGAGCAGAAGAGAATAATGTCACGAAGAAAGCACGGATTCAAAATGAAAAAATCAACATGACAACAAAACATGCTCTACAGGATTGCCCCCAGTACACAGATCTGAGACGTACAATGTAGACTATACCCATCTCCCTGGAAGAGAAACTATACAGGGCAACCGAATCACTTAAACAGACAGCTGCCTTCATGGGAGAGTCCGGAATCCTACTCTGAAAGAGTCATGATCGCAGAAGCAGAAAGTGAAAAATTCTCACAGTCTGTGGCGAGATTCGAACCTGGTACCTTTCTGTCTACATGAAGGCTATTTACCTCTAAACTATCCAGCTCTGGGGCCTCGGTAGCCTATTTGGGAAAACTATCCGAATGAGACGTTCCGACAACCGGTGTTCGATTCCCGCTGGAAGTAGTGTGAGTTTTACTCGTGGTTAGAAAAAAAAAAAAAACACCCCCACGTTCGACCCAGCCGCTGGTAGAGATGGGTACCAGGGTAGTAGTACTCTGGGAAGGTGAGGGATGCCGCCTCGCATCGTTAGTTTCGATGCCTGAAGCGACACCATCCAGAAGTCTTAACACTTCTGGATAGGCGGCCGAGCATATATGTGTGAAAACTCGCGTGCTAAGACGCTATAGCTCGTTTCAAAGCACGTGCCCAACTTCAAAACGCTATTACTCAGTAACCGTTTGTTAAAAACTGTTGAAATTTTCCAAATGTTATTAGAATGCAAAAGATCCTTTAAATGTATATTTAACAAATATCTTGCAGCTGCAGTTTTCTTAAAGCGGCGAATTTCTTTGATGTTTGTCAAAATTGTAAATTGTGAACCTCTAAATAATAGAAATTACCAGGAGAATTATTGTCTTCTCAGTTCGAGGACGGACGATAATATCAAGGTATACCTGTATGTCCAATTTTCATAGTTGTGTGGTCCTGAAAAGGACTTGGAAATTCCAATATTCCTCTTCCTGTTTTAAGACGTGGTCTTCACATTTAGCCCAATAATCTTTGTCTATATTTAATAAAGCGAGATTAGCAAGCGTCTTTACATCGCATATTTTGAATGTTGTATTTTCATCTGCCACTTGTCCTTTTAATTTTGCCCAGATTAGTTCTATTGGATTTAAATGAGCATGGTAAGGTGGGAGCCTCAAACTTATATGACCGTGCTCTTGGATAATCTTATCTATTTGAAAAATCTTTGTCCTTTGTTTTTGCTTTACTAGAGATAGTAATTCAGGTTTTAAGTACATGTTATTAAATTGTATGTGCTCCTTTGTGAGCCATATCTTAATAGCATCTTTTGTACTGGATGACGTCGGGACTTTATCTTCAAATGCAACAATGTTGTGGTACGCTGCATTGTCAATTATTAGGCAAGATGGTCGATCTAGTGATGGAGAACAGAATTTTCAATCCAATGTCTAAATATGTGACCATTCATCTCAGAGTGATAATCCCGATTGTCTATGGATTTTGAAAGAAAAATGAGCTCTGCATTCTGTATTAGTCCATGTTGTCGACTACCAGCATGAGCAATTATCAAGCGCTGTCCTTTGCTGCTAGGTATTAATCTCTTAATCTTTCCATCTGATGACTGCCATTCCCTTTGGTTAGTGTGGTGAACATTGATCCATGTTTCATCCAAGTACACAATATCATAACCTTGCTTGCGCACCTCTTTTACTTCACGTAAGTACTTGCTTCTCATGACTACTATATGTGGCTTCTCACAGATGATGTTTCGTCCATTGGAATACTTTCTGAATGTAAAGCCTGCAGCTCTCACATTCCTCCATAATGTAGACATTGATATTTCAATACTGTTGTTCTTTTTCAGCGATACTTTTAATTTTCTTACTGTAACAGTTTCATTCATATCCAACATTTTGCGAATTTCACTTCTAATAAGTTCACTGTCGAAATTATCCAACATTTTTGCTCTTCCTTGTGATTTTGTATATTTTGAACATTGACGGTCACGTGCTTGAATCCAGCGATTAAATGACCGTTTAGATAAATCCAAAATGTGTCTTGTCCTATTCTCAGGGTTTTCTAAAGAATGAAATAATCTTCCTCGTTTAGCCTCTTTGCAAAAATAGTCATACATTTTTATTGCGATGTTTAGTAAACTGCAGAATTTCATTTTAAGACTCATGATAAATGTTATCGTTCCACGTCTCCACCTATGAATGAACGGAAATGGAACACACAATTTCTCGTGTTTTTTACAAGTGTCTAATTGTGTCAAAAAACCACGGTAAAAGCGTGCAAACACGTAAATTTTACCGTGTATGGATTTTTACTCGCTATTTTTAACTTAAAATACTGTAAACATTAAGTTTTGACTACATCAATGGGTCGTTATAAATTTATATAAATCAAATAAGCAACAATAAAAACCAAATGTTTTTTTTTAATGAAATTAATTCCCTGTTGGGTTCTAATCATTATAACTTTACATGCAAATTTTGAACAACTTACAACAAGCGGTTAAAAAGCTATCGCTTTTAAAAGTTGGGCACGAGTTATGAAACAAGCTATAATTCCAGTCTCGTACTTTACCTTTACCTATCCGGCTCTCACCTCATTGCAATTCAGATAACTGATGCAATAAATGTGTATTAATTATTTAATGAAATATAGTTTTGTATGTGTCTGTGTTATCTGTTATATATTTTCATAAATGTTATACACGACAAGAATTTCGGATGCAAACCTATTTGCACGGTCAGTTTCCAGTATTATTCTTTAAATCTTTAATCGGAAGTCACTAGTAGGACTTGGTATAAAGGAGAAAAAGAAACAACTTCGGCTACAGACAATTGCTGTCTTGCAGGAACATAAAGGAAAATCTAAAGGAAATATTCCCGAAAAAAAATGTGTTGAAGTTAGACCTACTCGAGAACGCAAGATGCAAGACGCGGTGCAATGAATTTCGTTAATAAAGAAGTTGGATACATTTTTGTTCATAAAAGAAGTTGGATGTACGGGGAAATGAAGAGAATTACAGAACTCCGTTAAGCCATGTGGCATTTAGGGAAGTTGAAATTACAGCCCATAATTAAAATGTACATATTTAACCATCTACGTATTTAACCATTTACATATTTAACCATTTACACATTTAACCATTTATATATTTAATCATTTATATATTTAACCATTTATATATTTAACCATTTACATATTTAACTATTTGCTCATTTTTGAGTCAAGTGGTTAATATTGTGTCAGTGTTTCTTGCTCTCGTAGATCTATCCTGAACCCATTTAGGGCTGGGTGAATCTAGAAGCCAGTCGATCTACTTCTTCCTCAATCGACTTTTACCTCTTATCCCCCCCCCAAAAAAAAATAAATAAATAACAATAATAACAATAATAACAATAATAACAATAAATAACAATAATAACAATAATAACAATAATAACAATAATAACAATAATAATAAAATGACATAGATAAAAGGTAATACAAATGAATTAAAATAATAGCAATAATATTAAGTACATAATTTTGTTAATAAAATGTAGTTTGTGGAGATATACCGCCAGGGGTAGGTAAGTGAAGAAAAGTCGAGAACCCCTGGGTTTCTAATGGTAAACATATGCCTGTAGATGGTTTCAGCACTTTTACGAACTTACATTTCTCAAGCACTTTGTCATTGCATCTGACGTATCTAATGTCGGTATTTGTCTGCATTGCGTACACTTTTTTTAGGTGAAAAAATGTGTGTGGCTTATCTCTCGCTGGGTGTACCATGAATTTTGACTCTCATTAAAAACAAGAAAAAACTATCTTTTGTTAGTTGCCGTTTTTGTTGTGATAATGCCACGAGCTGATAGGAGATATTTGATTCATGAATGCTGCGGATCGTAATGGCTTTCTTGACCTTCCCGGCTTTTATTGGAAAATGTAGAGCTCGTCTAGCTCCACGCTTCTTCTTCTTTTCTATTTTCACTGATACCGAAAAGGTGTCGTTGTTATGTCATTTGTCGTTCTTGAGCTGCTCGAACTGTCTGAATTAGTGATTTTCCTTTGTTGTTACATGTCTCTGTCCCTGCATCTACCCATCTTCTACTGGGTCTTCCTCTTGGTCTTTTTCCATGCATTCTTAAGAAGAACGCCCTTGATGGTGATTGGTGAGGATTCATTCTGACCAGGTGGCCAAATCATTTAAGTTGTTGTTCTATATATTCTTGGCAGGGTTTTGTTCCTACCATCTTTCTTAAGGTTTCATTTTGTATTTTATCTCTTCTTGTGTTGTTTGTTACTTTTATCAAGCATTGCATCTCACATGTATTGATCTTTCTTAATAGCTCCACGCTATGGCTGGGAAATTGTGCGACTTATCCTGCTTAGAAGCACTGCAGAACTATGTCTTCTATATCACTGAAAAACAATATTATGAGGAACGCGGCGATCCTAGCTTCAATTAGCCAGCCTGTTTTGACGCAGGCTGTTACAGTGGGAAATCAACTAAGAGCTCTGTAAGAGCTATGTAAGAGCTATGTACGCAGGCAATGGGTGGAGTCATCCCAGAAGTCAAAAATACGTAGTCACCTTTGTCTACGTCCCTCGACATGTGGGAGTGCGGGGACATGAAAGAGCGGACAGGTTGTCTAGCTTCGCTGTCGTTGAAGACGGTCAAATAATAGATCGGGAGGATGTCATCGATGTCCTCTGAGATGTAGGAAGGGCACAGGACAACCATGAGTCCACGTTACTAAATTCGGATGAAAGTGGTGGAAGTTAAGAAGGGCATAGACAGAAACGAGTTACTTAGTTGGCGTATAAGAGGACTTATCAATCACCACAGAATTTGATTCGTCAGTCGCTGGACACTGCGGGACATGATGAGGAGGGTCTGAGCATCTATGGACATGTTCGGAGTACAATGAAGTTCATCCTCAAATACTCAATAACGGAGTAGGAGATCAAGGCTAGGTCTTGGTCAGCTGATTGGACCATCGACTCGGCTGTTTTCTATATTTTAATTTTCTGGCTGTTTTCTATATTTTAATTTTACACGACTGTTTTGAAGCCTTGACAGGCAGGAGAACGGCTACTGGCCTACAGAGGACAAGTGTTTAGGTTCGATCCCTAGACCGACCAATTTCTAGGTTCACCCATTTCTGACATTTAGTCTGTGAAGTAAATCAGCCTTGCGTTGTTCTGACCACGCACTCCAACGATATGCCGATGTTAAACAATATATGGACACAAACAGGATATGCCACATTCGAGGATTGACGGAAGGTTTCTCTATATGTTGTGTGAAGAAATATATTTTCTGTGTTGCATGACACAATAAATCTTCTATGTTGGATGACACAATAAATCTTCTGTGTTGCATGACACAATAAATCTTCTGTGTTGCATGACACAATATATTTTCTGTTTTTATGACACTATATATTTTCTATGTTGAATAGCCCAATATATTTTATATGTTGCATAGCACAATACATGTTCTGTGTTGCATGATACAATAAATCTTCTGTGTTGCACGACACAATATATTTCCCATGTTGTATGAAGTAAATATTTGTTTTTGTTGTATGGCGCAAATTCTTCTTGAAGGAAAAATAAATTTCGAAATTGGAAAGGCAGATTTCACATTTGATAAACTTTAAGATAGATCATGGGCCAACACCAAATTAACACTCTAGACTAACATTAAAATTTACCAAAGTTGTGTGCTTAGTACACTTCTATACGGATCAGAAACTTGGGCTACCTTAGCAGGGTAGATAAAAAGGTTAAACAGCTTCCACGTCCGTTACTTTCGACAAATTATGAACATCAAATGGCAGGACAAAGTAACCAACTCTAATGTCTTACAGCGAGCCAACCTCCCATCCATCATGGCAGGACAAAGTAACCAACTCTAATGTCTTACAGCGAGCCAACCTCCCATTCATCATGGCAAGACAAAGTAACCAACTCTAATGTCTTACATCGAGCCAACCTCCCATCCATCATGGCAGGACAAAGTAACCAACTCTAATGTCTTACAGCGAGCCAACCTCCCATCCATCATGGCAGGACAAAGTAACCAACTCTAATGTCTTACAGCGAGTCAAACTCCCATCTATCATGGCAGGACAAAGTAACCAACTCAAATGTCTTACATCGAGCCAAACTCCCATCCATCATGGCAGGACAAAGTAACCGACTCTAATGTCTTACATCGAGCCAACCTCCCATCCATCATGGCAGGACAAAGTAACCAACTCTAATGTCTTACATCGAGCCAACCTCCCATCCATCATGGCAGGACAAAGTAACCGACTCTAATGTCTTACATCGAGCCAACCTCCCATCCACCATGGCAGGACAAAGTAACGGACTCTAATGGCTTACATCGAGCCAAACTCCCATCCATCATAGCAGGACAAAGTAATCAACTCTAATGTCTTACATCGAGCCAACCTCCCAACCATCATGGCAGGACAAAGTAACCAACTCTAATGTCTTACAGCGAGCCAAACTCCCATCCATCATAGCAGGACAAAGTAACCAACTCTAATGTCTTACATCGAGCCAAACTCCCATCCATCATGGCAGGACAAAGTAACCAACTCTAATGTCTTACATCGAGCCAACCTCCCATCCATCATGACAGGACAAAGTAACCAACTCTATTGTCTTACAGCGAGCCAACCTCCCATCCATCATGACAGGACAAAGTAACCAACTCTAATGTCTTATAGCGAGCCAACCTCCCATCCATCATGGCAGGACAAAGTAACCAACTCTAATGTCTTACAGCGAGCCAACCTCCCATCCATCATGACAGGACAAAGTAACCAACTCTAATGTCTTACATCGAGCCAACCTCCCATCCATCATGGCAGGACAAAGTAACCAACTCTAATGTCTTACATCGAGCCAACCTCCCATCCATCATGACAGGACAAAGTAACCAACTCTAATGTCTTACATCGAGCCAACCTCCCATCCATCATGGCAGGACAAAGTAACCAACTCTAATGTCTTACATCGAGCCAACCTCCCATCCATCATGGCAGGACAAAGTAACCAACTCTAATGTCTTACAGCGAGCCAAACTCCCATCCATCATGGCAGGACAAAGTAACCAACTCTAATGTCTTACAGCGAGCCAAACTCCCATCCATCATGGCAGGACAAAGTAACCAACTCTAATGTCTTACAGCGAGCCAACCTCCCATCTATCATGGTAGGACAAAGTAACAGACTCTAATGTCTTACATCGAGCCAACCTCCCATATATCATGGCAGGACAAAGTAACCAACTCTAATGTCTTACATCGAGCCAAACTCCCATCCATCATGGCAGGACAAAGTAACCAACTCTAATGTCTTACATCGAGCCAACCTCCCATCCATCATGGCAACACTTGAGGGTCTTAGACCAAGATGTCTGGGTTATGTAAGAAGAATGGCAAACATTCGTATTCCCAAACAAATATTGTATGACGAACTTAAGGGTTTGTTAAAGAAACAAAAGGGTAAACCAGTGCTGAGATATAATGGTGTTTGCAGGGTTTCCTTGAGGGAATTCTCTATCAGTGAAAGAAACTGGGAAAATCTGGCTGCAGATCGTAGCACATGGAGAACACAAATAAAAAAAATTGCACAGCAACCTTCTAGGCTGTGCTGATATCAATTTCAGAAGAACAAAGACGCAGGAGAAAGGAGACGAGGCCAGGCATCATGAATACATCTTGTTCGTTCTGATGATGGATCTGTATATCTAATATTGGCAGATTAAACCATAACAAAAGCTGTTCAGCAAAGCAGAATCCAGCAAAAGACACTAATATTTTTTACCAAACTACTGACGTAACCATGATCGCTTGCTACTAACCACTGTCCAGACGCCAAAGGCCATATTATTACAAGGCAATATATTTTCCATGTTGTGAGAAGTAATATTTCTTTTATGTTGTATGACGCAACATATATTTTCCTTATTGTATGAAGTAATATTAGTTTTATGTTGTATGACGCAATATATTTTCCATCTTGTGATGTAATATTTGTTTTATGTTGTATGACGCAATATATTTTCCATCTTGTGATGTAATATTTGTTTTATGTTGTATGACGCAATATATTTTCCATCTTGTGATGTAATATTTGTTTTATGTTGTATGACGCAATATATTTTCCATCTTGTGATGTAATATTTGTTTTATGTTGTATGACGCAATATATTTTCCACCTTGTGATGTAATATTTGTTTTATGTTGTATGACGCAATATATTTCCGTCTTGAATGAAGTCATATTTGTTTTATGTTGTATGACGCAATGTTTTGTCTGTGTTATATGAAGCATTATTAAAATAAACTACAATTCTGTGATCTTTTATCTGTTCTTTCTTTAATTCTATGTTGTTGTTGTTGTTTTTTTTTTGTTAACATTTCTCCAAGATAAAAATGATATAAAACAAGTTGAAGAGATTGGTTTTGTAGAAAGTAACAACATAACAGTAACATAATTGTAAATATAGAAAGTTTTGGAGAGGCATGGTCACCTACACCTGCAGCTGTGGAGATAGAAAGTTGTGGAGAGAGACATGGTCACCTACACCTGCAGCTGTTGAGATAGAAAGTTGTGGAGAGAGACATGGTCACCTACACCTGCAGCTGTTGAGATAGAAAGTTGTGGAGAGAGACATGGTCACCTACACCTGCAGCTGTTGAGATAGAAAGTTGTGGAGAGAGACATGGTCACCTACACCTGCAGCTGTTGAGATATAAAGTTGTGGAGAGAGACATGGTCACCTACATCTGCAGCTGTAGAGATAGAAAGTTGTGGAGAGAGACATGGTCACCTACACCTGCAGCTGTTGAGATAGAAAGTTGTGGAGAGAGACATGGTCACCTACACCTGCAGCTGTTGAGATATAAAGTTGTGGAGAGAGACATGGTCACCTACATCTGCAGCTGTAGAGATAGAAAGTTGTGGAGAGAGACACGGTCACCTACCCCTGCAGAAGTAGAGATAGAAAGTTGTGGAGAGTCATTGTCACCTACACCTGCAGCTGTTGAGATAGAAAGTTGTGGAGAGTCATTGTCACCTACACCTGCAGCTGTAGAGATAGAAAGTTGTGGATAATACGCACGTCAGAAGGAATAGAGATAATGATGATGATGGTGACTGATGATAATATTAACGATGAAGATAATGATGATATTGGTTATGATTACGATGATATTGATGATGATATTAATGAAGATGCTGATGATTATAGTACTGACGAAGATTGTAATGTTGATGATCATGTTGATGACGATGTTGATGATGATGATGACAATATTTCATCAACATTTAACACTGGATACTGGAGCCTCTGTGGTCTGTACGCTCACTACTGACCTCAAAGTGCATGAGTTCCAATCCCAGTTGTGGAGGTTATTTGTCGGATCTGCACGGTCTGAAGTCCACCCCTTCTCTGTAAATGGGTGCCTTAAATTTTTCTGAGCGAGCTGGCGTGTTGCTGACAACATTACCTGTAAACTATTGCTGTGTTTTTATTTTAAAATAGGGGCTCTAACACCATATTCCTTTTATGGAGGGATCCAGTCACGTTTTTCTTGAACTACATGTACACATATATGCATACATATTTATACAGATATGCATACATACATACATACATATATATATATATATATATACATACATACATACATACATACATACATACATACATACATACATACATACATACATACATACATACATACATACATACATACATACATACATACATACATACATACATATATACATACATACATACATACATACATACATACATACATACATACATTTGTTAAGATACATGCATAGAAAAATTATTCCCTTGATTGTTATTCTCATTACTTGACTGGTTTTTTTTTTTCCCTTTTTTTTTGTTGCTATTACAACATATTCATTTGAAATAACAACAACTATGCGACTACTTGCATTCGCCCGATCACTAAAGGAGCACACCTCTTCATCATCCGCCCTTAAAAGGACGTTAAGTTGTCGTGTCTGCGTTGCGTTGTTGTTTGCATTATAACTCTGATATTTGCGCCTTTCGGCTCTACACATCCGACTTCAACATGATATTTTTTAGTACCGGGTTGTCTTCCATCTTCGATCCCTACTCACTTGGTCAGACTAGACAGGTTAGTCTGTTTCTAAAGGCACCGCGGAGAGGTGGAGCAAGGTCTGGATGGTTCTGGTTCACCGATCCTGGCGCAAGCCATCAGCTGTTGGTCGCTGATCAACTTCCAGCTGTGCTATTATGAAGCGCGATTCGCCAAAACTATGCGATTAATTAATTACACCCAATTTGCTAATAACACGAGTGCAGTTTATTTAAAAAAGCTGCAAGGGTTACTCCAGTGGTATATGGCTGGAAACAACTCTTTAAGTCAGTGTTAATGATACATTCATGATGATCTACAAGAAATTAATCTTCTTCTTTCTTCTTCTCTTCTCTTTTCACTGATACCTAAATGGTGTCGCGGTTATATCATTTGTCGTTCTTGAGCTGCTCGAACTGTCTGAATTAGTGATTTTCCTTTGTTGTCGAATGTCTCTGTCACTGCATATATCCATCTTCTTCTGGGTCTTCCTCTTGGTCTTTTTCCACGCATTCTTGAGAAGAACGCCCTTAATGGTGGTTGGTGAGGATTCATTCTGACCAGGTGGCCAAACCATTTAAGTTGTTGTTCTACATATTCTTGGCAGGGTTTTTTTCCTACCATTTTTCTTAAGGTTTCATTTGGTATTCGATCTCTTGTTTGCTTGTTTGTTACTTTTCTCAAGCATCGCATCTCACATGTATTGATCTTTCTTAATTGTGATTTAGAAACAAGAAATTAATCACCGTCCTTTATTTCGCACATTTTGAAAACCGTTGTCTGCAATGGTAATATAGGTCAATCTCAACAATTCTAAAAGACACAGATCCTGTTGTTTCTTCTTTGTCCCAGCGTCCTTGATTACGCTGGCCAGGTCATATAGGGACAAAGCCTTGTTGATAATTAAACCTTTCATTCTTGTCCTGTTCTTCTTTCTCCTTGTATTTTACACTGATTTATTTTATTTGATGCACGTATCTGCTTCAAACTGTTAGTAAAACAGTTTGCTATCAATGACAAACATGGGCTCTGATTAAAGATATAGAAAGAAAACTGACGGCATGTGGAATGAGATACCTCAGAAAAGCTGTTAACAAAACAAGAAGAGGTCATGTAAAGAAAGATGAAATCAGAAACACCATTGGATTCTACCAGTAATCGAATACATAGAGAGACAAGGATTAAAGTGTTTTTTAACATTTAATGAGCATGAACCTCTCAGCACCAGCGTCAAGAGCTTGTAACAACAAAATGGAACAACCAAGATATAGAGGGTGGACCAAGGAGAAGATGGATTAAAGGAATTTACGACATAATAAAACAATACAAAATCAAAATCAAAATGAACCGAGACACAGAAAGTACTCTTGATAGAAAACACATCATTGACTTAAGCCTACCTACCGACAACATGCGGGGGAGCAGATTCGTCTGCGACCTAGCAGGGTCGGAGCACCGTCAGCTGACCAAGACCTAGCAGTTTTGCTTCCTCGCGGCCTCCCCTGGTAACAATCTGCGTTAAAACAGGCTAACTAACAGAAGAATCAATTCAGAGGAAGATGTATGTTTACAGCCCTCTGACAAAACAACAGAAAATAAACAAAGAACAATATATGGTCCAAAGCAGGATCGAATCCTTACTCCTCGGCACAGCGCCTTGTCACAAAAAACCAAACGCTAGGGCGCTGTGCCGATGAGTACGGGTTCGATCTTCATTAGGACCATCTATTGTTCTTTTCCTCTGAATTGATTCGCTGAATTATCGCCTTGGAAGTTTCCCTCTATAATAATATCCATTTATTATTATTTGTCTCCTGGCTAACAGAAGCTGGGATCGCCGTGTTCCCTGTAGTTGTTGCTGTTACTGATATAGAAGACCCAGTATTGCAGTACCTCCGGGCTGGTCTAGTAGTTTCCCAGCATAGCCTGGGAAGGACGAACTCCAACTTCTCTCGTAAAAACCAGGAATGTCAAGAAAGCCATTACGAACCCGCCACGTAAATGAATAAAAGGGCACCCTATTCATATAAACTCGTGGCATTATGTCAACGACAACCGGCAACCCGCACAACTGAATGAAATAAGAAAAGAAAGAAACAAACAAACCAGTACAAGGCAGAGTTGTTTTAATGATTGCATGTGTCTGTGTTATCTTTAAGTGGTTGTTCATTTGAGAGTATTTTGAGAATGCCTAGTTCACTCATTGCATGAATAGATTGTTGAATGGACGAATGAATGAATGGACAGACAGAGGACTGAAAAGATAACATTTTGGAATGACAGACACATGAATGAGTGAATAAATGGGCAGACAGATATATAAATATATATATGGTAACTTTTAGCTTATAAGTGGATGGATGATTGTAGGAGTTGTTGATTGAATGAATTGTTGGACGGATAGAAAAAGGTTGCATGGATGGAAAGAAGGTGGGCAGGGAGGTGGATTTAATAATGAACGAATGAATGATTAAATTGACCTATAGGATAGATAGATAGATAGATAGATAGATAGATAGATAGATAGATAGATAGATAGATAGATAGATAGATAGATAGATAGATAGATAGATAGATAGATAGATAGATAGATAGATAGATAGATAGATAGATAGATATGGATGGATGGAGTGATGGATGGAGTGATGGATAGATAGATAGATAGATAGATAGATAGATAGATAGATAGATAGATAGATAGATAGATAGATAGATAGATAGATAGATAGATAGATAGATAGATAGATAGATAGATAGATAGATAGATAGATAGATAGATAGATAGATAATCTCTACCTACAAAACAATGCTTGTTGCATGCAATCTCTTTCACAGCGTGACTTCTACTTCACGACCCCAACACAAGCCACAACCCTCGCCACACAGCTCGTTTATTTACTAAACGACAGGTCACAGGTGGCACTCACGTTACAGAACACGTGACCCACAACTGCGCCTCACTGTGAGTTATCTACCGCTGCCATGATACGTTTGCGTCACGTGATCTAGATTTTTAACAAAATCGTTACCTAAGTTGACCCCTGAATCTTTAGACTTTGATTGTATCCTGTCTATCTTAAACGCTTAGGTTTTAACTAAACGTTATATTAAACATACGTTATTTTCACACAGCATGAGAGACAAGATCAGAAATGAAGAACAGAGAAAACAGCTAGGAATAATCACCGCCATACAATATATAAAGAAACAATGGTTTGGCTACGTGACTAGGCAGAGTGATCAGAACACAACACAACGAGTCCTCAATAAACTTTGCAAGAACACCAGACCCAAGGGTCGACCACGAAAAAGACGTATCGATGGAATATTAGAAGCACTTGGAAACATAACAGCAGCAGAGACAAACAGAAAAACAAAAGACCACAGATTAAATCTCCCTTCGAGTTTGAAAATCATTTGAGGAAAGAGAGAAGAAGCAGAAGATGCGTCATTTTACGATTTTATTTACGTTTGTCAGTTTTGCGGAGAAGTCACTTTAGATAATTTTCAAAGAATTAATTAATTAATATTGAATAAAGCAGACATGCACTGTGATGACGACAACAATGTCAGTCTTGGGATGGTGCACTTTTCTTGCCTGTATGGTTGTGATTGTACAGAGATAGGCGCAACTATAAGATATTGAATATCTTGCTGGGCAGCGGTACTTGCCTGCCTTTCTCATTTATTGTTGCACTAATGTTAGTTGGTTTGGCCCTTATAGATGGGATTTTGCCGAAACGTCGTAGATTGTCTCGTCTCTCTATAGGTTTAGATGCTTAATTCCATTAATAATAATAATTTTAATGGTTTAATACCATTTTGTGTAAGCCCAATGTTAGCATATAATCATATGTCAGGAGAGAGACATGTATTGTTAACGTGAAGAGAGACAGAGAGGTGTAGTGATATGTATTGTTAAAGTGAAGAGAGGCATGTATTGTTAAAGTGAAGAGAGACATGTATTGTTAAAGTGAAGGGAGACATTCATTGTTAAAGCGAAGAGAGATATGTATTGTTAAAGATAAGAGAGACATGAATTCTTAAAGTGAAGAGAGACATGCATTGTTAAAGTGAAGAGAGACATGCATTGTTAAAGTGAAGAGAGACATGTATTGTTAAAGTGAAGAGAGACATGCATTGTTAAAGTGAAGAGAGACATGTATTGTTAAAGTGAAGAGAGACATGCATTGTTAAAGTGAAGAGAGACATGCATTGTTAAAGTGAAGAGAGACATGCATTGTTAAAGTGAAGAGAGACATGCATTGTTAAAGTGAAGAGAGACATGCATTGTTAAAGTGAAGAGAGATATGTAATGTTAAAGTGAAGAGAGACATGCATTGTTAAAGTGAAGAGAGACGTGCATTGTTAAAATGAAGAGAGTTATGTATTGTTATAGTGAAGAGAGTTATGTATTGTTAAAGTGAAGAGAGTTATGTATTGTTAAAGTGAAGAGAGACATGCATTGTTAAAGTGAAGAGAGTTATGTATTGTTAAAGTGAAGAGAGACATGCATTGTTAAAGTGAAGAGAGTTATGTATTGTTAAAGTGAAGAGAGACATGCATTGTTAAAGTGAAGAGAGACATGCATTGTTAAAGTGAAGAGAGACATGCATTGTTAAAGTGAAGAGAGACATGCATTGTTAAAGTGAAGAGAGACATGTATTGTTAAAGTGAAGAGAGACATGCATTGTTAAAGTGAAGAGAGACATGCATTGTTAAAGTGAAGAGAGACATGCATTGTTAAAGTGAAGAGAGACATGCATTGTTAAAGTGAAGAGAGACATGCTTTGTTAAAGTGAAGAGAGACATGCATTGTTAAAGTGAAGAGAGATATGTAATGTTAAAGTGAAGAGAGACATGCATTGTTAAAGTGAAGAGAGACGTGCATTGTTAAAATGAAGAGAGTTATGTATTGTTATAGTGAAGAGAGTTATGTATTGTTAAAGTGAAGAGAGTTATGTATTGTTAAAGTGAAGAGAGACATGCATTGTTAAAGTGAAGAGAGTTATGTATTGTTAAAGTGAAGAGAGACATGCATTGTTAAAGTGAAGAGAGTTATGTATTGTTAAAGTGAAGAGAGACATGCATTGTTAAAGTGAAGAGAGTTATGTATTGTTAAAGTGAAGAGAGACATGCATTGTTAAAGTGAAGAGAGTTATGTATTGTTAAAGTGAAGAGAGACATGAATTGTTAAAGTTGTTACATTTAGAGGATTTTAAATCTCCCTCTTCATCGAGAATGTTGGATATATTCACCTTTCAATCCATATCCACTACTACATTTCCACCTCCTCTGTCTCCTTCCTAGATATTACAGTTTCCGTAGGTGTCTCTGGTCTACTTACCTCGGTCTTCTACAAACCAACTGACTCCCATTGTTTCCACCGCTACGACTCATCTCACCCGACATCTTGCAAGAACTCTATTCTCTATCCGCAATTACTCAGGCTTCATCGTCTTTGCCAGGACGATGAAGATGTCCAACATAATGCCCATTTGATGTTTGATTTCTTCAGCCGACGCTTCTATCCCGAGTCAGCTCTCCTTCCTACTCTCCGATGGGTTCTCCGCACCTCAAGCCAGACTGCTCTCTGCCTGTCCCCGCTCTGACAGGATAGTGTTCGTCCTCACACACCACCCTCACACATCACCCTCACACATCACCCTCACACATCACCCTCACACATCACCCTCACACATCACCCTCCCACATCACCCTCACACATCACCCTCCCACATCACCCTCACACATCCCCCTCACACATCACCCTCCCACATCACCCTCACCCATCACCCTCACACTTCACCGTCCCTCATCACCCTCACCCATCACCATCCCACATCACCCTCACCCATCACCATCCCACATCACCCTCACACACCACCCTCACACATCACCCTCACACATCACCATCACACATCACCCTCACCCATCATCCTCACACATGACCCTCACACATGACCCTCACACATGACCCTCACACATCACCCTCACCCATCATCCTCACACATGACCCTCACACATGACCCTCACACATGACCCTCACACATGACCCTCACACATCACCCTCACACATCACCCTCACATATCACCCTCACCCATCACCCTCACACATCACCCTCACACATGACCCTCACACATGACCCTCACACATGGCCCTCACACATCACCCTCCCACATCACCCTCACACATCACCCTCCCACATCACCCTCACACATCACCCTCCCACATCACCCTCCCACATGACCCTCACACATGACCCTCACACATCACCCTCACACATCACCCTCACCCATCACCCTCACCACTACGCGGTGATCAGAATCATTCACCACTACTTCCCCATTCTCCGCTCCGACTCCACCGCCCGTCTACTCTTCCCTGACCCTCCATTAGTGGCCTTTAAGTGTGATCGCAACCTCCCTGATAGGCTTGTCAGGAGCCGCTTTCATGCCTCCGACCCCCTCCCACTCCATCCCCCGAGTCATCGGGGGACGTTCCGTTTAAATCGTAGTCCATGGAAATCTTGCAACAACAAGACACCTGTCTCCGGTCAGATACGGTTCTCTTCCTCAATGCTCCTTTTGAGATCAAAGAGACATTCATTTGTACATCGCGGAATATTATCTATATCAGCATATGTAGCGATGTAAGTTGACCTAGATAGGCGAATCAGGAAGCCGTCTTGCTGGACATATGTAAAACATCACTCTGGAAGCAGGCACCCCAATAGCATCCCACTTCAGCTCTCAGGGCCATCAGGGTAAGGCTGATGTCTTAGTTACTGGCAGGTTGTCATATTCTTCTTACAGCCAGCCATAGCCGATTCACTTTAGAAAATTATTTGATCGCCCGTATAGGTTGCTTTACCCCACGGGCATTAGTGTATCCCTCTCCTATGTATAACCTATCTCTCTTCCCCAATTTTCACCCTCCTTTCATTATTTCACTCCCATCCCCCTCCGTTCCACCTATCTCCTCTCCTCTCCCCTTCTCCTTCCCCTGCTCCTGTTTTGGCCCCTAACCACCTGACGTGTGATATTCTGGGTCTGTATAATATATCTTGATAATCCCCGGATTACGCCTCATTTATCGCTAGGTTTTTATGAAGAATGTTGGGTTTGTTTGTTCGCTTTCACACTCAATATATATCTATAGTGATTATCCGTGTCACGCTTGACTGATTCACATATAATTCCATTATCTTGTTATCTCGCCTGACCTCCCGTCCAATCACGTGATTTGTTTCCCAACAAACCCTTCCCCTTCCATCCCATTTTACTAACATTAGTCAATCATTCTCCCTGGAAGCTGTTGAAACTTGCCAAAAGTTAAGTCTCGCTCCAATTATATATATATATATATATATATATATATATATATATATATATATATATATATATATACTTATATATTTTGACATATTATCTACTTTGACCCTCTGATATGTAGCACGTCTGTTTCTCGTTTCACTATTTCATCACCAATCCCTCTGTTTATTTCTCATTGACTTACATGCATCGCTCATCCTAGATGTAGAAGAATTTATCTGTATTTCATTTTTTGTTGGTGTTTCTTTTTCTGAAGAAGGCCGAATATGGGCCAAAATGTCAGCATTTTGTTGTGTTCCTTTTTGGAAAGCTGTCACCATAACTTATAGGAGTGTGCGTTAAACCCCACTACTGGTTCCTGGTTATATTTTTCTGTTGATTGTACAATATTTTAACTGTTTTGTTTCCTGTCTCGTCGATTCGACATTTGTCTCCTAAGCAGAAACCTATATTACAAGTGGGACAATATTAAAGCAGGTAAATGAATTCAAATACGTGGAAACAATGCTAACTTCAGATGGTAGATGTACAACAGATATGAGATGCAGAATGATTCAGGCAAAAGCAGCTTTCCAAAAAATGAGGAAGGTACTCTACAATCCATTTTTGACAACATAAACAAGCAAAAGAGTTCTTAAATGTTATGTAGAGCCAGTCTTAACATATGGATGTGAATCATGGAAAATGGGACAGCAGACAAGAAAATAACTGGAAGCTGTAGAAATGTGGTTTTATAAAAGAATATGGAGAATACCATGAACAGTTAAGAAGAGTAAATGAAAACGTTCTGAAAGAGGCCAAAACAAAAAGAGAGCTAATTTCCAATATTAGGAAGAAACAATCATCATTTCTTTGGCCATGTTAATGAGAAGGGAATATTGTGAAAAGTGAGAAAATTGAGGGATGAAGAGATTGAGGGAAAGAAAGAGAAAAGATACAAGACAGCTTAAGAGAATGGCTTGGCAGAAAAGTCAACAACAGAAAGAATAAATAACTGTTGAGATCAAAAGCTGTGGAGAGACACGATCACCTACGCCAGCAGGCATAGTACTTGATGGTGATGAGGATGATGATAGCTACTTCGCCATTGGTGGATGTTCTATGTAAACTTTGCGTGAATTCACAGTATGCGACGTTAAACACAAATCTTCTTAGAGGCGTCTTGCGAGAATTAGTGAAATATTTTTTCTGTCAACGTTGCCAGCTTGCCTTTTCTATTTGCAGACACGGCAGCGTGACTTATTAGTACTAAGATATAAACTTACCAAATTGGTTGCAGATTTGCTAAAAGTAGCCAGGCTTACAGGATACAAATAGCTACGACTACTTATTTTAGTAATTAACTTTTATGTACTCCAAGCAGATCATGCAACATTATATATATATATATATATATATATATATATATATATATATATATATATATATATGTGTGTGTGTGTGTGCGCGTGTGTGTGTGTGTGTGTGTATAGCTATCTATCTATTGACCTTTCGAGCCGTAGCCCATAGGCCTTAGACCCAGATACTTTTTCTCTTATCTAATTTTGTATTCTAGCAGTTTTCAATCCTTCTAATGATATTTTATCAAATCTCGCCAATTGTCTCTGTTCTGTGCAAGCAACTCTATCTTAGTGAGGGAGCCGATTCCTGCTGCTGTATATAGCTACAAACTAGTTACTTGAGGAATCAACTACAATGTACTCATACCAGATCATGTAACAATATACATACAGCCACGGACTATAACAACTCCGAAAGTTCACTAGTTACGCAGATTATTAATTTGATAGGCTCTCTCAGGTTCATAGATTTCTCATGGCGATAGTGGTATTCTGGCCGGAAAAATAAACATTCATCAACGTTCTACCACAATCTAATTAGAACAGAAAGCTGCTACAAGTTAACAGCTATAGCTTCGGACAGACAGACACTGAACTCACTCACTTTCTCACTCTCTCTCTCTCTCTCTCTCTCTCTCTCTCTCTCTCTCTCTCTTTCAGTCTTTCATTATATCTTTTCTGTTCTCTATGACACTCATTTTCATTCTCACTTGCTCTCAATCTCACTATCTCTCCCAATTTGTCTATATCTCTCTCCTCTCACTGTTTGATAATTATAATTATGTGTATACATGTATGTATGTGTGTATAATCACGTTTATTGTATGGAAAGTTATATTTTATCAAAAATAGCGACATTGAGAAAGCGATATCTACTCGAATAGGCATATCAGGCCAGACACTTAATAGAATCACGGGATCAACACATTACGAATAAAGAAATCGCCAGATCAATCATTAGCAACATCAATCAAGAAGTGAAAAGAAGACGTTGGAAATGGCTAGGCCACGTTCTACATATAGGACAGATCTGGTATCCGCACCTAGCTTTAACATGGACACCACCTGGAAAACGAAGAAGAGGAAGACCAATGGGAACATGGCTTCGAACAATACACAATGAAATCTATCTATCTTTCGTTCGCCTGAAGTATTGTCTATATCTGCAATGGCGTTTCCTGTATACATTTTACTGTCTTTTGTAATTACACGATTAAATGAAAGAGGCTAGCAAAGAGGACTGCTTGTGGGAGGACTACTTGTGGGAGCACTGCTTGTGAGAGGACTGATTGTGGGAGGACTGCTTGTGGAAGGACTGCTTGTGAAAGGACTACTTGTGGGAGGACTACTTGTGGGAGTACTGCTTATGAGAGGACTGCTTGTAGGAGGACTACTTGTGGGAGGACCGCTTGTTGGAGGACCGCTTGTAGGAGGACTGCTTGTAGAAGGATTGCTTGTGGGAGGACTGCATGTGAGAGTACTGCTTGTGGGAGGACTGCTTGTGAGAGGACTGCTTGTGGGAGGACTGCTTGTGGGAGGACTGCTTGTGGGATACTGCTTGTGAGAGGACTGCTTGTGGGAGGACTGCTTGTGGGAGGACTGCTTGTGAGAGGACTGCTTGTGGTATACTGCTTGTGAGAGGACTGCTTGTGAGAAGACTGCTTGTGGGAGGACTGCTGGTGGGAGGGCTACTTGTTAGAGGACAGTTTGTGGGAGTACTGCTTGTGAGAGGACTGCTTGTGAGAGAGTGCTTGTGGGAGGACTGATTGTGAGAGGACAGCTAGTGGAATGGCTGCTTGAGGGAGGACTACTTATGGGAGGACTGTGGAAGGATTGCTTGTAGGAGGACTGCTTGTAGAAGGACTGTTTGTGGGAGAACTGCTTGTGGGAGGACTGTTTGTGGGAGGACTGCTTGTGGGAGGACTGTTTGTGGGAGGACTGCTTGTGGGAGGACTGCTTGTGGGAGGACTGCTTATGGGAGGACTGCTTGAGGGAAGACTGCTTGAGGGATGACTTCTTGTTGAAGGACTACTTGTGGGAGGACTGCTTGTGGCAGGACTGCTTGTAGAAAAACAGCTTGTGGCAGGACTGCTTGTGGTAGGACTTTTTGTGGGAGGACTGCTTGTTGAAGGACTGCTTTTGGGAGGACTGCTTGAGGGAGGACTGCTTGTGGGAGGACTGCTTGTGGGAGGACTGCTTGTAGAAAAACAGCTTGTGGCAGGACTGCTTGTGGTAGGACTTTTTGTGGGAGGACTGCTTGTGGGAGGACTGCTTGTGTGAGGACTGCTTGTAGGAGGACTGCTTTTGGGAGGACTGTTTGTGGGAGAACTGCTTATGGAAGGACTGCTAGTGGGAGGACTGCCTTTATGAGGACCTCTTGTGTGATGACTTCTATTTGGTGGGTTGCTTGTGGGAGGACTGCTTTTGGGAGGACTGATTGTGAGAGGGCAGCTAGTGGGAGGACTGCTTATGGAAGGACTGCTTGTGAAAGGACTGCTTGTGGGAGGACTGCATGTGGAAGGACTGCTTTTGGGAGGACTGCCTTTGTGAGGACTGCTTGTGGAAGGACTGCCTGTGGGAGGACTGCGTGTGGAAGGACTGCTTGTGGAAGGACTGCTTGTGGAAGGACTGCTTGTGGGAGGACTGCTTGTGGGAGGACTGCTTGTGGGAGGAATTCCTTTGGGAGGACTGCTTGTGGGAGGACTTCTTGTGGGAGGACTTCTTGTTGAAGGACTGCTTATGGGAGGACTGCTTGTGGGAGGACTGCCTTTGGGAGGACTGCTTGTGGGAGGACTTCTTGTTGAAGGACTGCTTGTGGGAAGACTGCTTATGGGAGGACTACTTGTGGGAGGACTGCTCGAGGGAAGACTGCTTGAGGGATGACTTCTTGTTGAAGGACTGCTTGTGGGAGGACTGCTTGTGGAAGGACTACTTGTGGGAGGACTGCTTGTGGGAGGACTGCTTGTAGAAGGACTGCTTGTGGGAGGACTGCTTGTCGTTTGCAATAGCATCTTCTTTATCTTCAGAAGTAAAACACCATAGCTATGAACTCATGTCCAACTATTTGATTTTTGCCAATGCAGCAGTGCACCTGCAATGGAATCACACCTCAAGAGTAAATCTAGTATCCCTGCGATACAAGCTATATTATTGATAACTCTCTCAAGCATCATAACCTGTATGTTAACCTTATGTATATGTATACATATTATTCTACATATACAGCTGTTTTAACTTTCTTCTTCAACTTAATGCTTTACGCATATACTTCTTTTTCTATGTAGTTTATCCTTCCAGATTATATCCTATGCTTTCTACTTCAAATAGTACTTCCGTATTGTATAATTTGACCTCATTTTTCTAACTCTCTTCTTCATCTGTTGTCTCATGTGTATCTGCTTCTATCTCTCCGTCCATAGTTTCATATTCACTATCTCTGTATTTCCTTTCCTATGAGATTCTCGTGAAGATCATCTTATTTGTTTTTTCTGTATAATACCCTTTCTTTCTCCATTGTATTTATTTCTTCTGTATACTCCTTATTTCTTTTGGCGTTTTATTCTTCGCTCTGCACTTCAGTTGGTGTAACCGATTCCTCGGTTGATATTTCTTCTTGTTCCTGTACTCTCTTGATTCTGTCCTATAGTCTTATCTTCTTTCTGGTAAAGGCATGTCGCGTCTGGCAAAGTTCTCTCTCTTTTACTCTCCTATATTGCCTCTTTGCACATTGTAATGTTGTATTCTGATACGGTGCGCTGTCATTCATAGTGTTTAATTTCATCATACATACATTGTTGATCTGGTAACTGCACCTCATAAAGATCAATTACTTCTTCTTCTGTAATTTTTTTCCTTTTTTTGAGTCATTTCTTCTTCTTTATTTTCCGCTGTAAATACTCGTTATCAATTTGGTCTTGAGATGAATATTTGGTAATTTCCACTATCTATCCGTTCTGTTGAGGTTTCAGCTGTAACATACGTGCATCTTCTTGATGTGTCTATTCGTGTGAAGGATGTCTCCTTCTGACCACAGGGCATCACTATGACGTACATTTCGTACGTGTGTTCTTATTTCTTTACTACCGTAAATGTGTTCAATTACGTAGTTCAAGACACATGTTTTCCTCAATATAATATACGATTCTTTCCATTTAGGACTTATCTTTTACTTACAGTCATGATTTTTATAAAATACTTTATCTCCAGCCTTATAGTCAATAATGTCTTTTTCACATAGCTTTGTATATTTCTATTTTCTGCTCTTTTTATGTTCTTCCACACTATTCTTTGGGAGCCGCGATAGCTCAGTGGTTAGTGAACTGGACTACAAAGGACAAGGGTAGGGTTCGATCCCAACCGACGGCTTCCGGGTTCACCCAGCCTTAAATGGGTACCGGATTTTTTTTTCTGGTAAAGTAAAGCAGCACGGGCGCAATACCGACCACATTACCCTAAAAATCATGTGCTGAAGGTCTGTAAAGTATAAGGTCACTAACACCATATTTCCCTATACGCCACTTGGCGTGACGGGGGTACTTTACATTTTTACTGCACTATTCTTTGTATATTAAGTATTTGCTTAATAAAGATTTCATGTATCTTTTCCCCTATATACTTTCTTCTCGATTTCAGTAAATTATCTAACGGTAACATAGGATGTCTCCTGTACAACAAGAAATATGGTGAAAATTGTGTACTTTCATTTTTCTCCACTCATATTGCTGCTAATGCCTGATTAGGCTCACATCCCACTGTGTGTCTGGTCCTCTCGTCAACTTGGATATTATAACATTTAATATAGGTGTTGCCTCTCGTTTATTTCATTCGTTTGCGGATGATACACTGAAGTTTTAATGGGAGCCAGTAGTTAGGTGTGACGTACACTCCTATTAATTAATGGGAGCTAGTACTAGGGCGTGACGTACACTCCTATTAATTAATGGTAATCAGTACTAGGGCGATACGTATACTCCTATTAATTAATGGGAGAAAGTAGCGGGGTGTAACGTACATTCCTATTAATTAATGAGGGCCAGTAGTCGGGTGTGATGCACACTCCTATTAATTAATGTTTATTGTTGTAGTTGTTTTGGCACATACACTTTCGGATGTCCCTCTTCTTTTGACCCTACAAATGGGTCGTCTTATCTCCGTCGGTCTTATCAATGCGAAAATGGACCCATTTCTTTAATTTACTATTGTTCATAAAGTCTTATATAATTTCTTTCAGTTCCTTAATCTTTTCCTGTTCCTTTCTTGTTATCCTTCCTATCCTGACCTCTACACTGTCTTCCGTTTGACTACTTTGAATATATTCTCCGTCTGTTACCCTTCTTTGGCGTATACTGTTCATATTTATGTTAATTTAAAAAATCCTGTCTTCTATATATGCACAGAAATCTGTTTTGCCCTCTTCTCTTACAACTGTATTCTTTGGCAATAAGGATATCCAGTCTGTTCATATGTCTTTCGAGCTTTGTATATACTCTATTTCTGCTTCGCAATTTTGAAATGTAAGGAACCGCAACTCTATTTTTCTGTTCTGTATCGGTACATCAAGTATAGCATTTAAACGTTTGTGATCTGTTTTGATTATCGCCTTATTTCATGTAAATACAACTTCAGATTTTGTAGCGCATAATACGTAGGGAGGTCAAAAAGTAATGCACACCAATTTTTTTCTCGGAAACTATTCGGGCAAAATGTGTGAAATTTTCACAGATTGTAGCTGAACATCCCCTTGACACTACCTATTTGTCAACATAATCTCCGTCCAAGCGTATTGCCTTACGCCAACGCGAAACTAGGTCATGAATGCCTCGTTTGTACCAAGTTTTGTCCTGCTCGCGTAGCCATTTTTTAAATGCACGGATCACACCCTCATTATTGTCAAAGTGTGTCCCACGCAGGAATTTTTTGAGTGGTCCAAACAGATGGAAATCTGAGGGAGCCAGATCAGGGCTGTAAGGAGGATGGGGCAGTACAGTCCAACCAAATTTGTTGATTGCTTCCCGTGTTACCAGACTTGTGTGAGGGCGTGCATTGTCATGTTGAAGCAACAAATCTGCAGATGGCTTATTAGGCCGAACTCTGTGGAACCGATTTTTGAGTTTTGTCAGTGTATTGATGTAAGCTGTCGAGTTGATTGTCTCACCTCTTGTCATTACATCAACAAGAATCACACCATCAATGTCACAGAAGACAGTGATCATCACCTTTCCGGCTGATGGAGATGTTTTGAATTTTTTTCTTTTGGTGACTGCGGATGATGCCATTCCATTGACTGCATTTTTGTTTCAGGCTCATAATAATGTGCCCACGTTTCGTCACCGGTAACAATTTTTGACAAAAACATTTCTCCTTCAACACCGAAACGCTCCAACAATTCAGAGCAGAATGTTTTCCTTTGAACTCTGTGATCATTTGTTAGGCACCGAGGAACCCATCGAGCGCAAATCTTTGAATATCCGAGAGTTTTAAAAATTGCGATTGCACTTCCCTTGCTGACTGTAAGCTGCAATGCCAATTGCTGACTAGTGATACGCCTATCCTTACGAATAATGGCATCAGCCCGGTTTAACATGTCTGTGCTGGTAGCCGAGGCAACACGTACAGAACGCGGTAAATCATGCAGCTCCACTCGTACACTTTCTGCAGCTTTAATTCTCTGAACCCAGCGACTAACTGTGCTCCTATCGACTGCAGAACATTTGTACACTGCACACAGTCGTTTATGAATGTTTGCCACAGTTTCTTTTTCCGCAACCAGAAATTCTATGACAATTCGCTGTTTGTAACGGACATTGTTGACAAGCTCCATTTTAACGGTTCATAGATTGCGTAATATTTATCAAAATGCTGTGCAATTTGGTGCACATAATTGGAACATGTCATATTCCAAGTGTGCAAAATTTCATATTCCTATCTTTATTATTAGCCGAGAAAAAAATTGGTGTGCATTACTTTTTGACCTCCCTTTAGTATATGATGACGTATGCTTCCTCTTCACCCACCAACGTGTCTAATACTTTTTAACATTTCTTTTCTTTACGCCCACATCTTCTTAATGACACACCTAGGCTGACCTCGCCCCCGTGTCTATCCGCCCACACTGTCTGGTCTGATAACCTTGGTCCATTTTGCTGTGAGTTCTTTTTAAACAATCTTAATTAAGTGTAACTTTTAACATTCTTTTTCACGACAACGCAGGAATAAAAGACTGATTAGTAGAAGGACATAAAAAAAAGCACAAAATGATTGAATTATTATCAGAAATATAACAGTTAATCACAGTGATTCAATCACAGCATGAAAATCAACACCAGCAAGACAAAAGTCAGAAACATCGAAACAAAAATATAAAAAAGCACCGACATAACGATAGACGGCAGACAATTAAAGCAAGTGGAGAATTTTAGATGCCTGGAAAGTTTAGTGACATTTGACAATTCATGAGCAACAGAAATAGACCCAAGATACAACAAAGCTTGACCAATCAGCGAACAACTGTTGCCACTGCTGTGTAACAAGGAAAAGCTTGCTTGCGTGCGTTTGCCCGATGACTAAAGGAGTGTACTCCTTCGTCGTCCGCCCGGCGGACGAATAAAAGGACATTAAGTGGGCGTCTCTACGTTGTGTTGTAGTTTGCAGTATAACTGTGAAACTTGCGCCTTCCGGCCCAATATATCCGACTTCATTTGAGTACCGGGTTGTCTTCCCTCTTCGATTCCTACTCGCTTGACCAGACTAGACAGGTTAGTCTGTTACTGGAGGCACCACGGAGAATGTGGAGTAGGGTCTGAATGGTTCTGGATCACCGATCCTGGCGCAAGCCATCAGCTGTGGGTCGCTGACAACTTTCAGCTCTGGTGCTGTGTGGCGCGCCTTCGCCTCCTAATAAGACAATAACACGAGAGGCAAAACGGACACTCTACAATACAATCTTTATCCCAAGATTGTACTATCAATGGCCGGGGTTCTAGACTCAAAGAACAATTTAAATAATAAGCTCTGCGTACAGGCAGTGAGTCGAGTCATTACACAAGTCAGCATTACGCAGAGTCGTCTCTGTCTACGTTCTTGGACATGCGGGAGTACGGAGAAATGAGAGAGCGGACAGGTGGCTAGCTGTGCTGTCATTGAAGTCGGTCAACTAATTGATCAGGCGGACGTCATTAATGCCCTCTGAGAAGAGTGAACGGCTCAGGACTTCGATAACCATGAGTCCACGTCACTCCTTCGGATGGAAGAAATGGGAGAAAACATGGTTACATCCAGAAGTGAGAGGCTTAGCGGGAACGTAAGAGGACTTATCAACCAACACGGAACTGGAGTCGTCAGTCGCTGAGGGACATGCTCAGGGGGGGGATTTCAGCACTTGTCTATTTCCATAGACATTATGGAAGTGAGTATATGGCCTTTAGCGTCTTCACAGACAGTTGGCAACAAGCAATCTTGATAAGTCAGTAGTTTGGTAAAGCATTAGTGTCTCATACTGGATGCTACTTTACTGAACATCTTCTCTCGTGGCTGAATTTGCCAATCTTGGACAGACAGATCCATCCACAGAACAAACAAGGTGTATTTGCGGTGCCTAGCCTTGTCTCTTTCCTCTTGCTCCTTTCGTCTTCTATATTTGATATCAGCACTGTCTCGAAAGGGGAGCCGCGACAGCTCAGTGGTTAGTGAACTGGACTAGAAAGGACAAGTGGTAGGATTCGATCCCGATCGACGGCTTCCGGGTTCACCCAGCTATAAAATGGGTACCGGATTTTTTTCTGGGAAATTAAAGCGGCACGGGCGTAATACCGACCACATTACCCCAAAAATCCTGTGCCGAAGGTCTGTAAAAATTATGGTCACTAACACCATATTCCCTATACGCAACTTGGCGTGACGGGGGCTCTTTACTTACTGTCTCGAAAGTTGATGTGCCATTTTGTTGGAAGTACAATGATGATAACCCACAAGTAACTCAAGAAAAATAAGGTGACCATATTTTTGAAATCCCATTCCGGGACGGAATAATTTTACTTCAATTTTCCACCAATAAAATTACATTTCTTCTTGCTGTCATTTTCAAGTGAATAATACATACATTTTAAAACATCTAATAATATAGACCTACAATACGCTATCAGGATAATCAGGAGATAAAAAAAAAAACAGTGATACTCACTTAAATTGAAGGTGAAACAGAGATTCTGTACTTTTCAGATGAGTGAATTTTCTGTAAAATGTCCTTCTTTGTATGCAGCATCTTATAAAATTCGACACATGTTCCCTCATAGTTCACTTTGGTGATCAACATGGCTTTTAAAGTTTCAACACCTAGTTGTGTTTTATCATTTGTCCACAAACTGTTCATCAGAGAAAACACTCGTTCTGTTGCAGCATTTGTTCCAGGTAGACACAAAAAGAACTCTGCCAACTTCAGAATATGTGAAACGGGCACATGATTGTTTCTGAAGTGGGAAGCTAGTTCAACCCAACGCTGCCCTGGTAATGTTTTATTAAGACTCCACTCACTAATTTTTTGTGAAGTAACGAACTGTTTCATGTAGACATATTCGTCATACATTTCATTTTCTGGAAAGTCGACTGAAGGCACTGTTTGACTCACTAATGATGAAGACTTCTCAATATCTTCCCAATTTGGTGTTCTGTTACGCATTACCCAGCAGTAAGACTCTAGGTTTTGAAAATTATTTGCAGCCCATTTCTTCAAATAACTTAAAGCTGTTTCATAAAATGAAGAAACACTGGCGTTAAACTTTTTCACATCATCACGTGGAAATCCTTCCATTTCCAGCTTTTTAAGGATTATCTGAACTCTTGATGGCAAGAAGCCGTCTTCCAGCTTGGACTCCAAGATAGCTTTCAACCTATTGATGTTGTCAATGACTTCAAATACAGTGACCATCTGTCCCTCTACTTTCTGCACTGCTTCGTGGAAAGAGGATGCCTGACTGTGAACCAAAATAAGCCATGCCTCAGACAGTGGGTTTTCAAAGAATTCCTGTATAAAAACTGGGCATCTGTCTTGAGATTGAAAATATGATTTTAGAGGCAGGAACATGTAAAGAACCCTTTCAACAGCAGGCAAGAGCGCAAGCCACCTAGTTTGTGCATAACCTAAAATCATCTGGAAGTCTGTGTCGACAAACTGACAATACTCCTTGAGACTTTCAACTCTAACTGTGTATGATTTGAAGTACAGATAAATTTTTGCAATAGTCATTTCAACATCAACAGGCAATACGTCTGCAGCTGCTCGAACAGTGTTGTGGAAAATATGGCAAGCACACCCAACACCTATCAAACTATGTCCAAGGTGTTCTTTCAGTTTTGTGAAAACATTGTTCTGTCCTTTTCTTTCAGCGCCCCCAAAATTAGAATTTGTGTTGTCTGCACATAATCCAACTACTTTCAGTTCTAAACCATTTTCAGTTAGACAGTCAATAAGAAAACTACTTACTATATCAGATGTTTCACCCGCAATGACTTCAACTCTAATATTTTAACTTTCAGTCCCTTATTGCGATCAAAGTATCTGACAAGCAAAGGAAAAATCTTGATTTCTTTGTGGTTGGAGGCATCTGTCAGTATAGAGATAAATGTTACGTTTTCTAGGTCACATCTCAACTCGTTTAGAGCATGGGGTGTGAACACATTCCGAATAATAGCTTCTGTTTTCGTACGTGCACAAGCAAATTTTTGTTCTAAAGTTACCTGAAGCAATTTTGATGTGCAGTCCATAGATCTAAACGTGTGATTGTGCATCACTGTATGATATGCAAAGGCACCTTCTGTAGCAGCTAACTGTTCTTCTTTGTCACCAACCTGTTCAGCTCGAAAAAAATTTGTCAACGACGAGCTTGATGCAGCAGTAGCGACGGCTCTCTTAGGTTTATCACTATTTATGTGACTCTTAATATCACCACGTCCACTATGGTTAATAGTAAACCCGGATGAACATATATAACATCTTACAGTGAAGTCTGATGACGATGTAGACTTTTTTTATAAAAGGGTATTCCTTTTGTAAATCTTGATTAAAACTACAATTACGCTTCGGTGCCATTTTTTGCGAAAGTGAAAGTGAAAGTTAGTAACACAACGAATATATACGAGATTTAAAACTAGGAGCGCATTCTACTGTTTTGATATTAAACAAAATTGTCTACACCGCAACGGAATAATATTTTTTTTTAATTGAAGAAATGTACGCCGTATACCAAAATGGCAAAATTGGTAAACGTTTGTGTCCCAAATTATTTTTTATCAAATCCGAGACAAAAGCTAAAAAAATATGCCAAAATCGGGACAAAACCGGTACGGCAGCTAATCCGGGACAAAGGTTCAAAAAATGTCAAATTCCGGGACTGTCCCGGACAATCCGGGACGAATGGTCACCTTAAGAAAAATAACCGCTATCGACATAAAATGTATTAGAATCACGACAGGAAATAGTTTGAGAGATATGATTAGAAATGAAGAAGTGAGAAAACAGTCCGGAATAATTCATGTTGTGGACTACGAAAAAGAAATAGTAAATTAAATGGTTTGGTCACGTGGTACGATAGATCAAACCAGAACACAACGATCCTTCCTGAAATGTTTGGAGAACAACAGACCCAAGGGCAGACCACGAAAAAGATGGATTCATGTAGTATTTGAAATACAGGGAAACATAACAGCAAGAAAAGCCAACAGAAGAGCAATAGACCGCAAACTATATTTCACATCGACACTGAAAACCAAATGAAGAAGGAAAGAAGAAGAAGAGGAGGAGAAGAAAGAAGACGGAGAGGAACAGGAAAAAGAGGAAACGGAAGAGAAAGAGAAAGAAAAGGAGGAAGAGAAGAAAGAGGAAGAAGAGGAGAATGAACAAGAAGAAGAGAAGGAAGAATGAGAATGGAAAGAAGATGAAGAGGAGAATGAAAGGGAAGAAGAATGTGAACAATGAAAGGAGGTGGAGAATGAAAAAAAGAAGAAGCAGAAGAAAACGAAGAAACGGAAGAAAGATAGGAAGAAGAAGAATAGTAAAAATTTATAGAAACCATTTGTAAATATTTTTAACGCCTCATTCGCTAACAAATAACATAACATTAATTTTTAATTTATACAATTTATAACATTAATCTCTCTCTCTCTCTCTCTCTCTCTCTCTCTCTCTCTCTCTCTCTCTGGCATATTGTTGTCAGGAGACATACTTTATTTGTATCGTAAGTGGAACAAAACGTCAATCAATTATAAAAACCAAACGCAATACAAGTAAATAAAAAGTGGGCGGAGTCTCACCCACTCAGTGACAAATGAGAAAATTAAAGCGTGTCACATGGCACGACACGTGCAGAGTTCATACTGACCGTAGTAGCGATAAGAGCCTGCACTAATGAAGATATACATCGACAGTAGAACGAGTGTTGATGTGCGTGTAGGTTGAGTGTGATCTCTAGGCGGGCTATAAATCTAAATATTGATTTGGTGGTGCTCACGTGCAGCTTCAGTTTCTGAAATCGTGGCAGAAAATGTGAGGCCCAACGTGGCTTGGGAGACATGTAGTTTGTGAACTTACGGGCGCCGATATTAGACGGCGTCACATTAGGTGTACATTTAAAGTTAATGTTAGTGGTTCTTTCTCTCATTATGGCGCTAACCAGGCGGCTTCTATAACAATGAATAGCCCTCATCCGCCCATTCGTCGTTACAGTGGCGTTAAATGGGCGTAATGAGTTATGTTATATTGTGATATATTTTCGCAATATGCCCAATAAATCCGACTTCAGCACATTTTTTAGTACCGGGGTTGCTTTTCCTCTTCGATCCCTACTCGCATGGCCAGACTGGATAGTCTGTTATCAGGGGCACAGCTGAGAGGCGGAGAAGAACAGGACCACTCAGCTCAGTTGCTGGGCAGGCTGATGATTGCAACGATAATAACTATGGTTGTTAGTTACTTCCTAAAATTATTTTCGTTTGTAGAGTTTGTGGATATAACTAGAGGGCCACCGTTGGGTATCGCGGCTTTCAAGGCTACTTCACTCAACACTGCTCTATAGATCACGGCATCTAAGGCTACTTCCCTCAACATTGCTCTATCGATCGCGGCATCTAAGGCTAATTCACCCACCACTGCTCTGTAGATCACGGCATCTAAGGCTACTTCACTCAACACTACTCTTTCGATCACTGCATCTAAGGCTACTTCACTCAACACTGCACGGATTCGAAGTGAAATATTCCCAATGCCTGTGACGGAATTCTACCGAGAACCTTCTTGGTGCATAGACCGACGTCTTAACGTCTAGACCACCCGGTCACTTTCCCAATGAAACTTTAAGGCCCCCTTTCCCCCCACCCCTCTCTGCCTTTCTTAAAAATGAACACCGGAAGTTCTCACAAAACTTGAAATTATGTACTGGTATGGAAATTGTGTACTGGTATGGAAATTGTGCACTGGTATGGAAATTGTGTACTGGTATGGAAATTGTGTACTCCTAAAACACATTCTGAAAATGATTAACTCTTTCAGTACGGAAGTTTATTATTACTTTCTATATAATCTATTGACCTTTCGAGCCGTAGCCGGCCCATAGGGCGTAGACCAAGATACTCTTTCTCTTATCTGAATTTTTGTTGTACCAGTTTTCAATTCTTTTAAAGATATTTTATCAAATCTCGCCATATTTTTCTGTTCTGTGCAAGCAGCTCTATCTCATTGAGGGAGCCGAATCCTTCTGCTCTTGTCTCTCTCATCAATGTTCTTCTCAGTGTCTATCTGGGTCTTCCTCTTTTCCTCTTTACCTGTTGTTTCACATATGATGGCTTGCTTTGCTATTCGGTTATTATCTCTTCTCTTCACATATCCAACATATGACCATCGTCTTTTCTTTATTATTTCCGGTTGTTTCCAAAATGGAGGAATTATTTGTCTCCGGCTTGGTATAGAACCGTTGATCAGAGGTTTAACAAGCCACTATCATAAAAACGATGTTGTTAATGAAACGTATTATTAATGTAGCGGTAGATAATTCAGAGAAAAAATGTTTCAGTTTTGAGATATTAATCTACATTTTTATATTTATCTAACACTTAACATATATAAGAGTTTTTAGATACAATTTATTATATTTCACCAATACCAAGATGATACAAAACATAAGAAGAATATGGTCTGATGGGAGTTTACACCAATCAAATTGGGAGTGACGCAGTACGGACGAGTACGGGTTCGATCCTGCTTCGGACCTTATATTGTTCTTTGTTTTTTTTCTGTTGTTGTTTATATGTCATTTTTTTCTGAGTCTTGTAGTACCTACCTCTTCCTCCTATGATTCCCTGAATTATCGCCTCGGAAGTTTCCCTCTATAATAATATTAATTTATTATTATTTGTCTCCTGACGCACTGTGCGGCTAAACGTACTGGAAGAGTTAAGGCCACTCGGATTGCGTCCGTCCGTCTTTCAAATACTTTCTTGTTTGTTTACGGTAAAGCCCACGCCTAGGTAATTGTTGAGATCCGATGTCTAGCCATCTCGGAAAAAAAGGCAATTGACAGAAGGTCTCGTGTGCAATCGCGCACGTTAAAGAACCCTTGTCAGTTAAAATCGAAAATGATAGGCCATAAATTGGTCGCTGCCCGGGTAAAGTTGACAGCAGAAACCTACCCACTTACGGGATCCCAGGCCGTGCTACGGAGTTCGTGCACATGGTTCTCCTAAGATTTTCTCGCGGAGGAGGTTATCGGACCTTGGATTCGTTCGGGGATGTTTGTGATACTAACAAAACAGAAATTAGCACAACAATGTTATCTAGTACCGTTTATCTTTAACTCGGTTTGTAATAAGTTGGAAATGTTTGAAAGCCGCTGGTCTAGACAGGTTGTTATTGTATGTAGAGACATCATCTGTTTCCTTCAATCTCTTTCCAAACCACACCACAGAAAGAACTCCTAGCAAAGTGCACACGCTATGTAACGCTTTCGAGCGTGTATCTGTAACAAAATAAAATTACAAGAATACAGGAGAAATACAGGACTAGATATGAATATAAAAATGACTAAAACTATGATCATAAACAAAGAAAATACTATAAAAACCCACAAGTAGATATAAAAATTGAAGGAATAGACCTGGAGACAGTTCAGAACTACAACTACCTTGGAAATACTATAACCAATGATAGAAAATGTAAAACTGAAATAAACAAAAGAATAGGATTGGTAAAAAGTAATTTTAATGTCATAAAGAACATACTAATATCAGAACAAATAACACCAGGGCTAAAACTAAGAATAGCATAATGTTACATCTTCTCAATATTCCTATATGGTGCAGAAACATGAACATTAGACAAGAAAACAGAACAGAAAATTGAAGCCTTTGAAATGTGGATATATAGAAGAATAGATAGAATTGGATGGAAGGAAATGAAAACGAACGATGAAGTTTTAAAATTAAAAATGAAAAGAGAACTACTAAACACAATTAGAACAAGACAAATGAAAGTTTTGGGGCATGTTAAAAGACACAGCAGCCTACTAAAAGTAATCCTGGAGGGGAAAATACAAGGTAAAAGAGGTAGAGGCAGACCAAGACTAATATGGACGAGTAACATCAAAAGATGGACATATCAGCCTATGACAATCTGCACCATCAAAGCAAGAGACAGAACAGAATGGCGTTCCATGGTAGCCAACCTTCGTTGCGGAGACGGCATACGATGGTGATGACAGGAGAAATAACTCATGCTAAAAGGAAATGTCGCGGAGAATTTGATTTATATCCCTTTATTTATTAGGATCCCGTTTAGCGCCGCCCCCCCCCCCCACCAGGGTTATGTGAAGCCATTGGAGCAGGTGGTGGATGGTGTTGTGGGAGCAGCCGACAAGTAGTGCCGGTTATGGTCCCCACACCGCGATGGCAGGCAGAGGATCTCATGTATAGAGACAATGGCTGCAATCTCCGACTAGTACAGTCACTGCCAAGAAGGAAAGGAATGGCAAACTAGCTTCTTATATTGCCTGGAATAATCATGACAAATCACAACCTTATATCTACAGCTAACGACGTTAATGGGGGCTTCACAGCCACCTCGTCCGGTAGGGAGCGTCATGTGCTACAGGTGACACCCGATCGTCATCAAGCTACTGCATGCAAGATCAAAAATAAAGAGACACTAGCAATAGTAACTTGGAGCATTAGATCAGCATTCCAGGTTGGAGAACTAGAAAATATCAGTCAAGAAATGAAGAGAATGAAATTGAACTTCTTGGGACTATGTGAAATGAGATGGAAAGGAGCAGGATTATTACAACGCGACAGTGGAAATGTAATTTATTCTGGTCGAACCACACACGAAAGAGGAGTAGGCATAATGTTAGATAGAGAAAGAAGCAAAACAGTGAAAGGATTTTGGCCAGCATCAGACAGAATTCTGCTAGTAAAATTGAGAGGTAGACCAATGGATATCAACATAATTCAAGTTTATGCACCAACAAGTAATAGCGAAGAAGAAGACATTGACACTTTTTATGAAGAGCTAGAGATGACCATGGAACAACATAAATCCCAAGAAATAACTATTATATCAGGGGATTTCAATGCAAAGGTAGGAACAGCTAAAGTGCAAAATGTGACTGGAGGGGGGGGGGGGGCATGGCCTTGGAGAGACAAATGACAGAGGGGACAGATTGATAGATTGGGCAAAGACACATGAAATGATTATGGGTAACACCTGGTTCAAACAACACCCTAGGCGACTATGGACATGGCAAAGACACATGAAATGATTATAGGTAACACCTGGTTCAGACAACACCCTAGGCGACTATGGACATGGCAAAGACACATGAAATGATTATTGGTAACACCTGGTTCAAACAACACCCTAGGCGACTATGGACATGGCAACGACACATGAAATGATTATAGGTAACACCTGGTTCAAACAACACCCTAGGCGACTATGGACATGGCAAAGACACATGAAATGATTATAGGTAACACCTGGTTCAAACAACACCCTAGGCGACTATGGACATGGCAAAGACACATGAAATGATTATAGGTAACACCTGGTTCAAACAACACCCTAGGCGACTATGGACATGGCAAAGACACATGAAATGATTATAGGTAACACCTGGTTCAAACAACACCCTAGGCGACTATGGACATGGCAAAGACACATGAAATGATTATAGGTAACACCTGGTTCAAACAACACCCTAGGCAAAGCCCAGAAAAAAAGTACACAATCAAATTGATTTTATACTGGTACACAGAAGATTTAGGAATGGGCTAACGTCTGTTAAAACAAGGCCAGGAGCAGATTGTAATAGTGACCATGTACCAGTAGTTGGAAAGATGAGAATAAAACTGCGGAAGGCACAGAAATCACCAAGAAATATAAAATTAGAACTAGATATGCTAAGAGTAGATAAACAGATAAGTGATAAGTACAGCACGATAGTACAAAATAGATATAATGCTATTGAGAAAATACAGGACATCGAGGAGCAGTGGGAAATACTCAAACAATCGATTCAACAAACATCAAAAGAAGTAATACCAGTGACTAAAAGGATCAACAAAAAGAAATGGATGACAGAAGAAATATTACAACTAATGGACGAAAGAAGAAACATAAGAAAGAAGAACGGACATACAAAATATTGCACAAAGAGATCCAAAACAAGTGCAGAGAAGCAAAGGAAGGATGGTTAAAACAGCAGTGTTAAGAAATGGAAAAACACAAAGACTCAAAATGTATGCACAATCAGTTAAATGAATTAACAGGAAGAAAAGTTTTTGCATACGTACAGAGCCCGCCTCCACTTTTTTTATCATGCTCATCGAACCACTCAGTATACATGCGTGGGTGTAGTCTTGTGACTCTAACCATTTGAATGCCTTGGTCACTGCGATCACCTCCATTGTCATGCTACTCGTGGTGATGACGTATGCACCACTGTCTTCTATGACTATTCTGCCTGCCGAGCGTGCAGTAAATGCCCATGCACTTCTTTGGTGTCGTCTTACAGATCCGTCTGTATAGATGACTGCATCTTTCTTATTGGTGTTATCGCAGATGAGACCGTTGACCTCAGCATTAACCACGACCGGGTTCTGTTCCCTACTTTTCCTGTCGAGTGTGACAATACACGAGAAAGTCCCCTTGAACGACATAGGCACCGGTATCCACTCCTCACCAACGCTGATATCGGTAAGCCCACAGACCTGTTTGATGACATCTTCTGCTCGGCCGACCCATGATTTGCCTCTTTTTAGCCTGGCACCTTTCCCTGTGTTGAGCACATGGTGCAATGGATGCTCTTTATCTGTACTAATCTTCAGGTATGCTCGTGCTCTCCAGATCTTGATTCTGTCATCGATGGTTGGAAAGTCAAGAAGATACCTCATTGCTACACAGGGAGTGTCCCTTGTACATACCAAGATAATGCTCATGGCTTCATTTTGTATTTTCTCCAGCCTATCAATTTGAGTCGTACTGACAGTAAGAATGGCCAGGGCATACTCGATTGGTGCGAGGACTAATCCCTGGAACAGAAGAGTAAGTAGCCTCTGCTCGATGTTGGCAGCTGCCATGACCTTCAAGACGGCTAATCCTTTGCGGGATTTTGTTATCACATGGTCGACGTGGTCCCGAAAACACAGGCTGCGATCAAACTTAACTCCGAGGTATGTCATCAACTTGTCCCTGATCACTTCATCAGCTCCCATTCGTACTACCGGTGTGGTCGTATTAACGATATTATTGTTAAGGGAGAACCATGAAACGGATGCTTTATTAGGATTAACCAAGGCACCTGAAACCCCACACCAGGAAGAAATGCGACCGAGTTCGTCTTGCATTGTGGAGGCAATTCCCCCGTCTGTCACTTCCCTGTCGATATACCAGAATATCATCAGCAAAAATAATAGTTCTTCCCCTCCCATCCAGTTGTTCCGTGATCGTTATTATGTACACGTTAAATAGAACTGGTGACAATGGTGAGCCTTGTGGCAGCCCTGGACAAATGGATGTTGGCTCGGAAGACCAACTTCCGCATCTGAGTATCACCTTCCTCTGAAACAGTGCCGCAGCGATCCATCTAATGAGGAAGGAGTGCACTGCCAGTTTGAGGAGCATATGCATAAGGTATGCAAATGGTGCCCTGTTGTGTGCATCCTCCAGATCTATAGCAGCAGCACATGTCTCCTCTCGTCTGTGGAAGCCTTCGAAGACGTCATAGGCAAAGACTGCCGCATTGAGCCACGTCTCTTTGTTATATCTATAACCTCCGAGTGTGGGTGGGAATACGCGTTTCTGTTCAAGGCGACAGGTGAGGACACGGGCAAATATTTTCTCCTGCAGCTTACCCGCAGTGTTCTGCATTGTGATGATTCTGTAGGCACTGATCTGAGAACGGACCTTGTTTGGCTTCGGTAGCGGTAGTAAGTAGCTGTGTAGCCACTCCTCCTTAATCTGGCCACTCCGAATGCTGGCATTAAACTCATTGGCCAGTGTTGTCAAGTCGTCGTCAGCTAAATCGTCTATGTCATCATACCGAACACCATCTGGACCAGGAGCAGTATTGTGTGACCTTTTAAGTGTTTTGTGCGAATGGTATCGGTTGTTATTGTGAGATCTTCTTCCAGCAATACTAATTAAATCTCATTGTTTCATTTAAATCTCACTGTTTCATTTAAATCTCATGGTTTCATTTAAATCTCATTGTTTCATTTAAATTTAATTGTTTCATTTAAATCTAATTCCCATACCTGCACCACTTATAACTAACCCGCACACTTATCTAATTTATTTCTAATACAGACATGTATCTTAATTATGTCTAATCCAGACACGTGTCTTATTTATATCTAATCCAGACACGTGTTTTATTTATGTCTAATCCAAACATGGGTCTTATTTATGTCTAATCCAAACACCTGTATTATTGTCTAATCCAGACACGTGTCTTATTTATGTCTAATCCAAACATGTGTCTTGTTTATGTCTAATCCAAACACCTGTATTATTGTCTAATCCAAACATGTGTCTTATTTATGTCTAATCCAAACACCTGTCTTATTTATGTCTAATCCAGATATGTGTCTTATTTATGTCTAATCCAGAAACATGTCTTATTATGTCTAATCACAAATACCTGTCTTATTTATGTCTAATCCAGATATGTGTCTTATTTATGTCTAATCCAAACATGTGTCTTATTTATGTCTAATCCAAACACGTGTCTTATTTATGTCTAATCCAGACACATGTCTTATTATGTCTAATCACAAATACCTGTCTTATTTATGTCTAATCCAGATATGTGTCTTATTTATGTCTAATCCAAACATGTGTCTTATTTATGTCTAATCCAGATATGTGTCTTATTTATGTCTAATCCAAACATGTGTCTTATTTATGTCTAATCCAGATATGTGTCTTACTTATGTCTAATCCAAACACGTGTCTTATTTATGTCTAATCCAGACACGTGTCTTATTTATGTCTAATCCAGACACGTGTCTTATTTATGTCTAATCCAAACATGTGTCTTATTTATGTCTAATCCAAACATGTGTCTTATTTATGTCTAATCCAAACACCTGTCTTATTAATGTCTAATCCAGACACGTGTCTTATTTATGTCAAATCTAAACATGTGTCTTATTTATGTCTAATCCAAACACCTGTATTATTGTCTAATCCAAACATGTGTCTTATTTATGTCTAATCCAAACACCTGTCTTATTTATGTCTAATCCAGACATGTGTCTTATTTATGTCTAATCCAGATATGTGTCTTATTTATGTCTATTCCAAACACGTGTCTTATTTATGTCTAATCCAGACACATGTCTTATTATGTCTAATCCAAACACCTGTATTATTGTCTAATCCAAACATGTGTCTTGTTTATGTCTAATCCAAACACCTGTATTATTGTCTAATCCAAACATGTGTCTTATTTATGTCTAATCCAAACATGTGTCTTATTTATGTCTAATCCAAACACCTGTCTTATTTATGTCTAATCCAGATACGTGTCTTAATTATGTCTAATCCAGATATGTGTCTTATTTATGTCTAATCCAAACACGTGTCTTATTTATGTCTAATCCAAACACGTGTCTTATTATGTCTAATCCAAACACGTGTCTTATTTATGTCTAATCCAGATATGTGTCTTATTTATGTCTAATCCAGATATGTGTCTTATTTATGTCTAATCCAGATATGTGTCTTATTTATGTCTAATCCAGATATGTGTCTTATTTATGTCTAATCCAGATATGTGTCTTATTTATGTCTAAGCTACAATTCATCCTCTAACTTTTGTCTTGGCTGAAATTAATGTAGAAAGAGATTAGTCAAAAGAATATAACAACAGAAGAATAGAAGAATATAACAACAGAAGAATAGAAGAATATAACAACAGAAGAATATAACAATAGAAGAATAGAAGAATATAACAACAGAAGAATATATAACAACAGAAGAATAGATGAATATAACAACAGAAGAATATATAACAACAGAAGAATAGATGAATAGATGAATATAACAACAGAAGAATATATAACTGAAGAATAGATGAATATAACAACAGAAGAATATATGTGGAGAACCTTTCGAGCCATAGCCGGCCCATAGGGCGTAGACCAAGAAACTCCTTCTCCTATTTGAATTTTTGTTCTAGCAGTTTTCTTTTAAAGATATTTTATCAAATCTCGCCATTTTCTCTGTTCTGTGCAAGCTGCCCTATCTCATTGAGGGAGCCGAATCCTGCTGCTCTTGCCTCTCTCATCAATGTTCTTCTCAGTGTCTCCCTGGGTCTTCCTCTTTTTCTCTTACCTGTTGTTTCCCACATGAGGGCTTGCTTTGCTATTCGGTTATTATCTCTTCTCATCACATGTCCAACATATGACCATCGTCTTTTCTTTATTACTGAAGATATTAGTGGTTGATTGGCGATTTCTCTAATTTCCTCATTTGTTTTGAATTCGTTCCACGCTATACCAAGTATTTTCCTTAGACATTTATTTTCGAATGCGTTCAACTTTGTTTCTATATCTCTTGTTGTTTTCCAGCTTTCACACGCATACGTAAGGGTTGATAGTACATTTGATTTGAATAGTCTAAGTTTTGTGTTCGCGCTGATGAGTTTTGATTTCCACAACTTTTCAAGGCTTCTGAAAGTCATTGCTGCTTTAGCTATTCTGATTCTAATGTCTTTACTTGTATCCCCTTCTCGATCAATGTGACTTCCAAGATAGATAAAGTGATCTATCTCTTCTGCTGGTTTGCTTTCCATGTATATTTTGTCGTCTGTTGGAATTAAACTTTTCATGACTTTAGTCTTTTCATGATTGATCTCAAGCCCAATTTTGCTGGCTATTGATGATAGTTCATTTGTGTTTTCCTGCATCGTTTTTATCTGACTGCTGATGAGAACTATGTCATCAGCAAAGTCGAGGTCCTCCAAATGGTCTCCTTGTATCCATTCGATGCCTTTATTACCAGTGCAGCATTTCTTCATTATGAAGTCCATAACAATTCCAAATAACAAGGGCGATAAAATACATCCCTGTTTAACCCCAGTTTCTATTGGGAAACATTTGCTCAGTCCTTCCTCTGTTCGAACTGCACATGTGTAACCATCATACATGTCTTTGATAATATTTATGATTTTTTATGGTAAGCCATATTGCTTCTGAATTTTCCACAAAGAATCTCTATGAATACTATCAAATGCTTTTTTGAAGTCGATGAAGTTAAGTACAAAAGGTTTTTGCTTTTCAATGTGTTCCTCCAATATAAGTCGTAGAGTAAAAATGTGGTCAAGGCAGCTTCTCCCTTTTCTAAACCCAGCCTGTTCTTCCCCCATTACTGTATCTATTGAATACTTTATTCTATTTAGGATGATTTTGCAGAATAACTGTGAGGCAGCTGACAAAAGTGTCACGCCTCTCCAGTTGTTACAATCTCTCAGATTGCCCTTTTTTGGAATCTTAACAATGATTCCTTTTTTCCATTTATATATTTTATTTAATATTATATATTTTATTTTTATATATATTTATGTCTTCTCAGTTCTCCAAATGATGTTGAACATTTTTTGGAGATGTATTAGATTATGGCTATCAATTGCCTTGAGGATCTCAGCTGTTAACTTATCCTCTCCAGCAGCCTTGTTATTGGTCATAAGCTTTAAGGTGGTTTCTATTTCGCTCAAGGTGAAGTCATCTACATTTACATCTAATTCTGCTGCTGGTGTTTCAGCTTCAAAATCTATTAGACTGTGGGGTAGTGGACGGTTAAGAATTTCTTTGAAGTGTTCCGCCCAACGGGCTTTTATGTCTGCGCTTGTTGTTAGCATTAATCCAGATTTGTCTAGAATTGGTGTTCCACTGGATGTATAGAAGAATATATAACAACAGAATAATAGAAGAACATAACAACAGAAGAATATATAATAACAGAAGAATATATAACAATAGAAGAATATAACAACAGAAGAATATATAACAGATATATAGAACAACAGATGAAGAGTGATAGGGGAGTCATCATCATCATCGTTGAGTGCTGTTTCCACATCGGAGGTTGGCTACCATGGAGCTCCATTCCACTCGGTCTCTTGCTTTGATAGTGCAGATTGTCATAGGCTAACTTGTCCATCTTTTGATGTTACTTGTCCATGTTAGTCGTGGTCTGCCTCTACCTCTTTTACCTTGTATTTTCCCTTCCAATATTACTTTAATTAAGCTGTTGTGTCTTTTAACATGCCCCAAAATTTTCATTTGTCTTGTTCTAATTGTGTTTAGTAGTTCTCTTTTCATTTTTAGTTTTAAAACTTTATCCTTTGTTTTCTTTTCTTTCCATCCAATTCTACTTATTCTTCTATAAATCCACATTTCAAAGGCTTCAATTTTCTGTTCTGTTTTCTTGTCTAATGTCCATGTTTCTGCACCATACAGGAATACTGAGAAGATGTAACATTTTGCTATTTTCAGTTTTAGCCCTGGTGTTTTTGTTTTGATGTTAGTATGTTCTTCGTGACATTTGAATTGATGGGGGAGTAGGCCAGTGAAAATGTAAAATCAATGACAGAGCTGAAGATAGATAATTATAAAGTAAACAGTGAACAGAGTAAAATGAATGTTATATGACTACATGTTTTACTTGGAGTATCAAGACGATTATGGTGATGACGGTGACACACAAGTTACAATTGCATGACAAAACATCATCATCAAGTACTGGGCCTGCTGGTGTAGGTGATCATGTCTCTCCACAACTTTTGATCACAACAGTTATTTATCACTTTTGTTGTTGACCTTCTGTCAAGCCATTCTCTTAAGCTGTCTGATATCTTTCATCTTTGCTTTCCTCTATCTCATCGTCCCTCAATTTTCCCAGTTGTTACTATATATATTCCAGCTGTTTTCTTCTCATTACATGGCCAACAAAATGATGATTGTTTCTTCCTAATATTGGAAATTAGCTCTCTTTTTGCTTTGGCCTCTTTCAGAACGTCTTCATTACTCTTCTGCACTGTCCATGGTATTCTCAACATTCTTCTGTAAAACCACATTTCTACAGACTCCAGTGATTTTCTATGTGTCGTTAGTTATGACAAAACATAACTAACAACATTAATAATACAAATATAAACAAGAAAATACAATATAACTACATATGAAGCTAAAAACATAAATATTCAGTTAACAGATGCATGTTTGAATATAAATAAAAAGTAGAAAGGTAATTTGAAAAAAAAAAAAAGAAACAAGTTCAAAACAATTCTAAGTTACATGAAATTTAATAGAAATAAATGTCTGGTAACAAAAATAATATAGACAATAAAGTGTTTTATATTTTAAAAAAAATGATTTTGTAATATACTTTTTTTTATTTGAACAATCAAACGTGTCTCTTGTGAAAACTCTTGCTACCCTTTAGAGAATCACTAGAACTCGATATCTCTAACACAACAACTAAACATCTCTCACACAACAATTAGACATCTCTCACACAACAACTAAACATCTCTAACACAACAACTAAACATCTCTCACACAACAACTAAACATCTCTCACACAACTAAACATCTCTCACACAACAACTAAACATCTCTCACACAACTAAACATCTCTCACACAACTAAACATCTCTCACACAACTAAACATCTCTCACACAACAACTAAACATCTCTCACACAACAACTAAACATCTCTCACACAACTAAGCATCTCTCACACAACAACTAAACATCTCTCACACAACTAAACATCTCTCACACAACTAAACATCTCTCACACAACAACTAAACATCTCTCACACAACAATTAGACATCTCTCACACAACTAAACATCTCTCACACAACAACTAAACATTTCTCACACAACAATTAGACATCTCTCACACAACTAAACATCTCTAACACAACAACTAAACATCTCTCACACAACTAAACATCTCTCACACAACAACTAAACATCTCTCACACAACAACTAAACATCTCTCACACAACAACTAAACATCTCTAACACAACAACTAAACATCTCTCACACAACAACTAAACATCTCTCACACAACAACAACTAAACGTCTCTCACACAACAACTAAGCATCTCTCACACAACAACTAAACAACTCTCACATAACAACTAAACATCTCTCACACAACAACTAAAAATCTCTCTCACACAACAACTAAAAATCTCTCACACAACAACCAAACATCTCTCAAACAATCTCTAGCCAGCCTCTTGAGCCTCCTATCTTGAAACTTCAATATATTAGTCACTACCATGAAAACAGAACATCCAGAATACAAGTAAATAACCAGTTCTGTCAGTTGTAGCTACAACACTGAGGACTCATGGAAACCAAGGCCTGGGTAATCTAAGAGAAGTACTCTACAGGCTTTGGCACAGATGTTGCAGAACTGTGACTCAGTGGATTCCATCTCAGACAAGTTGACAAAGGAAGGTGGCAGATTTCACCAGCCAGATACATGTACAGTTTATGGGGAATCAAAGAGGTTTGGCTGGAATATACATGGACAAATGGAATACAGAACTGCAGGATACTACCAACAAGTTACCATTATATGCCTCAGAACAGGACACAATCGACACTACAGTCACTTGTATACAAAATTCAAGATCGGCACCTCAACTACTTGTACATGTGGACAGGCGCCCCAGACTGCTCAACCCATATTTCAAGACTGTACTGTATATAGTCTATCTATCTATTGTCCTTTCGAGCCAAAGACGGCACATAGGGCAGAACTATAATCTCAAAAGCAGATAACTTGTGTGCCAAAATGGCACATATTGCAGAGATCACTGCTTCTAAAGTCTATGGTACTGTATATAGTAGACTGGGGAAAATCCATTGCCTCATAGATACAACACTACAGACAAAACTATAAGGGCCACTGCAAGAATTACAAATGACAGTAAAATGTATACAGGAAATGACATTGCAGATATAGACAATATTTCAGGCAAACGAAAGATAGATAGATAGATGGATGGATTGATGGATGGATGGGTGGGTGGATGGATGGATGGATGGATGGATCAACTACCAAAAAATGATGCCCACCACAAGCTCAACAGAACCAGTAGCAATTTGCAGACTCTGATCCGGCCACAACAGATTGAAGTACCACCTTTTCAAGAGCCTAAGTATAGGAACCTCTGGTGAATGTGACTGTAGCACAGGTATATTGATTGCTGAACATCTGCTACAATCATATTCAAAATATGATAACCAGAGAAGGCCCTTGTGGCCTTCACTGGTACCAGACTAGGACAAGCTGTATGGAGATGTCATCAGCCTTAAGCTGACAAATGCTTTCTTTAAATCTATGAATATTGACATCTATAGGTGTACACATAAGAAACTCCAATACAGAATTTAGAATTGAGATGAAGAAAAAGCTCTATCTGTATGACATCTGTTCTATGTTCTGTGACCAGCTGGTGGGTTTCCTTAGTGGTTAAGGAATAAAGGCTGCAGGTTCACCTGACCCCTAATGTATATAGGATAGTTTTTATTTCAAGTATTTATTTTGTTGTGTCCCTTTCTTGTAAAGCTGTCACCATATATCGTAGGAGTGTACGTTACACCCCACTACTTGCTCCTGCAACCAGCTTTACAGTAGCACTGCATTTATTTACCTGCTCCCTACCTTTTTATTCCGAATCTGAAAAAAAAAAAATCAAACCCATTTAAGGAGACTGGGTGGTGTAGAGGGCAAGGCATCATCCTCAAAACAGGATGGTTCATGGTTTGAATCCAGCCACAGGCAGTGGGAATGTTTCACTTTGAATTCATGGTTTCTTCATGGCTTTACCCCCAAAGGCCTCTGGTTAGTGAAACCTGATATCTTCTGGGAAAATGGTGTAAGACAGAATGTCTTGTATGAACTTGCCATATTAAAGAACCCTTAACAGTTAACGTAGAAAAGAGTAGGCCAAAAATGGTTGCTGTCCATGAAGAAATTGTTAAGCAAATCTACCCATGATGAAGTTTGATGTATCAAGGAGTTAAAATATGCCAGATATCGTGGCTTTGCCTTAAACTAACAAATCAACGCATCCACACTCACTTAACAAGACAAGTAAAAAATAAGAAGAAAAATGAAGAAGAAATCTTATTATATAATTGATTGTAAAATTCAGGTTTAATCCAATGAGCCATAGAAACATCACTAAATAAGAAGGATTTATACATTTCCCTATATGGAAAAATGTTACATCTTCTCAATATTCCTGTACGGTGCAGAAACATGGACATTAGATAAGAAAAGAGAACAGAAAATTGAAGCCTTTGAAATGTGGATTTATAGAAGAATAAGTAGAATTGGATGAAAAGAAAAGAAAACAAACAATGAAGTTTTAAAACAACTAAAAATTAAAAGAGAACTACTAAACACAATTAGAACAAGACAAATGAAATTTTTGGGACATGTTAAAAGACACAACAGCCTAATAAAAGTAATATTGAAAGGGAAAATACAAGGTAAAAAAGGCAGAGGCAGACCAAGACTAACATGGATGAGTAACATCAAAAGATGGACAAGTCAACCTATGACAATCTGCACCATCAAAACAAGAGACAGAGTGGAATGGCACTCCATGGTAGCCAACCTTCGTTGTGCAGACGGCACTCAATGATGATGATGATACATTTCCCTATATGGAAAAGTAAAATATGAAACCAAAATGACTAAGCACAAAAATAAAGCTCAGATTTTCAAATCGCATGTATTATCTACCCATACTGATGCATGCAAGAGCTGGAAAACAAGAGATATAAAATCATTTGAAAGCAAATGCCACAGGAAAATACTTAGTATACCATGGAATGAATTCAAGACTTGTACAGAAAATAGAAAAATGATAAAGCATCCAAAAATATATATAATCAAGAGAAGGTGGTCATATGTTGACCATGTGATGAGAAGAGACAAGAAGAGAATCTCAAAGCAGGCTCTCAATGGAACCAGAGGGTAACAGAAAAAATAGCTAACCTAGAGAAACATTAAAAATAACACTGATGTGAGAGACAACAACAGCAGTCATCAGCTTCTTCTTTGCCAAGATTGAGTAACTCAACCAGAACATAATTGTGTGGCGAGATGCCATGTGGGTCCTGTGCAAGGTTTGATATTTGATAACAATGATCGTTGGACACGGAGAGTCTAGAATTTCTGCCCTATGTGCTGTCTTCCAATCGAAAGGACAATAGATAGATAGGCAATGAAAATAAAAAGAGTGAGTCAAATCTCACAGCTTTGAAAGCTGTTAAACAAACAACAGACAAAACATTACAAAAATGTAACTATAAAAACTCATAGGTCACATAATGAAGGATATGAGTCATTGATACAGCAGAATGTGGATCAAAGATAAAACAGTACATTTATACACACATATATGAGACCAATATCAAAGAAATGTAGTTTTTCAATTTATCTTTTACCATTGAGCAACATATTTTTAAACAAATGGCACATTATATCTAATGTTAACGGGTGTCATCCTGTGCTGTAACGAAGCATTTTATTTCTTCATTTATTATTAATGCACAAGTCATCATTTTTCTAATTACTCTGCACCATAATTATTATATTTCTCTAACTAACATGAATCCATAAGTATTCAACTTTTCTAATTAACATCAGCCCACAGGTGTTCTATTTGTCAAATTATCCACACACAGGTGTTCTATTTGTCAAATTATCCACACACAGGTGTTCAATTTGTCAAATTATCCATACACAGGTGTTCAATTTGCCTAATTATCCATACACAGGTGTTCAAATTGTCAAATTATCCACACACAAGTGTTCAATTTGCCTAATTATCCATACACAGGTGTTCAAATTGTCAAATTATCCATACACAGGTCCTCAATTTGTCAAATTATTGATACACCGGTATTCTATTTGTCAAATTACCCACATACAGATGTTCAATTTGTCAAATTATCCACACACAGGTATTTAATTTGTCAAATTAACCACATACAGGTATTTAATTTGTCAAATTATCCACACACAGGTATTTAATTTGTCAAATTATCCACACACAGATATTCAATTTATCAGATTATCCACACACAGGTGTTCAATTTGTCTAATTATCCACACTCTACAATTTGTCAAATTACCAACACACAGAAGCTCAATTTTCCACACACAGGTATTTAATTTGTCAAATTATCCACACACAGGTATTTAATTTGTCAAATTATCCAGACACAGGTATTTAATTTATCAGATTATCCACACACAGGTATTCAATTTGTCAAATGATCCACACACAGGTATTCAATTTGTCAAATGATCCACACACAGATATTCAATTTATCAGATTATCCACACACAGGTGTTCAATTTGTCTAATTATCCACACTCTACAATTTGTCAAATTACCAACACACAGAAGCTCAATTTGTCCAATTTTCCACACACAGGTATTCAATTTGTCAAATTACCCACCACAGGTATTCAATTTGTCAAAATATCAGCTACAAAGGCATTGCATTTTCAAATTTCTCCCCAAGATGCTGGAATTCTATAAGTCATATTATCACCCACATAAAACATGTATTTCATTGTCAAATTAGAATTGATCAAATCTGTAAACTAATAAACAATTAAGAATTGAGTTTAAGGACATTACAGACGGAATCAGAAGGAATTTTTGTCTCATCTTTACATAGCTGTATCCTTATATATCTTTCCTTTCCATAACAAAATTATGAACGCTGTCCTTGTTTGATGAAAGATTCAATGTCAGAGGCCGAAATTTGAAAAAAAAAAGATGAGTCAGTGATTTGGCTTACTGATTCCAAATACATGGCTTCAACTATCACCCCTCAAGACAGCCATAAGAGATTTATACAAAGCAGTAAAAGCCACAAGAGAGAGAAAAGAAAACCACAATCCTACTGAGTTCATAAATGACAAAAACGGACAGTCAAATAACCAAAATATGCAACTGAGATGGAAAGAGTATTTTGAAGACCTACTTAACATGGCACCAACAAAAACCACACAAGAATGCACAAACACTTAACCCAACATCATGAAAGAGGAAATCGAAGAAGTAATTAAATATACACCAAAAAATAAAACACCGGGATAGATAACATAACAGGTAAAAGTAATAGCAGCAGCAGCAGAAGAAACAGGAGTTGCATGGTTGCACAGGATATTCAATTTGGTTCTTTGCTTATGGAAGGCCCCGGTATCACTGCAAACGAATTAAAATCCATAATTACTCAACCGCCCGTGTCAGCGCAATCATCCGAATTAATATCTCATCTCCCAAACAAAGAAAGGTAACTGTAGTCCCCAGCGTAGCATTCTCGGCACACGCCAAAAGACATAAGGCGAAACCGCACAGAAAGTGAAAACAGCTAACTGTTCCCTGTCATACGATATATATATCATTCATCGTAAACAATTGGAATATCGAGACATGCTAAAAACGGATGAGACACACAGCACACGGTGTGCACAGAGCACTTAACTCAGTAGCTCCTGCAACAAGCCGGACTTGGAATATAAGAAAACTGCAACAAGGAACACTTTTCATGCATAGTCTTCAATTGTTCCTGCCACCTATCCACCATATACCGAATGTTCCGCCTGAGGAACATAAGACAGTGCTAAAGTTTGAACCCGAGGAACATAAGATAGTGCTAAAGTTTGAACCCGAGGAACATAAGACAGTGCTAAAGTTTTATAGATAATCAATAACCTAAGATATGCTAACGATACTGTACTACTAGCAGAAAATCCTAAAGACCTACAACAATTACTTAATGAAATAAACATGACAAGCAAAAAATATGGACTAGATATCAATATCTAAAAGACTAAAACTATGATCATAAACAAAGAAAGTACTCAAAACCCACAAGTGGATATGAAAATTGAAAGAATAGACCTAGAGACAATTCAGAACTACAACTACTTGGACATACTATAACCAGTGATGGAAAATGTACAACTGAAATAAACAAAAGAATAGGTATGGCAAAAAGTAATTTTAATGTCATGAAGAACATACTAACATCGAAACAAATAACACCCGGGCTAAAACTAAGTATAGCAAAATGTTACATCTTCTCAATATTCCTATATGGTACAGAAACATGGACATTAGACAAGAAAACAGAACAGAGAATTGAAGCCTTTGAAATGTGGATATATAGAAGAATAGGTAGAATTGGATGGAAGGAAAAGAAAACAAACGATGAAGTCTTAAAATAACTAAAAATGAAAAGAGAACTACTAAGCACAATTTAAACAAGACAAATGCGATTTTTGGGCCATGTTAAAAGACACAACAGCCTACTAAAAGTAATCCTGGAGGAGAAAATACAAGGTAAAAGAGGCAGAGGCAGACCAAGACTAACATGAACGAGTAACATCAAAAGATGGACAAACCAGCCTACAACAACCTGCACCATCAAAGCAAGAAACAGAGCAGAATGGCGCTCCATGGTAGCCAACCTTCATTGCGGAGACAGCCCTCGATGATGATGAAAGTTTTATATTTATGTATAAAATACACTACTAAAGTTGTAGATTGAGAAATATAAAACAGTACTAAAGTTGTAGATTGAGAAATATAAAACAGTACTAAAGTTTTAGGTTCAGAAATATAAGACAGTACTAAATTTTTAGATTGAGAATATAAGACAGTACTAAATGTTTAGATTGAGAAAATAAGACAGTACTAAATGTTTAGATTGAGAAAATAAGACAGTACTAAATGTTTAGATTGAGAAATCCCCATACAGTTTATTAATCTGATAAAAACAATGTATGAAGGAATGAAATGTAGTGTGGTGCATGAAGGACAGCTTACAGAAGCATTTGAAATAAGAACAGGAGTAAGGCAGGGATGCCTTGTGTCTCCATTTCTTTCTACTGGCCATAGATTGGACTATGAAAAAAACTCAAAACAACAGAAATGGAATCCAGTGGTCACTGACCAAACAACTTGATGATTTAGACTTTGCTGATGACATAGCTCTCCTATCACACAGCCATCAACAGATGCAGAATAAAATGAACATACTTGATGAGAGATCACAACAGCTAGAACTGAAGATTAATAGAGATAAGACCAACATTATGAGAATTAATACAGTTGGCAATAACCAAATGAAACTAGGAGAAATACCTCTATTAGATGTACAATATTACATATATCTGGGCAGTAATATAGATAAAGAGGGAGGAACAGAAAATGATACCAAAATAAGGATATCAAAAGCAAGAGTAGCTTTTGTTGCACTGGGAAACATATGGAAATCCAAAGAAATTAGGTTAAATACAAAAATATAAATTTTCAAATCAAATGTTAAGGCGGTCCTATTATATGGCTGTGAAACATGGAGAACAACAAAATTGACAATCACGAAGATACAGACTTTCATTAATGGATGCTTAAGCAGAACAAAAGGATGGAAATGGCAGGACAAAATCATTAACATAGAATTATGGAAATGTACCAGTCAAACACCAGTGGATAAAGAGATACAGCGAAGATGATGGCGTTGGATAGGACACACACTATAGAAGCCAACTGAGAGTATTACACAAGAGGCCCTTTTTGGAATCCCCAGGGAAAAAGACAAAGAGGAAGACCAAGGAATTCTTGGAGAACACAGAATAGAAGCAGTGATGAAGATGATGGGGAAGACATGGAATGATCTTAAAAAAATGGCAAAAAATATAACGACTTGGAAAGTGTTTGTTGAAGACTTATGCTCCACTGGGAGCTAAAAAGGTAGAAGAAGAAGAAGACACTAGACTATGCTTAAGGCTTTAAAAGATATTGTCTTAATACCAAGAGTTGATATAAGGGCAAGCTCTTGGACCCACGATAATATGTGATGAGTTGTAATGACTTTCTTGAATTCCCAGGTTTTACAGACCTATCCTGTCTAGAGGAACAGCAATACTAGGTCTTCTATATCTTTAGATGCCACTACTATAGAGAACGAGAGAGATGAATAGAGGCATCGAATGGATACAAGGAGACCATTTGGAGGACCTTGACTTTGCTGATGACATAGTTCTCATCAGCAGCCAGATAAAAACGATGCAGGAAAACACAAATGAACTATCATCAATAGCCAGCAAAATTGGGCTTGAGATCAATCATGAAAAGACTAAAGTCATGAAAAGTTTAATTCTAACAGATGACAAAATATACATGGAAAACAAACCAGTGGAAGAGATCGATCACTTTATCTATCTTGGAAGTCACATTGATTGAGAAGGGGATACAAGTAAAGAAATTAGAATCAGAATGGCTAAAGCAGCAATGTCTTTCAGAAGCCTTGAAAAGTTGTGGAAATCAAAACTCATCAGCACAAACACAAAACTTAGGCTATTCAAATCAAATGTACTATCAACCCTTACGTATGTGCGTGAAAGCTGGAAAACAACAAGAGATATAGAAACAAAGTTGAACGCATTCGAAAATAAATGTCTAAGGAAAATACTTGGTATAGCGTGGAACGAATTCAAAACAAATGAGGAAATTAGAGAAATCGCCAATCAACCACTAATATCTTCAGTAATAAAGAAAAGACGATGGTCATATGTTGGACATGTGATGAGAAGAGATAATAACCGAATAGCAAAGCAAGCCCTCATATGGGAAACAACAGGTAAGAGAAAAAGAGGAAGACCCAGGGAGACACTGAGAAGAACATTGATGAGAGAGGCAAGAGCAGCAGGATTCGGCTCCCTCAATGAGATAGAGCTGCTTGCACAGAACAGAGACAGATGGCGAGATTTGATAAAATATCTTTAAAAGAATTGAAAACTGCTAGAACAAAAATTCAGATAGGAGAAGGTGTATCTTGGTCTACGCTCTATGGGCCGGCTACGGCTCGAAAGGTCAATAGATAGATAGATAGACTATAGAGAACACAGTAATCCTTCCTTCTAGGGGACCTCGGTAGCCTAATTGGGAAAACCACCCAACTGGGCTGCCGATGTTCAGACAACCTGTGTTCGATTCCCACTGGAAGCAGTGTGAGTTGTGCTTGTGGTTGAAAAAAAAAATACCCCCATGGTCGACCCAGCCGCTGGTAGAGATGGGTACCAGGGTAGCAGTACTCTGGGAAGGTGAGGAATGCCGCCTCGCATCGTGAGTTTCAATGCTTGAAGTGACACTGTCCAGAAGTCTTCAAACACTTTTGGATAGGCAGCTGAGCACATGCAGGTGAAAACTCACGTGCTACGACACTGATTCAAGTCTCGTACTTTACCTTTATTTACTTCTGTCAATCAGCCTTTTTGATCCAGACTGTTTCCAGGTAGACCAACTGGTAGGTAGGTCAAGGTGAGGTCTTGGTCAACTAATGAGCCGCAAATCCTGCTAATGCAAAGTCACAGGTGCTTCAACTCCCTTATGGGTGCTCTTAATACCATATTATCTACATGCCTCAAGGAGTGATAAACTATCTTTCTTTATGACACATATTACCATTGCTGGTGCATGACCGGGGGGGGGGGGGGGGGGGGGGGGGGGGGGGGGGGGGGGGACGGAAGGATAAAAGCCGATAAAAGCCGCTTTAAAGCAGTCATCACAATGTGTGAGACTCAGGATTTTTATTTTACCCCTGATAGAAAAAATCCTTTCTGTCTACTACAGATTTCAAACACCGTACACCGGCTTTTCAGTCATCAGAATGCTGGATTTCGTTGCATGGCCACATGCTCCTCAAAGAGTGAAAGGTGTGTTTTAAAAAGATATAAAGAAAAAAAAGGAGTGTTAGGTACATTAAAAAAAATTTTTTTCAGAAAATTAACATTTTTTGAATATATAAAAAAAGTATGTCGAAAAGTAATGTCAAGAAGTATGTACAGTGTGCAGTCAATCTTAAAGTATGTTTCTTAATGATCATTTTATGATTCTTACTCCTGGCACAATTTATCAATTCTCCTCTTAACTGCTCTCAAAAATAATGATACTGAGTAGAGGGAGGGTATATGATGAATAATCATCCCAATTCTAAAATCCTAGAGTTTATACCAACATAGGGCACACTTCTGTCAACTTAGTTGCAAAAATGTATACCTGAAAATACAAAATTATGGAAAGTAAAACTGCCAGGTCTAGAATGGCCATCATAACTCAAAATAGTGAGGCTTAGTCCTTTGAGATCTCCAACACGTGATATACACAACATATTATATGCAATGTCCAGTTACTGTAACTTTGTTAGATTCTATTTCTATTTTCACCAGAAAATGTGTCCAGCCATCACAGTGTGCTTTAGTTTCCTCTTCTCAAACAAATCTTTATCATGGCGATAAAACATTTTGGGCTTTATTCCAGCTGTAGCTGATTTACAGTAAGTCTGCTGAAGGAGCTGCAAGAAGCAAGAAAAATGTAATATTATATATGAATCCACAGGTCAAAATGTATTTCCTAAACAGCTTTAGTACATCAATAATATAAACTGCTGCAATCACTTTAGGACTTGTGTCATCTTAGAACTCAAAGAAAGAATAATGATAATATGGTATCCATTGACACAAATGGATAAATAACAAGCACAAACAAACAACACCACCAAAAATTGTGCAGTGGTCATGGAAAAATATGGTCACTAACATCATATTCCACATACACCTCAAATCTGAACGCTTGCTCTTTAAAACTTCTACCTTAGTTTCATGCAGTCATGACGCCAAATACAGAATTCCCTAACGCAAAGTCTAACTGGAAGGTTTGTCTAGCCTGCCACTCCCAGAAAAATTACACCATGACTATATATTTTATATTATGATCTGGGGGACTGGTTGGTCTCGAGGAAAGACGCCGGCCTCTAGAAAGAGAGGTTGTGGGTTCAAATCCTGGCTGCAACAGTTGGGATTTTTATCTATGATTTCTCTGCAGCAACCACCCCTGGTCTCAGCTGCGAGGCCCAGCTTGAAACGTCAATTACTCATCAATGGAAAAAATATGAGTACCTCCGAAGACGGAGTTATCTGCATGTGCGGCGAGGGATCCCCGTGCACATGGCTGCCAGGGAAAAATGGATTAACACGAAAAATTCAATTCATAGTCTCTAGGGACTTCGTCAGAGGTCAAAGCTTGCGAACGCAAAAAAAAAAAAAAAATTCCGATCCACCTAATTCATGACATTTAATCTCTCTTATTAGCACTGAATGGCAATATCTGTTTATACAGAAATACAATTTCATAATTTCTGTGAGTAAAAGTGAAAGTCATAATTTTTTGTAACCACTTTAATTATGTTAAATTTGTATTTGGGGTAGGTCTATGTTTTTGTGCTCGCTATTTAGGTGATCTTAAGTGATTTAATAATATTTTAAGATCGGCTAAATTCACAACATTTAATCTCTCATATTAACATTCTTCTACTTCTTTCCTTCCTCATTTGTCTTTCAGCATCGAGGGGAGATATAACTTGCGGTCTTTTGCTCTTCTGTTTGCTTCTGCTGCTGTTATGTTTCCTAGTCCTTCTAATATTCTGTCGAACCATTTTTTTCGTGGTCGACCCTTGGGTCTAGTATTCTCTCAAACTTTATTGAGGGCTCCTTGTATTGTGTTTTGACCACTCTGCCTTGTCATGTGGCCAAACTATTTTATTTGTTGTTTCTTTATATATTCTATGGTGATGGCTATTCCTAGCTTTTTTCTCAGTTCTTCATTTCTGATCTTATCTCTCGGGCTGTTTCCTGTCATTCGTCTAACTCATTTCATCTCTGTAGAGGTTATTTTTCTTAGGGATCAAAACCCTACCACCCCATGTGACAACCACTGTTATCATTACATGTGCTGACTCTACATTGAAGGTTGGTCATCACGGAATACCATTCTACGCTGTCTCCTGCCTTAATGGTACACTCAGTGAGTCATTTCTCAGTTCACTTGCAAATAGTGCTAGAACATTTAAATCTTTGCCTGCTTTGCCTGACTCTCTCTGAGCTAACTGCACTAAGAGAGATTTATTGTGTAAATCATTATTCATTTACCAGTATGGAGCCTGAGAAGAAGACAATGTTCATTTACCTGTATGGACTGTGAGAGAGAAGATATAGTTACCAGTATGAACTGTGAGAGAGAAGATATACAATGTTCATTTACCAGTATGAACTGTGAGAGAGAAGATATACAATGTTCATTACCTGTATGGACTATGAGAGAGAAGATATACAGTGTTCATTTACCTGTATGGACTGTGAGAGAGACGATATACAATGTTCATTTACCTGTATGGACTGTGAGAGACAAGATATACAATGTTCATTTACCTGTATGGACTATGAGAGAGAAGATATACAATGTTCATTTACCAGTATAGACTGTGAGAGAGAAGATATATAATGTTCAATTACCAGTATGGACTGTGAGAGAGAAGATATAGAATGTTCATTTACCAGTATAGACTGTGAGAGAGAAGATATACAATGTTCATTTACCAGTATAGACTGTGAGAGAGAAGATATATAATGTTCAATTACCAGTATGGACTGTGAGAGAGAAGATATAGAATGTTCATTTACCTGTATAGACCGTGAGAAGAAGGTTGAGATCAGACCAATCATTACCTTGCCCCATTCTGACTCAAGCTTGGTGAAACAGGATATGGTACACTCACGGATGGTATTAGAATTGAGCGGAGTTGTTCATTGAGTTGACGTACATCATGGTCTTGTTCTTCATACACCCTCACAGCTTTGGTGAACTGAACTAGACCTGTACAAATGGAAGGAGCACTAGAACAAAAAAAAAAAAAAAAACAATTTCAAAGCTCAAAAACACTGAAAAGTCAGGGTGTCCGGTTAGCGCAATCGATAGGCGGTTGGCTTACCACGGCAACAGCCGGGGTTCGTATCCTGGCGAGGACACCTGGGTTTTACTAATTCCCTAAAAATTAGTACCTCTGAAGTCGGAGTAAATCTGCCTGCATGGCGAGGGGCATCCTGTAATGGGATAAAACAGACTTTACACGCAAAATGCAGTCCCACAAAATTGAGTGGGTGGGACTTCGTCAGAGGTCAAAGCTAGCGAACGAACGAACGAACTGAAAAGTCATTCTTGCTCAAAGTGTTACTAAAATTATGTTTATATATTTCTATTATGACAAAAAATGTGTACATTTTTCTTAAAGCATGACTAGGTTATATAAATCATTACCACAATCTAAAGAGATCTTTTCAAAGTATAACTTGAAATTTATTACAAATCATTCTCAAAGTATAATGAGAAACATTAACATTTTTCTAAAAAAAAAATAAGAGATATATCAATTTTATTCAAGTTATAAAAATAAACATACAACTTTCTTAAGAAACCGTACCTCTTGTCCTTTGTAGTCCAGTTCACTAACCACTGAGCTATCGCGGCTCACTGCCCATGACACAAAGCTATCCAGTATCTTCTCTGTTTGTTGTCCATGATCTCTCTTTTCCTGTATTTCGCCAGTTGTAACCAACTTTCAACTTTCCTTTTCTCAAATTATGCCCAAGAAATGTCAATTGTTTCTTTCTGGTGTTCTCTAGGCGCTCTGTTCTTGTGCTGGCCTCTGACAATTTCCTTGCTGATCTTTTTAGCTATACAGGAACTCTCAACTATCTTATGAGAAATCTCATCTTTGTGGCCTCTATTATTATACATACATACAAATTTCTCAAATGATAACTAGAAATACGAAAATCTTACTGAAAATATTATTAATAATATGCAAATCTCTTTTGCATTCTTTTTGGATTTTCCTACTTGGCATCTCCCACTATTATAGCTATTTAACTAACCCTAGATAATGACACCTGCATAAAAGAACTGGAGTCGTCAGTCGCTGGACACTGCGGGACTTTCTGAGGAAAAGATCTGAGCACCTATGGACATGTTCGGAGTGCGATGATGATGACCCACAAATAACTCAATAACCTACATAAAATGTATGAACTCAAAATACAAATTTTTGGAATTCATTAGTTTGCCATGGGCAAACATTTCACCCCTCCTTATCCTTTCCTAATTATTGCTTCTGATGACCCTTGAGTGTTTGATTTGTTTCTTCTGATGTTAGATTTTTGTTTTAACACAACATGCACTGTGTAAAATTTACGAAGGTCCCGTAAGAACTTAGCTGCTTTTTAAAAATAAATTTTGGCAATTTTCAAGAAATAAAATAAAAATTTTTTTCCTTATGATAGGGGAAATCTCTTCAGCTGTCAGCGAGACTTAAAACATACCTTTGTAACACGGGATAGACAGTGGATGATGCTAAGAGGAAGCTGAACATATGGCTTGAATGACGGACTGATGGCCAACGTGTGAATAGACAACGTAACACATACTGTAGTCATGGTACCATGCGTTCGAATTTCTGATCATAAATCAAATGTAAGCCAGGAAATGATTACTGCATCCAATTCCCGTGTCTTTCTTAGTGTAAACACAGTGTGTAGCAAAAATTCAAAGAAAATACTATTTTTGGAATTCCAAATGTAAGATTTAGTGTTTGAAATCATTGGTTGAGTGGTTGGTGTTCTATTTACTGACCAGAAGGGTCCTGGTTCAATTCCTTATTGTTGCAGATATTTTTTGGACTGATACAACTTTGAGGTTCACTCAGCCTCTGAAAATGGGTACCACAGATTTTTTAGAAAAAGTTGGGCAGCATGGATGAAACCCCTACTTTTTATTTATAACTTACTGAGGTGTTTTATGCTTGAGTTAACTAAAATTGTATATATGTGTTCAAAACATTTGTGAAACAGAATTTTAGATGTATGAGAAGCATAAAGTATTTGTATGTGATAAATTTATAGACAAACAGAATTGAATATTGTTGTAATAATGACACTACCTTCTCCATCAGACAGAAAGCCATATCTCTGAATAACCTGCATCTGCATCTGTGTGGCCAAAGGGAAAACGTTCTGCATGCTCTTCAGCATGTCATTTCCAGCAGTCATGCGGGCCTCCTCTAGTCTTGCTGCATTTTCTGGGAGATTAAATGTATCCAAGATATCTCTCAACGCCACTGAAATAAGATATATATTATTTTTAATTCTCCCTTGCCATAATACAAAAATTATTTACAAGTTTTCTCCTGGCAATGGAATAAAATAAATTCATGTAACTAAGACTTAACTCTCCATACATTTCGCCGCACTCTGCGCCATGTCGATTTCGGCTGCGTACATTTCACCGCATAGTGTGTCACTCTCAATTTTATTAGCATGAACAGTCAGCAAACCACATTTTAAAAATATGTCTTGTATCATTCTGGTATTGGTGTAATCTAATACCTTGTTCAATTATTGAAACACTCATATATAATATGTCATGGGTTAGATAAATATAAATATGTAGATTGATTCTTAAAGCCATGAAAAAATGTTGTCTCTGAAATCTCTTCTGTTGCATTCATAAAAAGCTTCCGTACAGACAGAGCCAACTCCTTCGGTTCCCTTGCCCCAGTTATTGAAATTCAAGTAAAATTACTTATCAATGATCTATATCTTAGTAACCGAATTACAATTACAAGAATCATTCAAGACTAATTGAAGCTTTTATTGTTACAGAGAAATTGGATGGTATAATAAGCATTGCTTGCTTGCTTGCGTTCGTCCAGTGGCTAAAGGAATACACCTCTTCATCATCCGTCCTCAAAACGATGTTAAGTGGGCGTGTCTGCATTGTGTTGTGGTGTGCAGCATAACTGTGATATTTGTGCATTTCGGCCAAACACATCTGACTTCAGCATATTTTTGAGCACAGGGTTGTCTTTCCTCTTCGACCCCTACTCGCTTGGCCAGACTAGACAGGTTAGTCAGTTACTAGAGACATGATGGAGAGGTGGAGCAGGGTCTTGATGGTTCTGGTTCAGCGATCCTGGCACAAGCCATCAGCTGTGGGTTGCTGACAACTTCCAGCTCTGCTGCTGTGAGGTGCCTTTGCCTCCTCAACAAGCACTAAACCATTCAGTTTTTTAGTATTTACTGTACATTAATCAATGTAGCAATTTCCTGATTTCTTTAGTGTAGAATGAGCTTGGTGGTTGTTGTAGTCACTGAGGACTTTGTTTTGCAGTGCTTCAACTGTCATGAATTTTTTGCCTCCCAGATGTTGCCAACTCCATTCCTTTGTGAAACTGCTCATGTCCATTCACACACTCTAGCCAGTGACATAGTTTGTTTCCAGTACTGTGCAATGCAATTTTTTTAATAAAATCTTAGCTGGTTTAACATTCCCTTTACAGGAAAGGTGATTATGCACAGCTGTTCCACAGGAGGTGCGCGTGGCCGTGCGGCTAAAACCACTGTTCCGCTGGCTGAAAAGCTGACGTACGGTGTTCGAAGCCAGCGGTAGACAGAAAGGATTTTTTCTATCAGGGGTGAAATAAAAATCCTGAGTCGCACACTAGTGGCGACTGCTTGACCAAGCGGCCTTTATCCCTCTGGTTCTATCGTTGCCCCCCGACATACACCAGCAATGGTACTATGTGTCATAAAGATAGTTTTTTTTTTTTTTATAGATAGTTTCACAGCTACAAAAGCACTGCATGCTGCCATGTTCACTACAACTGCCGAACATGTGCCACACTTCTGATGGATTGCATTATGTTCCCACTAGTTTTATTGCAGTCTAGCTACTCATCAATTATCTAACTCTTAATTAAGATACCTACCAGTGGCAAACTTCGATATATTCCGTAGTACAAAAAATACTACCACTTAATTGTAACATTAGGAGCACTAGCACTCTGATATTCTGTCTCAGGTTTATGACCCGAAATTGACTGCTTGGACTGGACGTGCTACTTTGTCTATTCAGACGGATGCTGTAAATTTATGTTTGGCTACGTCAAAGTGTTATTTGCTGAGTTTCCTGAGTCATAATGAGTTGTTTGATGTCACCAACGACCGAGGAAATTTCCCTGATCAAAGGGGGGAAAAAAATTGTAATGACAAATTTGTTGAAATTCGGCGAATTTGTTTCATATTATAGGATCATATCGCATAAAATGAAATGAAAAATTCTACATCAATAGAAACAAATTAAACACTCATGGGTCACTGAAAGTAGTCATTAGGAAGGTACATGGAACGGGGGTAATGTTTGAACACTGCAAAAATATCAAACTTTGAAGAATTTGTGTTTTGATGTGGTAATTTTTACGACAGTATCGTAAAGCAAATTGATTTATTCAAGATAATCTAAAACATTAATTACATATAAATTTATATATTCATGGAATTACCCACAATTACTGAATTTATACAACAAAATGTAGGTCTTGTTCTTGAGACACACTGTGAATAAAAAGACTATTTTTTAATTAACATAGTTTTGTGGCAAAGGAATTAGCATACCTATGAGAGGTTTGTACTCCTAGCTGTTTTTAGTTTTCAAACTGACATGGCTTCAGAATTCTCCCAGCTTCTTAAAGAGGATGGAAAAGTAGGGCAAGCTATTATGGTACTGAAGATATCACTAATAACAACATAAGGAATGCTGAGATCCTCGCTGTGGTGTGGAAAATGAATTATAATAAAGACCTAGCACCACCAATAAGATTCAGAATTCCAATGGCTTACACCATCAGTTGTGTTTATCACAGATACTTTAGTGTTATTTGCACTTTTGTGTCATTCCAGGAAGATAAATTACACATACTTCTATTATACATTCAAAGTGCTTAGAAGATAGTGTATCTTAATTTTTTTTTTAAATTGTGAGGTTAAATATTAATTATTGGATACCCCAAAACTCAGATATGCAAATCTTTTATTTAATTTAATTTTTTTTGGGTGCTCACTTTAGCTAGAAATCTGTTTACATTCTGTGATTAGTGTCTCAAACTGAAATCACTTCCAAACAATAACTGTTCTAAGAATGAGAGAAATGTACTAGGCTTTGGACATCATCCATAAACAATGTAACATTTTCAAGACTAGAACTAAATTACCACTTTGATATGAAAACAATCAGCTGTGAAGCAGCAAACAGAGACTACAGCTTAACATGGTAAATGGGGTCTCATATGAGAGAGGCAGGACATCATCCATAAACAATGTAACATTTTCAAGACTAGAACTAAATTACCACTTTGATATGAAAACAATCAGCTGTGAAGCAGCAAACAGAGACTACAGCTTAACATGGTAAATGGGGTCTCATATGAGAGAGGCAGGACATCATCCATAAACAATGTAACATTTCAAGACTAGAACTAAATTACCACTTTGATATGAAAACAATCAGCTGTGAAGCAGCAAACAGAGACTACAGCTTGATATGGTAAATGGGTCTCATATGAGAGAGGCAGGACATCATCCATAAACAATGTAACATTTCAAGACTAGAACTAAATTATCACTTTGATATGAAAACAATCAGCTGTGAAGCAGCAAACAGAGACTACAGCTTAACATGGTAAATGGGGTCTCATATGAGAGAGGCAGGACATCATCCCAAGATATTCATAGAAAATGATGAACCAGGGGGATCTCTACACCCTAGACACCTTCACCTCTGTCTTTAATTGTGTTTTAATATATTAAAGTCCTGTGTACGAATGTATATATGTGTGTATGTATGCGTATATATAAATAAATATTGTGTATTTATAACATTGTGACTTGCGTATGCTCAGTGATTTGTGAACTAGACATCTAAAAAACAAAAAGTTGGATTTGATCCCAATCAAGACAGTGATCCCTCCCAACCCAGGTTTATATAAAGTTGGCACAGGATTTTTCTGTGAAAGTTAGATGGCTTGCACTTTACCAACAAAATTACTCAGACATATGTCCTTGATCATTGAAAAATATGGACACTAACACCATATTCCCCAAACACCTAATGTCCTGGAGGGAGCTCTTTTGCTCTTTATATTATTTTTAAGGTTTTGTATTTACAAAATTGTATTCTAGTATGTCAAAGACACATGTGTTTGGCCTAAAGGAGCAAATATCGCAGCTTTACCGCAAGTTAACGATACAACACATCATGCCCACTTAAAGGGTGAATGCTAAGAAGAATAGTGTTTATATTTGGTATTAATTAACTCTTTTCGTACGTTTCGCCGCACTGTGCGCCATGCCGATTTCGGCAATGTACGTTTTATCGCATAGTGCGCCACGCTCAATTTTATTAGTGGGAACACCATCAAACCATATTCTTTTTACATGTCTTGTACCATCTTGATATTGGTGAAATCTAACATCTTGTTCAATTATCTAAAAATTCATATGTTATATAAATATATAGATTGACTCTTAAAACGCTTAAAAATGTTGTCTCTGAAATCTCTTCCATCGCGTCAATAAAAAGCTTCCGGATGGAAAGAGTTAATATTATATTACAGTCTTGTATTTATACTATATTTACTGTCTATAATTTATTGTACGATATTTATATAAAATAATCTTTATTGCCTAGTAAAAAACCTTTTCGGAACCGCGATAATTCAGTAGTTAGTGAACTGGACTACTAAGGACAAGACGTTGGGTTCGATCCTGATTGTCAGCTTCAGGGTTCACCAGTCTAAAATGGGTACGGGATTTTTTTTCTGGGAAAGTAAAACGGCACAGGCATAATACCGACCACATTTACTCCAAAATTCATTTACCAAGATCTGTAAAAATTATGGTCACTGACACCATATTCCCTATATGCCACTTGGCGTGACAGGGCTCTTTACTTTTTTTTTTTAAAGAAAATTTTCAACCAGTTAAAAAAAAGAAAAATACAATAAACAAAATTCTGAAACTGTCATTAAATGCTAATACTAATTCTTGTATTTGTTATTATTTTTAAAGCAAAAATTACAGGATGCCAATCGCAGACTTAAGACTAAAATTTAAGCCATTACAGTATTTTCAATTACCTTTACAGTCTGTTACAGAAAACTGTGACTTTCTAATGCCATTGTCACGCTAGTGGTCATGCAAGCATCAATGAGTATTTGCCAGATGTTAAAGCTGTACTAATCTTGCTTGATATTGGTAGCACTGTGTAAACATATTCAATGACTGTGTTAAGAATTGTAGAAACAAGGATACAGACAAAATATAAATGTTTATGTAAAATTCATATTATAATCACTCTTCATAAAATTTATATTATGAATATATGTGCCCACTTCAGTCATAAGTAACTACAAATTATGTATCCATATATATGTCCATATTTATATAATGTAAAAATAGACATATAATAAGAGCAGAAGACAATATTGCAGATTACATGTCTTCACACGCATAAGAAATGTAGGTGTAAGGTAAAAAGTCTAGCCACATCATTTGGTGTATAGAGAATAGGGTATTAATATGCATATTTATTTTTTATAGATCTTCGCCACATTATTTTTGGGGTAATGTAGCCAGTATTACATCTATGCCACTTTCATCATCATCAAGTACCGTGCCTACTGGCGTAGATGATCATGTCTCTCCACAACTTGCGATCTCGACAGTTCTTTATCATTTCTGTTGTTGACCTTCTGCCAAGCCATTCTCTTAAGCTGTCTAATATTTTCCCTCTTTGCTTCCCTCTATCTCTTCGTCCCTCAATTTTTCCAGTTGTTACAATATATTCCAGATGTTCTCTTCTCATTACATGGCCAAAAAATTATGATTGTTTCTTCCTAATATTGGAAATTAGCTCTCTTTTTGCTTTGACCTCTTTCAGAACATTTTCATTACTCTTCTTAGCTGTCCATGGTATTCTCAACATTCTTTGGTAAAACCAAATTTCTACAGACTCCAGTGATTTTCTTGTATGTTGTCCTATTGTCCATGATTCACATCCATATGTTAAGACTGGCTCTACATAACATTTAGAACAATTTTTCTTGTTTCTATTGTCAAAAATGGATTGCATAGTATCTTCCTCATTTTCTGGAAAGCTGCTTTTACCTGAGCCATTCTGCATCTCACCTCTTTTGTACATCTTCCGTCTGAGGTTAACAAAGTTCCCAAATATTTAAATTCATTTACCTGTTTTCAACTGTTTCTTAAGGAGCGCCTACCAGCACCAGAGATGGAAGTTGTCAGCGACCCACAGCTGATGGCTTGCACCAGGATCGGTGAAATAAAACCATCCAGACCCTGCTCCACCTCTCAGTGGTGCCTCCAGTAACAGACTAACCTGTCTAGTCTGGCCAAGCATGCAGGGATCGAAGAGGGAAGACAACCCGGTACTCAAAAATGTTGTGCTGAAGTCGGATGTGTTGGGCCGAAAGGCGCAAATATAACAGTTATATTGCAAACCACAACACAACGTAGACACATCCACTACGTCCTTGTAAGGGCGGATGATGAAGAGGAATATTCTAGTCCACCATGATACTCTAGAATACTTTAGTCATCGGGCGAACGCAACCAACCAACCATTTACCTCTTTTAATATTGTTCCACTTGTCTTTATTTTGCACCGAGGTTCTGTCTTTTTGCTATTAAGGCTGAGTCCTTTATTTTTTCCTTCTTTCACTATAATGGCCAACATTTCTTGTAACTCATTTTCATTCTTAGCGATTAATACTATATCATCAGCATACCTTAGATTATTTATATTATGATCTCCAATTGTTATTCCAGGCATACCCCTTATGAATCTTAAAATAATCTCACCATAAATATGAAATAAATCTAGTGACAGCACACAACCTTGTCTAACACCCTGTTTTATTTGCTGAAACATTCCCAATTGGTTTCCAGTTCTTATGGCCACTTTACTTTCCCAGAAAAAAAATCTGGTACCCATTTTAAGCTGGAAGCCATCAATCAAGATTAAATCAAACCTCTTGTCCTTAGTAGTCCAATTACTGAGCTACCACAGCAAAAGTTAAGGTATGGGAGGGGAACATATAAAGGTAAAGTACGATACTTGAATCGGCATCTTTGCACGCGAGTTCTCACCCATTTGTGCTCAGTCACCTATCCAGAAGTGTTCAGAGACTTCTGAACAGTGTCGCTTCAAGCATCGAAACTCACGATGCAAGGCAGCATTCCTCACCTTCCCAGAGTACTACTCTGGTACCCATTTCTGCCAGCGGTTGGGTTGACCATGGGGGTATTTTTTTCAAACCTTTAGTACAATTCCAACAGCTTCCAGCAGGAATCGAACACGAGTTGTCCAAATGGTGGCAGCCCAGTTAGGTGGTTTCTTAACTAAGCTACCGAGGTCCTCAAACAACATATTTCCATGTTAATACAATATGAATTGTGAGCCGCAGATCACAGCTTCAGTAACTGGCAAGAGAATCCCAGAAGCCATATTTTGCGGCTTTTAATTTACTGATGTCTTTGCAATGATTCCATTAAAAGCTTGACATTTTCTTATATAACCTCTGAAGTACTGGTTGGTCTCGAGGCAACTGGTTGGTCTCGAGGTAATTGGTTGGTCTCGAGGCAACTGGTTGGTCTCGAGGCAAATGGTTGGTCTCGAGGTAATTGGTTGGTCTCGAGGCAATTGGTTGGTCTCGAGGCAATTGGTTGATCTCAAGGCAAATGGTTGGTCTCGAGGTAATTGGTTGGTCTCGAGGAAAATGGTTGGTCTCGAGGTAATTGGTTGGTCTCGAGGCAATTAGTTGGTCTCGAGGTAATTGGTTGGTCTCGAGGCAATTAGTTGGTCTCGAGGCAAGATACCGGTCTTGAGTCAGAGAGGTTGTCAGTTCAAATTCCAACTGCACCAGTTGGGAGTTTCATTTGTGATTTCTTCCTGCGGCTACTTTACAAACATGGACAAGACAAAGAAAAGAATAAGAGTAAATTTGCCATCCAGGAAAGATAAAGGTTCTCTGTCTAAGAGACGTATGACGCAAGCCAAAGAAAGCTGTTAGGAGTCCAGGATGTCGACTCACCCTTTGTCTACCAAGAAATCCTCCAGAATTGGTACCTGGAATGTACGTACCCTAAAGGAACAGGGAAAAGTGGCACATGTAGCAGCATAAATGAGAAATTACAAAACAGATATTCTGGGTTTGTGTGAAACAAGATGGCTAGGAATGGAAAGGATAAAACTAAATACAGGAGAGATGATTTTATCATCAGGGCACCAGGAACCTGGAGCACAACATAGTGAAGGGGTAGCTATAATGTTATCAAGGAATGCACAGAAGACACTAATAGAATGGGAAGCAGTAGGGCCAAGACTAATGAGAGCAGCATTTAAAACAACGAAAAACAAAATAAAATTACACATTATCCAATGCTATGCACCAACCAACGATAAGGATGATTTAGTTAAAGATAAATTCTATAAACAGTTACAATGTCAGATGGATGCAAGATGAGCAAAGGATATTTTAATCTTGATGGGAGACCTAAATGCTAAAGTAGGATCAGACAACAGAGGCTTCAAGAGATTATGGGAAAACATGGACTTGGAGATATAAATGAGAATAGAGAGCTTTTTCTGTTGTTTATTTGTCATTTTTTCCGAGTGCTAACACATACCTTTTCCTTCTATTATTCCCTATTATCACCTCGGAAGTTTCCCTATTTAATAATATTTATTTATTATTATTTGTCTCCAAGAAATAATGAAAGCCATCAAGCTATTAAAAAATGGTAACGCCACAGGACCAGATGAAATTCCTTTGGAAGCCATCAAAGCAGATATTAACACCTCTACCAAGATGTTACATGATCTATTAGATAAAATTTGGGAGAGGGAAGAAATACCTAAAGACTGGAAAGAAGTTTATATGATCAAACTACCAAAGAAAGGAAGTTTACGGGAGTGCACAAATTATAGGGGAATTATGCTACTATCAGTGCCAGGAAAAATATTAGGCAGAATCATTCTGGAGAGACTAAAAGAGGCCATGGAGAAACATTTGAGAGATGAACCATCAGGTTTTAGGAAGAACAGATCATGTGCTGATCAAATAACTACTCTGCGTATAATAGTTGAACAAAGTTTAGAACTAAAATCCCCACTTTATATTGGATTCATAGATTACAAAAAGGCATTTGATAGTTTAGACAGAGGAATGCTTTGGAAGTTGCTGAGTCATTACAGAATCCCCATAAAGTTTATTAACCTGATAAAAAGCAATGTATAAAGGAACAAAATGTAGTGTGGTGCATGAAGGACAGCTTACAGAAGCATTTGAAATAAGAACAGGAGTAAAGCAGGGATGCCTTGTGTCTCCATTTCTCTTTCTACTGGCCATAGATTGGATTATGAAAATAACTCAAAACAACAGAAATGGAATCCAGTGGTCACTGACCAAACAACTTGATGATTTAGACTTTGCTGATGACATAGCTCTCCTATCACACTGTCATCAACAGATGCAGGATAAAATGAGCATACTTGATGAGAGATCACAACAGCTAGGACTGAAGATTAATAGAGATAAGACCAACATTATGAGAATTAATGCAGTTGGCAATAACCAAATAAAACTAGGCGAAATACCTCTACTAGACGTACAATCTTACATATATCTGGGCAGTAATATAGATAAAGAGGGAGGAACAGAATAATGATACCAAAATAAGGATATCAAAAGCAAGAGGAGCTTTCGTTGCACTGGGAAACATATGGAAATCCAAAAAAATTAGATTTAGTACAAAAATAAAAATGTTCAACTCCAATGTCAAGTCAGTCCTATTACATGGCTGTGATACATGGAGAACAACAAAATTGACAATCATGAAGATGCAAAATTTCATTAATAGATAGAACGCAGAATAAAAGGATGGAAATGGCAGGAGAAAATCACTAACATAGAATTATGGAAATCCAGTGGATAAAGAGATACAGTGAAGATGATGGCGCTGGATAATACACAAACTGCGGAAGCCAACTGAGAGTATTACACAAGAGGCCCTTTTTTGGAATCCCCAGGGGAAAAGACAAAGAGGAAGACCAAGGAATTCTTGGAGAAGACAGATAGAAGCAGAGATGAAGATGATGGGGAAGACATGGAATGATCTTAAAAGAATGGTAAAAAACAGAACGACTTTGAAAGTGTTTGTTGAAGACCTATGCTCCACTGGGAGCTAAAAAGGTAGAAGAAGAGATATGTTCCCCAGTGCAACGAATGCTCCTTTTGCTTTTGATATCCTTATTTTGGTATCATTCTCTGTTCCACCTCCTTTATATATATTACTGCCCAGATATATGTAAGATTGCATGTAGTGTGTTTTGTTGACCTCAATATTTACAATTTAAACTGTAATTTGGTTATGACTAGATTGGTTAGTATGTGTATAACCAGAGCTATTTTTGCACTTCTGCATAAAGTAAGTAACATATCCTATACAGAACGTTGCCATTACTCCAGCATTTTTTTGGCTGTTTGATTGTCTGGGCATTATATGTCAGTGGTGTTGCCATTACCTTCTGACGGTAGGCGTGATCCTGAGTACTGTAATTCCACGACTCACAATTTCTTTAAAAACCGTGCTCAGTGGGACTTGTTCCCCGAAGCTCGAGGTTGTGAAACCGAGTTCATTACTTCTAAGCTATAGAAACCAACTCAATTCTGCACACATATTTTAAATAAGAAAAGATGCAGAAAGTTGCATAAACGGTCTGTTGCCCTTACAAATGATCATGTAAAGTTTACAAGTCCGATTCTTAGAAAAATCCTTACAAATTAAGGAAACCCTTACAATACGGAAGGTATGTCTTTCACTGTTATAGCATGTGTCCTCTCACTATACATAATATGTACCACAAAATGGTCTGAATTAATCTGAAATATAAACAATCACAACTGTTGAAGAAAATAAAATTAATTAATAAATGGCCATACTAATAAAATATAATAAAATAGAATACAAAATGTGGTATTTTGGTGACATATTGGAACCCTCATTGAGAGCAGATATGAAAAATAGCTGAGTTGCAGTGTTCCCTAGCGTTTGGCTTTTCGTGGAAAGGCGCTGTGCCACTGAGTACGGGTTCGATCATGCTTTGGTCCATATATTGTTCTTTGTTTTTTTTTCATGTTGTTGATTGTTTGTCATTTTTTCTGAGTGCTGTAAACATACCTCTTCATCTGAATTGCTTCGATGAAAAATTGAGGACTGAAAAAGGATTTCCTTGTGATGAAATAATTTGTTTGGACATTTTCAAACACAGAAGAGAGTCTAACAATTGAATATATATTAATCCACACAAAAATGGTTCTCTGGTTACTGACAGTAATTTTTAACAAACAAAGCTATAGCTTTTAAGAATTCTTCTTTTTTTCCTCATTTGCCTTTCAGCGTCGAGCGAGAGATATAATCTGCAGCATTTTGCTCTTCTGTTCACCTCTGCTGCTGTTGTTTCCTTGTGTTTTTAATATTCCATCAATCCATTTTTTTGTGGTTGGCTCTTGTGTCTGGTGTTCTTGCAATGTTTATTGAAGGCTTGTTGTGTTGTGTTGTGTTCTGATCTTTCTGCCTTGTCACATGGTGAAACCATTTATCTGTTGTTTCTTTACATATTCAATGGCGGGGATTATTCCTAGCTTTTATCTCAGTTCTTCATTTCTGATCTTATCTCTCAGGCTGCTTCCTGTCATTCGTCTAATATATTTCATCTCAGTAAAGGTTTTTTTTTATTAAATTTAATAATAATAAATTTAACAATATTATAATTTAAAATCAATGTCCGTCAGGTCAGGTAATTTTACCTGCTACTGTATGCAGTAAACAGTACAACCTGTGGCTGCCCTGCTGCCTTGCAGGTAAGCTCGGGAGTGTAAAAGGCTAAGGGAGGGTACCCAGAAGTAAAACAACCCCACTGCCTTGTGGGTGAGACTTTTTAGTCAAAAGCTAGCGGAGCCAATTGTAAACAAACCGACGGAAGACAACAGAAAACCACCGTCGTAACTTCTTTGTACAATCATGAATCGCCAAAACAATAGAAATCATGACAACAACGTTAAGGGGGATTCCAATGGAAAACCCTCGTTCGGTAGGGGATATCATGTGCTACAGGTGGTACCTGATCGTCATCAAGCTACTGTAAGCAAAATAAAGAAGGTAAGTGAATTTAAGTATTTGGGAACTTTATTAACCTCAGATGGAAGATGTACAAAAGAGGTGAGATGCAGAATGGCTCAGGCAAAAGCAGCTTTCCAGAAAATGAGGAAGATACTATGCAATCCATTTTTGACAATAGAAACAAGAAAAATAGCTCTTAAATGTTACGTAGAGCCAGTCTTAACATATGGATGTGAATCATGGACAATAGGACAACAGACAAGAAAATCACTGGAGTCTGTAGAAATGTGGTTTTACAGAAGAATGTTGAGAATACCATGGACAGCTAAGAAGAGTAATGAAAATGTTTTGAAAAAGGTCAAAGCAAAAAGAGAGCTAATTTCCAATATTAGGAAGAAACAATCATAATTTTTTGGCCATGTAATGAGAAGAGAACAACTGGAATATATTGTAAATGGAAAAATTGAGGGATGAAGAGATAGAGGGAAGCAAAGAGGGAAAATACTAGACAGCTTAAGAGAATGGCTTGGCAGAAGGTCAACAACAGAAATGATAAAGAACTGCCGAGATCGAAAGTTGTGGAGAGACATGATCACCTACGCCAGTAGGCCGGTACTTGATGATGATGATAATTAAAAATGAAATTAATTGAATTAATTTTAAAATCGAAGAAGTAATAATAACTAAATTAATTAAACCGCATGGTAATCAATGAATAATCAATTTCATAATTTATTTTTTACACTCATGATACTCAGTATTCTCTGTCTGTACTCTGAATATAACTAGACTGTAGACTACACACAGTCAGTCTAGTCTACAGTTTACCTACAATCCTACCATCCTAGGACTACAGCCCAGTCCTAACTACAGTACCAGATACTGATATGAGACATTACAGAGTCTAGTCTAAGACAAGGACAAGACTGAGACCTCAAGTGTAGTCTGTGCAGGTGTAGGAATTATAATAATATTAATCATGCAGGTGTTTATTATATCATCATCATCATCATCATCAAGCATCATGCCTGCTAACGTAGATGATCATGTCTTTCCACAACTTTCGATCTTAACAGTTATTTATCACTTTTGTTGTTGACCTTCTGCCAAGCCATTCTCTTAAGCTGTCTCGTACCATTTCTCATTTGGTTCCCTCTCTCTCTTTGTCCCTCAATTTTCCCAGTTGTTACAATATATTCCAGCTGTTCCCTTCTCATTCAATGAGTCATTGCAAGACCAAAAAATTATAATTGTTTCTTTCTAATTTTGGAAATTAGCTCTCTTTTTGTTTTGACCTCTTTCAGAACGTTTTCATTACTGTTCTTAGCTGTTCATGGTATTCCACAAATTCTTCTGTGAAACCACATTTCTACAGCCTCCAGTGATTTTTAGGTAGGGCAGCTGCATGTTGAACTGTCTACTGCATACAGTCATCATCATCATCATCATGTGCCATACCAGTTGGCATAGGCGATCATGTCCTTCCACAATCTTCTATCTACTAGGCGATCATGTCCTTCCACAATCTTTTATCTACAGTGCATCATATCAGTTCTGTTGTTGATTGTTTTCCATGCTATGACACAAAGCTATCTAGTATTTTCTCTCTTTGTCATCCATGATTTCTCTTTCCTTTTATTTTGCTAGTTATAACCAAGTATTCCAACTTTCCTCTTCTCATGATGTGCCCGAAAAATGTTGATTGCTTCTTTCTGATGTTTTTTATGAGCTCCATTTATGTGTTGGTCTCTTTGAGAATTTCCTCATTGGTCTTTTTAGCTGTCCAAGGAATTTTCAACATTCTTCTGAGAAATCACATCTCTGTGGCCCTTAATCGCCTTTTCATTTGTTTGTCTACTGTCCATGATTCGCTTCCACTCCACAGGTCAGAATTGATTCTATATAGCATTGATGAACTCTCTTTCTCATTTCTATTGACATAAATTTGTTGCATAAGATATTTTTCATTTTCTGAAATGCTATTTTGGCCTGAGCTATTCTGCTTTTTATTTCTGTGGTGCATTTTCCATCTGTTGTTATTATTGTGCCGAAGTATTTGGACGTGTTGCACTTGTTTAAGATTTGTCCTATTTATTTTTGCAAACTTACAGTAATAATAATACAGTAGCATGTAAATTAACTGACCTGACATCACATATTATACTGTAGGTAAACAAAATTTGATGATGTAGTAAGACGATGATGGTAACTCATCAGCGCGAACACAAAACTTAGACTATTCAAATTAAATGTACTATCAACCCTTACGTATGCGTGTGAAAGCTGGAAAACAACAAGAGATATAGAAACAAAGTTGAACGCATTCGAAAATAAATGTCTAAGGAAAATACTTGGTATAGCGTGGAACGAATTCAAAACAAACGAGGAAATTAGAGAAATCGCCAATCAAATACTAATATCTTCAGTAATAAAGAAAAGACGATGGTCATATGTTGGACATGTGATGAGAAGAGATAATAACCGAATAGCAAAGCAAGCCCTCATGTGGGAAACAACAGGTAAGAGAAAAAGAGGAAGACCCAGGGAGACACTGAGAAGAACATTGATGAGAGAGGCAAGAGCAGCAGGATTCGGCTCCCTCAATGAGATAGAGCAGCTTGCACAGAACAGAGACAAATGGCGAGATTTGATAAAATATCTTTAAAAGAAAACTGCTAGAACAAAAATTCAGATAGGAGAAGGAGTATCTTGGTCTACGCCCTATGGGACGGCTACGGCTCGAAAGGTCAATAGATAGATAGATAGAAACAAAATTTTATAAATTTATTTGTTAATGTGTTGCATGCAAAGCTCACAATCGACAAATTTTTAATCATATATTTTTTTACCACTAGTGACTCTAAATATTAGTCTGAGTAAAATAAATCAGTTGACAAGGCAAGAAAATAGTATTTTCACCACAGCGAGCGCAAAAATAAAAATAAACTGTACAGTGTTAATAGTTACTTAATTACAGTATCATAACTATTTTTCTAATAATATTCTTAATAATCTACTTTGGCTATCAGCAGTCAGTTTGAGTCAGTAAAGTCTTAGACTAGAGTTGTTGAAACTGAGAGTAGTGAGAGCTCGTTTCCCGTCTTTGTTGGACCATCATCGTCTTACTACGATCTCTCAGTCTCAGAATTCTGTTAGTGTTAGACAACAACACTTCCATTCACACACTCAAGTTACAATGAATGACGAAGGCATTTGTAAACTAAAACTGAAAAAATCACCATATACACCAATTAACAACCTTATAATTTAAATAATATGAAATCGCAGATCTCGGAAAATGAGAAGGAAACCTCCAGCAGACGTACCGGTAGTAGGACTTGGTCAGTCCCTGCTGGTTTGATTTTATAACAAGGGAAGTTATAATTATAATAATTGAGCATGGGATCGTCTCCCTTCCTTCAGTTGCTTCTTTTTCTTCTTCTTTCCTTCTTCATTTGCGATTCAGCGTCGAGGGGAGATATAATTTGCGGTCTTTCGCTCTTCTGTTCGCCTATGCTGCTGTTATGTTTCCTAGTGCTTCTAATATTCCATCCATCTTTTTTGTGGTCGACCATTGGGTCTGGTATTCTTACAGCATTTGTTGACGGCTCGTTGTGTTATGTTTTGATCTTTTCGCTTTGTCACGTGGCCAAACCATTTTATCTGTTGTTTCTTTATATCTTCTATGGCGGGGGCAATCCAGAGCTGTTTTCTCAGTTCTTAATTTCTGATCTTATCTTTCAGACTGTTTCCTGTCATTCGTCTAACGCATTTAATCTCAGTAGATTTTATTTTTCTTATTGTTCTTGCATCTAGGGTCCAGGTCTGGCATTGGTAGCACCTTCAGTTGCCATTTGGCAAAATCGTAAAAGAAAATTCACAAAGAAAAATCATTCGAATGCATAATCAGAGGACAATGATGAGAGATATTAATAGCAAACAGAGTAAGTGAGCATCTAACAGACTTATGTAAGTCTCCACACCAACAGCGACTGCGCAGTCAGAACAGCAACAGATCACATACTGAATTTATAACAGATGTCAGACAGGGGAGTGTACTATCACCCCAACGTTCAGTATCTACATGGACTACACTACATATGCAAGTTAGCCAACCCATTGAAGCTTTCACCATATGAGCTTTCACTCGTAGACCATTAGCCGATTAGATACTGACACATGGAAAAATGAAAGACCTGCAACAAAAATACTAATTAGACTTAACACAGACTCCCAAAAGCAATTTCCGGTTTCAAGACGGCGAAATAGAGGTTGTGCTCTATCGTGACAGCTTTGGAAGTTCTATAGCCACCATAATACCTGATTTTCAGTGGCTGATTTATACTTCCAGCTCTCTTATATGGATCGATGTGTCAAATCAACTAAAAGTTCTGCTTCAAGGATTCTGCGCCGGCGCTACGGTGTTCGTACACTTGACACGGGGCGCTTTTTTCCCAGTGAATAAAGCCTTATAGGTACATTCGTTGTTAATGTGCGTTGTACGCACATATCCCCGACGATCTAAAAATAAGGAGAGCGAGATTATGATTCCGATGATGTTTGTGATTAATCTGCAACCTAGGTGTGATTGTCAGATCTTTGGGTCAAGGAGGATCTTGGATTGTAGAGAGTTAACAGCGGGAACAGGGGAGAACTTGTATTTCTCAGTTGTTTAACATTCCTTGGATGAAGAGGTGTTCTGAACACTTATGGACATGTTCAAGAATAATCTATCGATTAAACTAAACTAAACTAAACTAAACTAAACTAAACTAAACTAAACTAAACTAAACTAAACTAAACTAAACTAAACTAAACTAAACTAAACTAAACTAAACTAAACTAAACTAAACTAAACTAAACTAAACTAAACTAAACACTAAACTGAACCGAACTGAACTGAGCGAAATACATCACACAAATCAACACCAACAAGACAGACGTAATTGACATCGTAAAAGAAAAACATAATATCAACATAACGATAGACAGCAGACAATTAACACAATTTGAGGATTTAAAACCTAAGAAGTCTGGAGACATACGATAAGCCACAAGCAACAAAAATAGACTCAAGATGCAACAAAGTTAGTCATATCATCCTACAACTATCACCACTGCTGTTTAATAAATAATTTTTTTGGGGGTGTATGTTCGCCAGCCTTGACCTCTGACGAAGTCCCTAGAAACTAGGAATTGAAATGTGCGTGTTAATCCGTTTTTCACTGGCAGCCGTGTGCACAGGGGTCTCTCGCCGCACAGGCAGATAACTCCGTCTTCGGAGGTACTCATATTTTTTCCGTCCATAAGTAATTGACATTTCAAGCAGGGTCTCTCTGCTGAGACCAGGGGTGGTTGCCGCAGAGAGAAATTGTAAATACAAATCCCAACTGGTGCAGCTGGGATTTGAACCACAACCTCTCTGTCTCGAGGTCGACGTCTTGCCTCGAGACCAACCAGTCTCCTCCCCCCACCCTCTCCAAAAAAAAAGAAAGAAAGAAAATAAATAACCATAGAGACAAAATCTGCTCTCTACAACACAATTTTCATGTAAAAGTTTGTGCTAACTATGCCATTTCTTCACACTAAATGTAAGAACAATAAGACAAATATCAACAAAAGCCATTCTGCGAGAAACAGTAAAGAGCGGGGAGGAGAGGTAGGCAAGAAACAGAGGTGGAAACATAACTTCAAAGAATGGAGATGCCTCGACCTATCAGAGTCTTGAAGAACGACTGAAGATTAAGGAAAGTAGAGAAATCTTACCCCTTCACCACCCAGTGACCCCCACCCCCCTCCTCGTAAGGGCCCGGGTTTAAAATAAATAAAAAAAAACAACAACAAAGGAAGTTTAGCTCTTGCCAGAATGTTTACTTGGAGACAACAAAGGAGGTTTAGCTCTTGCCAGAATGTTTACTTGGAGACAACAAAGGAGGTTTAGCTCTTGCCAGAATGTTTACTTGGAGACAACAAAGGAGGTTTAGCTCTTGCCAGAATGTTTACTTGGAGACAACAAAGGAGGTTTAGCTCTTGCCAGAATGTTTACTTGGAGACAACAAAGGAGGTTTAGCTCTTGTCAGAATGTTTACTTGGAGACAACAAAGGAGGTTTAGCTCTTGCCAGAATGTTTACTTGGAGACAACAAAGGAGGTTTAGCTCTTGCCAGAATGTTTACTTGGAGACAACAAAGCTTAATTGTGTTTTTCCTTCAAGATCGGTTGGATATTGTTGGATACATTGTCACGAAGACTCTAACGTGGGCGCCCATGACGCCCTTCTTGGGTTAATCTACCGCTGCCTGTCCTAATGTGTTCTTGGAAGTCGATCTGTCCACTGTTCCGTGACCTGACCTAAAACGAATTCCTGGAATTGTGTGTTTGTTCCAGGTAATCAACTAAACTGTCTACGACAACTTATGCTTGATTAAATTAAAAGAAAGCATTGGTCAGCTCAAGGTTGCTGATATTTCCAAACAGATCGTCTTTGTTTTGTATTGGTGATGGCCACAATATTCTCCTCTGTTCATCATGTTGGGGCATGATTATTAAAAATGTTCCGGCAATCACGGTGCCTGCATCAAAGTCACATTTATCAGAACTCTCTTTTCTTCGGATCACGAAAAAGTTAATCGTCAGTCTGTTATAACCTGTTTGGTCTAAGAATTTGTCCTTTTTTCATTTGTGTTGAATCAATAGTAGAAATACTAACATCTGGCTCCGCTTTTGAAACATCATAACATCTCATTAACAGCTAAGAATAATAGTAAAAGAAAACAATAAGAAAGGTCTCAGTCTGAATAATAAGAAAACAGAAGTAATGATCATATCGAAGAAACAATCATCAAAATCATGCAGCATAAAAATAAACAGGACAAATCTGAAACAAGTGCAACGCGTCAAATGCTTGGACACAATATTAACATCAGATGGATCTGCACCACAGAAATATAAAACAGAATTGCTCAAGCCAACATAGCATTTCAGAAAATGAAAAAACGTCTTATGCAACAAATCTAAGTTAGTAGAAGTGAGAAAGAGAGTTCATTGGTGCTATATAGCGCCAATTCTGACTGTGGAAGCGAATCATGGACAGTAAACAAACAAATGAAAAGGCGATTAGAAGATGGCCTGTATCAGAATTCTCAGAAGAATGTTGACATTTCCCTGGACAGCTAAAACAGATCAGCGAGGAAGTTCTCAAAGAGGTCAACACATAAAGGCAGCTCCTAAAAAAAACATCAGAAAGAACCAATCAATATTTTCGTGGCACATCATGAGAAGAAGAAAGTTGGAATACTTGGTTACAACTGGTAAACATACAAGGAAAGAGAGATTGCGGACGACAAAGAGATACAATAATAGATAGCTTGGTGTCGTGGCATGGAAAACATTCAACAAAAGAATCAATGCACAGTGGGTAGAAGATCGTGGAAGGACATGATCGCCTACGCCAACTGTTATGGCACATGATGATGCACACCTCAGAAACAAATGATAAATGGCATTTCTGTGCAAACTTTATCTTGCCAATGTCAAACATGGCTATTGAACATAGCCAACACAGACGGTCACAACAGCTTAATAAAAGTAATATTGGAAGGGGGATTACAAGGTACAAGAGGCAGACCAAGACTAACATAGATGAGTAACATCAAAAGATAGACAAGTTAACCTATGACAATCTGCACCATCAAAGCAAGAGACAGAGTGGAATGGCGCTCCATGGTAGCCAACCTTCGATGTGGAGACGGCACTCAATGATGGTGATGAACACAGACGGTTATAACCTGGGAAATGAGGTGCTTGAGAAAGATGGTAAACGGCACAAAGATAGATCGATTATCTATTGTGAAAATCTGAGAAGAGATCGGAATTAAACGTGTCTGGAATAGAATAGCTGTAAACGACAAATGAAATGGTTCGGACACTTTGTAAGAATGAAACTAATCCAAATATCAAAAGATTCCTGCTTCAAAACATCAGAACCGAAACTAAGAGGGAGATTAAGGAAGAGATGGATAAACTGAATAATAGACACGTCAAGATCTAAAATAATGAAAACATTGTTATCTTTAACAGCCCCCAGATATGTCCAAGAATGACAATACACTTAAAGAGGAAATTTGGTTATTTGGTTATTTGGTTATGGAAGGCCCCGGTATCTGCACACGGATTAAAATCCATAATTGCTCAACCGCCCGTGCCAGCGTAATCATCCGAATTAATATCTCAACTCCCAAACAAAGAAAGGTAACTGTAGTCCCCATAGTAGCAGTCTAAGCACACGCCAAAAGACATAAGGAGAAACCGCGCAGAAAGTGAACACAGCCAATGTTCCCTGTCATACGATATCATCATTCATCGTAAACAATTGGAATATCGAAACATGATCAAAACGGATGAGACACACTGCTCGCGGTGTGCACAGAGCACTTAACTCAGTAACTCCTGCAACAGGCAATCAACAAGCAAGATGATCAATGAGTGGTGATACAATGTCTTGTTCAGAACTGCTATGTGAATAATGGATGATTTCACTTAGTGAACACACATTTAAAGAAGAAATGTAAAATAGCATTCAATACAGCATCTCCAGACATTAGATTATATTACACATTCCTCCTTTTTCCTGTGAGTCTTCAAGGCAGCATCTGATAGATAATAACAAGAAGATAGTAAGTATCATTGTGGTCAGCTTGATGTCCTGATTCATTTGTTTTGTTTATTCGTTGAGGCAGGAACGTTGAACAACACAACGACTTTCTCTCACTGCACTGTCCAACATATGGGAGCCGCGATAGCTCAGTGGTTACTCAACTGGACTACAAAGGACAAGAGATAGGGTTCCCAACCGACGGCTTCCAGGTTCATCCAGCTTTAAATGGGTACCGGATTATTTTCTGGGAAATTAAGCGGCACGGGCGTGATACCGACCACATTACCCCAAAATATGATATGGTTCATCCACGTGTCTGTAAAATTTATGGTCACTATGGCCATATTTCCTATACGCCACTTGGCGTGAGCTCTTTGCTTACTACTTTACTGTCGACAATAGTCAATAGAACAATTAGACGATATCTCTTACTCTGTGTATTGCCAGCTATAACCTAGTGTTCCAATGTTAATTTCCCAAGATATGCCCCCAAAAAGTCGATTGCTTCTTTCTGAGGTATTTTTTAGTAGCTTTCTTTCTATGTCGACTTCTTTGAGAATTTCGTTGTCGACCTTTTAGCTGTCCAGGGAACTCTCACCATTCTTCTGTGAAATTCCATCTCTGTCGTCACTAATCGTATTTTTTTTATTGTTTATCTACTTTCAAACAAGAAAATAACATCACTGCAATGCACAGTAAAGACAAGTAAAGCAATATTAAAACAGGTAAATAAATTTAAATATCTGTCAACAATGTTAACCTCAGATGGTAGATACATAACGGAGGTGGAATGCAGAATGGGTCAGGCAAAAGCAGCTTAAAAAAAAAAAAAAAAAAAAAAAAAAAAGAGGAAGATACTGTGTAATCCATTTTTGACAATAGAAACAAGAAAGTGAGTTGTTTAATGTTATGTAGAGCCAGTCTTAACATATGGATATGAACCATAGACAGTAGAACAACAGACAAGAAAATCACTGTGGGCTGAAGTAATGTGGAAGAATTGCATAAGAGTGTTGGTATTATCATGGACAGCTAAGAAGAGTAATGAAAAGGTTCTGAAAGAGGCCAAAGCAAAAAGAGAGCTTATTTCCAATATTAGGAAGAAACAATCATCATTTTTGGCCATGTAATGAGAAAGGAACAGCTGGAATATATTGTAACAAATTGGGAAAATTGAGGGACGAAGAGATAGAGGGAAGCAAAGAAAAACGATACCAGACAGCTTAAGAGAATGACGGCTTGGCAGAATATCAACATAAAATTATAAGTAACTGTCGAGATAGATAGTTGTGAAGAGACATGATCACCTACGCCAGCACGCATGGTACTTGACGATGATCTACTTTCCATAATCGCTCCCAGAGGTCAGAACTGGCTTTATATAGCGCACCGATGAACTCTCTTTCTCACATCTAGTAAAGTTTCTTCACAATAATAAAATAAAAAATCAGGTACTTCGATTGCTTGTTGTATCCTACCGCGAACTTTTCCATTTATTACGCGATCTGAGTAAGAGATGCCCAAAAACCTTACGATAATACTTCATCTCAAGAGCTTGTATTTTCTTCTGTAGTTCTTCTGTATGTCCCGAAGGGCGGGAATATTTCTACATAGCATCGTCTTCTCACATTTATTTTAAAAAGTAAAGTAGTAAAGAGCCCCGTCACTCCAAGCGGCGTATAGGGAATATGGTGTTAGTGACACGTCACTCCAAGTGGCGTATAGGGAATATGGTGTTAGTGACCCGTCACTCCAAGTAGCGTATAGGGAATATGGTGTTAGTGACCCGTCACTCCAAGTGGCGTATAGGGAATATGGTGTTAGTGACCCGTCACTCCAAGTGGCGTATAGGGAATATGGTGTTAGTGACCATAACTTTTACAGACCTACGGCACAAGATTTTTGGGGGTAATGTGGTCGTATTATGCCTGTGCAGCTTTACTTTCCCAGAAAAAAATCCGGTACCCATTAAGGCTGGGTGAACCTGGAAGCCGTCGATCAGGATCGAACTCGATCTCTTGCCCTTAGTAATCCAGTTCACTAACCACTGAGCTATCGCGGCTCCACATATTTATTTAGCTGTGACTCAATCCTGTCCAGGGATGTGGGGGGCAGTGACTACACTAGTCGGAGATCAGCAGCCATTGTCTCTACAACTGAGATCCTTCCCTGCCATCACGGAGTAGACATAATCGGCACTACTTTCCGTCTGCTCCCACAACATCACCCACCACCTCCACAAATTCAAAGATTAGATTTATTTAAACCATCGAGGCGTTCACGTCATATTTACGGGAACAAGGAATTGTGTGCTAAATTTATAAACAAACATGTTTCCCCTTTAGAACATTTAGCGAAACGCCGTCATGAAACGTTAGGAAATATAAAGTCATAAGAGATGGTATGGCTGATATGAGCAATCTGTGTCTGGATCAGCAGACTTGATTTAATTACCCCGGTTTAAGTTATAAATAGAATGACATGTTTGAATTCAGCAGAGTCTGATTCAATAAAGTTAAAAATAGCGAAGGATGCACTGCCAAGCCGTTCTCATTGTTTATGGTTGTAAATAGTGTCGCCGGCTGTTCGTTGCATAATCGTCAATAGTAGTATAGGCGGTTGTGGTTTGTTGGACAATGTATATTTACAGACTTACGGGCGAATAGACAAATAGGTAACAACAGACGTATGGATGTGTAGATACAGTATATGGATAGACAGATTAACTGATGTTGCGAAAATGGATAGACAGATGGATCGTTATGGTTATCGAAGGCCCGGTATCACTGCAAACGAATTTAATTTCATAATTGCTCAACCGCACGTGCCAGTGGAATCATCCGAATTAATAGCTCATCTCCCAAGCAAAGGAAGGTAGCTGCAGTCCCCATCATAGCAGTCTCAGCACACGCCAAAAGACATAAGACAAAACCGCACAGAAAGTGAAGGCAGCCATCTGTTCCGCGTCGTACGATATCATCATTCATCGTAAACAGTCGGAATGTCGAAACACGATCAAAACGGATGAAACGCACAGCTCACGGTGTGCACAGAGTACTTAACTCAGTAGCTCGACAGCAAGCCGGACTTGGAATATGAGGAAACTGCAATACAGAACATTTGAGACACAGCGTTTAACGTTATGCCGCCTATCCGCCATATTGACCGGAAGTTCACAGATGGATTCACTGGTATATGAAGTGATAGATTAGTAGATACGTGAATGAATCGTGATAGGTAGGCGAATAGAGATGGCAAGAGAAACCCACAGAAAGGAGAATAGACAATTATGCAAATAGACAGAGATACAGATGGATATGCTTACAGAAAATGCTATTACATAGACTTATTGGTAAACAAAAAAAAAAAAACAAGAAAAAAGAGTTCTTACAAGTTATGTAGAGCCAGTCTTAACATATAGATGTGAATTATGGTCAGTACGACAACAGAAAAGAAAATCACTGGAGTCTGTAGAAATGTGAAATAATTACAGAAGAATGTTGAGAATACCATGGACAGCTAAGAAGAGTAATGAAAACTTTCGGAAAGAGGTCAAAGCAAAAATAGAGCTAATATCCAATATTAGGAAGAAATAATCATCAATTTTTGGCCATGTAATGAGAAGAGAACAGCTGGAACATATTATAACAACTGGGTAAATTGAGGGACGAAGAGATAGAGGGAAGCAAAGAGAAAAGATACCAAATAGCTTAAGAGAATGGCTTGGCAGAAGATCAACAACAGAAATGATAAATAACTGTCGAGATCGAAAGTTGTGGAGAGACATGATCATCTACACCGGCAGGCATGACACTTGATAATGAAAATTGCTAAATAGGTGGATAAATGTATAAATAGGTAAATAATTGATGGATTAACTAGTAAATCGTCTCCAACTATAATGTCACTGTATTAGGCAGTCATGTACTAAAACACAATGTACTAAAACATAATCTACAACACCATGTACTAAAACATAATCTACAACACCATGTACTAAAACATAATCTACAACATCATGTACTAAAACATAATCTACAACATCATGTACTAAAACATAATCTACAACATTATGTACTAAAACATAATCTACAACATTATGTACTAAAACATAATCTACAACACCATGTACTAAAACATAATCTACAACACCATGTACTGAAACATAATCTACAACATCATGTACTAAAACATAATCTACAACACCATGTACTAAAACATAACCTACAACATCATGTACTAAAACATAATCTACAACACCATGTACTAAAACATAACCTACAACATCATGTACTAAAACATAATCTACAACACCATGTACTAAAACATAACCTACAACATTATGTACTAAAACATAATCTACAACACCATGTACTAAAACATAACCTACAACATTATGTACTAAAACATAATCTACAACACCATGTACTAAAACATAACCTACAACATTATGTACTAAAACATAATCTACAACACCATGTACTAAAACATAACCTACAACATCATGTACTAAAACATAACCTACAACACCATGTACTAAAACATAACCTACAACATTATGTACTAAAACATAATCTACAACATCATGTACTAAAACATAACCTACAACATCATGTACTAAAACATAACCTACAACATCATGTACTAAAACATAATCTACAACACCATGTACTAAAACATAACCTACAACACCATGTACTAAAACATAACCTACAACATCATGTACTAAAACATAATCTACAACATCATGTACTAAAACGTAATCTACCAAACTGTTGTCTACAATAACATCATCTACTAAAATATTGTCTACTAAAACATTATCTACTAATGCGTCATCTCAAAACTAGAACGTCATCTGCTAAAACGTCATTTACTAATACACCATCTAGCCATTTATTACAACTGCATCCACTAAAATGGTATGCATTAACACATAATTTAAGAGCATCATATGTTAAAACACCATAAAGCAACACAGTATCTTATAAAATTATATTTACTGCAACGTCATCTACAAAAAACATATGAATTTTAGTATCTACTTTTGAGTTGTTTGTCTGTTATCATAATTAAAAAGTAAAGTACCCCCGTCACGCCAAGTGGCGTATAGGGAAATATGGTGTTAGTGACCCTATATTTTACAGACCTTCAGCACATGATTTTTGGGGTAATGTGGTCAGTATTACGCCCGTGCTACTTTACTTTCCCAGAAAAAAATCCGGTACCCATTTAAGGCTGGGTGAACCCGGATCCGTCGGTTGGGATCGAACCCTACCCCTTGTCCGTGGTAGTCCAGTTCACTAACCACTGAGCTCTCGCGGCTCCCCGTGTTATCATCATTACACTACGAAAATGTCCATAGGCGCTCATATAACCGTTCCCCCTTCTTTTTCAACGTGTCCCACAGCGTCTAGCGACTGAGGACTCCAGTTCTATGTTGGTTGATAAGTCCTCTTACACGCACGTTAAGTTTCTCGTTTTTGGCTGTACCCATCTTTACCATCATCTTTTACATACGAAGGAATGACGTGGACCCATGGTTGTCGAAGTCCTGAGCCTTTCCAGCATCTTGGAGGGCATTGGTCCGCATAATCCATTTATTGACTGTCTTCAACAACAGAACAGCTAGCCAGTCTGTCTGCTCTTTCATTTCTGCGGAAATCCCGCACGTCCAGAGGCGTAGAGAAAGGTGACTTTACGTGTCGTTGACTTCTGTAATGACTCGACCCACTGCTTGCGTATATAGCTCGTCTGAACCTTTCTGCTCCGTGCATTTCCTGTCGAGTGTGACCGTAAACAAGAATGTGCCCTTAACGATGTAGACACCAGTATCCACTCCTCGCCAGTGTTGATATTGGTAAGTCCACAGACCTGTTTGATGACATCTTCTGCGCGATCCATCCATGATCTGCCTCTTTTTGGCCTGTCACCTTTCTCTGTGTTAATCTCTTGATGCAATGTATTCTCTTTACCTGCACCTATCTTCATGTAAGTTCGCGCCCTCTAGATCTTGATACTGTCATTCATGGTTCGAAAATCAAGAAGATACTTCATTGCTACACAGGGAGTGTTTCTCGTACACCCAAAGATAATGCGATAACCTACTAAACATTATGCACCGAAGCGCCATCTACGTGAGCATGACCTGCCAAAGTCTACAGCATCATTTACTTAACAAAGTTACCTCCTCTTATCTATAGAAACGTCATATTCTAGAACTCAATCTGTTGAAAGAGTCTATTTGAATGCGTCGGCTAAAATGCCAGTCTGTTTTAAAACAAAACACGTTTACTTCAGATTGCATTGTATTTTACGAATGAATTGTTTTAGCTGTCTATTGTTTCATCTTTCTTTCTTTCTTTCTTTCTTCTTTCTTTCTCTTTCTTTCTTTCTTTTTTTTTTTTTCTTTTTTTTTCTTTTTTCTTTTCCAGAGTGAAAACTAACCAAATACAAAGATAACACTATATAACTCAACATTATTAATTTGCAGGGTCATTATATCAGTTTGTCAAGAAATGAGATCCTCTTGCTACTTTACCTGTGTGTGTGTTCCTGTGCTATTTATATGTATCAGTGTGATTGGAGATTTATTGTAATAAGAAACAATTTCTAACTTTATTGCCATTATTATTATAGTCCGCCTGACGTACTTGAAGTTATCACTGATACTGTTGATTTAATCCTTAGTTGAGTGCCACCAACGAAAATATTACAACTTATCGGACTATGTTTGACATTGGAGAAATGAAAAATATATATATATAGAACAAAAATAGAAAAAAAAACGGTACGGTATATATATATATATATGGGAGCGGCGATAGCTCAATGGTTAGTGAACTGGACTATAAAGGACAAGGGATAGGGTTCGATCCCAACCAACGGCTTCCGGGTTCACCCAGCCTTAAATGGGTACCGAATTTTTTTCTGTGAAAGTAAAGCGGCACGGGCGTAATACCGACCACATTACCCCAAAAATCATGTGCCGATGGTCTGTAAAATTTATGGTTACTAACACCATATTTCCTATACGCCGCCACTTGGCGTGACGGGGGTAATTTACTTTATATATATATAACATATCTTTTTGTGTGTTGTATGTTTGTTCCTGCTGAATGTCTATTGAGACGAAACGTCGTTCTAAGTTGTGTCATCCACTTATTACGTAAAGCTTTAACCACACCGTTTTTTTTACTTTACATTGTTTTTTCATTTTTACTTACAATTAGCTTTACTGCAGTTTTGCATTTTTATGTCTTTCTTTCCCTTGACCCTATGTTTGTCACTGGGAACTCAGAACAGCAATTGTGACTTTTAATAGTTTTGTAATCGGTGTTCTGATAGACTCAGGATGTGACAAAGATTATCAAGCCATAGGACAATTGTCTCTACTGCTGTCCAACAAGGAAGTAACATTAGAGGCAAAACGGGCACTTTTCTTGTACAATACAATCTTCATCCAAACGCAGTGCTACAAATGCCAGAATGGACACTAGACTCAAAAACAATAAGAACAAAAGCCACCAACGTGATGAAATATGTTAAAAGAAAGACAGAAAACAGCCTGAGCGGTAAGTGCAGAAACATAGAACTGAGACAAAAGCTAGCAATAATTCCCGTCATAGAACACATAAAGAAACATCAGATAAAAAAAAAATTTGGCCACGTGATAAATCAGGGGGATCATAACTCAAGAGAACGAACCTTTAATAAACGTTACGAGAACACAAGACTCAAGGGTCGACCACGAAAAATATGGATTGATAGAATATTAGAAACACTAGGCAACATAATAGGATGACAGGCCAACTGAAGAACACAAAACTGCAAACGTTATCTCCTACGCTGAAAGGCAAAGAGGAAGGAATGATGTTTTAATATTATCAATATAACCATGTGGACTGTGAGTGAATCGGCTCTGCCAGGAAAGCTTCCATTTCGAGATGGTAACTAGATAAAATTGTTATTAAAGAAATATTCTACTCCTGGTTCAGCCTGCCAGATATTTGATGCATTTTCTGTTTTGTGAATATTTCCTTGTGCCGTTACGTGATTCTGTATAAATTATTTACCTTGGAGTTTCCCTAAAAAATAACTGCTTGCTTATTTATTACTATTATTTGCAAAATTTAACATAGATTTAATGTTGTTTGCCTTACATCACAGAGAAAAATGCGAATAAAAAGATGAAAGAAGAATTAACGACTAAATCACGAACATAGAATCTGGAATTATAACCGCCCTATTTAATTTTGCGTGAGAAGACGATGCAACATACAGATACATGGAACTGTAATCGCCCACGCTATAACGTTTGATAAGAAGAAGCTAAATGGATCTGTTACTCTTAAACTTAATCGTGTATGAGAGTACTGTGCAACATAGGACTATACCACCCTACTTAATGGAGTGTGTGAGAGGGGCGCCTATGGGAATCCATGGACCAATACCCGCCAAACATGGTTTTATGTAAGAAGTCGATGCTACATGGAACTATATGGAACTACATAGAATTACACAGAACTAGATGGAACTGTATAGAACTGCATGGAACTACATTGAATTACAAGGAACTGGATGGAACTATATGAAACTATATGGGACTACATCGAATTACACAGAACTAGATGGAACTATATGAAACTATATTGAATTATATGGAGCTATATGGAACTAGATGGAACTATGTGGAATTACATTGAACTATATGAAACTATATGGAATTATATGGAACAATACCCGCCAAACATAGTTTTGTGCAAGAAGACGGTGCTACATAGAACTGTATGAAACTGTATGGAGCTACACGGAATTATACGAAACTACACGGAGCTACATGGAATTACACGGAACTACATGGAACTACATAGAACTATATATACATTCACACTACCTAAAGACACGCAAGAAAGTGGTGCTACATTACAGCAGAAGATCATCATCATCGAGTGCCATCTCCGCAACGAAGATTGGTTACCATGGAGCGCCATTCTGCTCTGTCGCTTGTTTTGATGGTGTAGTTTGTCATAGGCTGGTTTGTCCATCTTTTGATGTTACTCGTCCATGTTATTTTTGGTCTGCCTCTGCCTCTTTTACCATGTATTTTTCCCTCTAGGATTACTTTTAGTAGGCTGTTGTGTCTTTTAACATGGCACAAAAATCGCATTTGTCTTGTTTGAATTGTGTTTAGTAGTTCTTTTTTCATTTTTAGTTGTTTTAAGACTTCATCGTTTGTTTTCTTTTCCTTCTATCCAATTCTACCTATTCTTCTATATATCCACATTTCAAAGGCTTCAATTCTCTAGCAGAAGTAACGCCTCCAATTTAATTTCTCGTACTCAATCTGGTTGTGACGTAATCTTTATTTTGTAACACAGTAAGCTCCCCTATCACTCAAAACGAAAATGTTCGTCTTTATGTTTTCCCACTCATCATAAATGATATAGATTATCTGATATCCTGGACCCGGCCCAAGAGACCAGACAGCACCGTGTCAGTGACTCATGAATGACTGCTTGAGTCAGAATAAGCAACCAATAGGCGAACCAGTTGGGCCAAACTGGTGGCGATCGAAGTCGGAGGTAACAGAACCCAAATATGTTGAAGTACGGGTGTCGGACAGAAAGACTCATAAGTTAAAGCTTGTTGAAATCGCAATGCAACACATTTACGCCTAATTAGCGTTCTTTTGAATAGGGGCGATGAAGATGAGTAGTTGCTAGGAGAGCAGAAGTAGAAAATAATAAATGATGAATAAAAAAAAAATGGTTTGACCAGTTTTACTGCCCACTTAATTAAAAGCAGATTAGAAAATCTCTTTGTAACAGAATAAAAAAAAAAGAGAGAAATTGACGAATATCAGCAGTCTCAAAGTACTCACCATCATCATCATGTACCATACCGATTGGCGTAGGCGATCATGTCCTTCCCATTCTTCTATCTATCGTGCATCGTATCAGTTCAGTTGTTACTGTTTGCCATGCCATGACACCAAGCTATCCAGTATTTTCTTTCTTTGTTGTCTGCGATATCTCTTTCCTTTTATTTTGCCAGTTGTAACCAAGTATTCCAACTTTCCTCTTCTCATGATGTGCCCGAAAAATTTTGATTTTTTCTTTCTGATGTTTTTTTTGGGAGCTGCCTTTTTGTGTTGGCCTCTTTGAGAACTTCCTCATTGATCTTTTTAGCTGTCCATGGAACTTTCAACATTCTTCTGCGAAATCACATCTCTGTGGCCTCTAATCGTCTTTTCATTTGTTTGTCTACAGTCCATGATTCGCTTCCACAAGCCGGCATTGGTTCTATATCCAAAGTACTCAGTAAACGAACAAAACTTAGATTGTTCAACTCCTGTGTGATACCAGGGTTAACATATGGATGTGAAAGTTGGAAATCTACCCAGACGTTAGAAAGGAAATGAAATGCCTTTGAAAACAAAAGTCTACGCATGATCTCTACCATAAGTGAGAAAGAATACATTTCAAACGTGCAGATATGAGACGAATCCAAACAAAAATACGTGTCGAGCTTTATAAGAAGAAAGCGTTGGAAATACATCGGTCATGTGCTTAGAATGAACGAAGAAAGTCTTCCCCGTCAGACGTTCATGTGGAAACATCTGGTAAAAATAAATAAGGAAGACCAAGAAAATGGTTACGCAGAACAATTACCAGGTAAGGTTCATCAACTATGGATCTATCAATCAACAAAGAACAATACGAACTAGCAGCAATTCGTCAATCATGGAGAGATATGGCTTCTGCCTTATGTGCAGACCTCGGCCTGAGAGGGAAATGAACAAGGCCTGACTTAAATGTCGTTTAGTGTATTTGTGTGCAAAAAGGAAGCTCCTAAAAAACATCAAAAAGAAACAATCAACATTTTTCGGGCACATCATGAGAAGAGGAAAGTTGGAATACTTGGTTCATCATCATCATCATCAAGTACCTGGCCTGCTGGCGTAGGGATTATGCTTCTCCACAACTTTCGATCTCGACAGTTATTTATCATTTCTGTTGTTGACCTTCTGCCAAGCCATTCTCTTAATCAGTCAGGTGTTTTTTCTCTTTACATCTCTCTATATCTTCATCCTTTAATTTTTCCATTTGTTACAATATATTCCAGTTGTTCTCTTCTCATTACATGGCCAAAAAATGATGATTGTTTCTTCTTAATATTGGAACTTAGCTCTCTTTTTGCTTTGACCTCTTTCACAACATTTTCATTACTCTTCTTAGCTGTCCTTGGTACTCTCAACATTCTTCTGTAAAACCACATTTCTACAGACTCCAGTGATTTTCTTGTCTGTTGTCCTATTGTCAATGATTCACATCCACTGGGTTGCAACAGGAAAAATACAAGGAAAGAGAGATCGCTGACGACAAAGAGAGAAAATACTAGATAGCTTGGCGTCATGGCATGGCAAACTGTCAACAACAGAACTGATATGATGTACTGTAGATAAAACATTGTGGAAGGAAACGATCGTCTACGCCAACCGGCATGGCACATGATGATGATGATGATGATGAGAGTATTTGCTGTTATCAAAAGTTATTGATGACGATTGCACTATCGGCAATATTAATTAGAACATGATCGATGGCAGCTGGTGACTCCAGTACAAACCATAGATGGTCTGCTGCAATGAAGGCATTGTGTTCTGATTGTGAATTTGTTACCAAAGTGGTAGAGATAATGACCAGCGGAGTGATAGCTTGTGTATGACGTCATGTATTCTAGATTTGACCCGTAACTAACATCAAACCTTTAGCAGTCTATTGCATCTCCAATGTGTAAAATATAATCTTTAATAGACACACCTTTACAGTCTCAGAGGGTGCTGTCATGTTGATTTCACAGTCTACACCGGATGCAGCAAATAATTAATTAATTTACTTTATAAGGTGATAAATTTCTACCTGACTTATGATTAGACTGACTATATGTACCGGGACAGAACCGTATTTGTCATATAGTTCCTGCCGGTCCTCCCGTTAAAATAAATATGCCAGTTATTATTCCACTTTAATAAATATGCCAGTTATTATTACACTTTAATAAATATGCCAGTTATTATTACACTTTAATAAATATGCCAGTTATTATTACACTTTAATAAATATGCCAGTTATTATCCCACTTTAATAAATATGCCAGTTATTATTACACTTTAATAAATATGCCAGTTATTATCCCACTTTAATAAATATGCCAGTTATTATTCCACTTTAATAAATATGCCAGTTATTATTACACTTTAATAAATATGCCAGTTATTATCCCACTTTAATAAATATGCCAGTTATTATTACACTTTAATAAATATGCCAGTTATTATTACACTTTAATAAATATGCCAGTTATTATTACACTTTAATAAATATGTCAGTTATTATTACACTTTAATAAATATGCCAGTTATTATCCCACTTTAATAAATATGCCAGCTATTATTCCACTTTAATAAATTTGCCAGTTATTATTCAACTTTAATAAATATGCCAGTTATTATTTAACTTTAATAAATATGCCAGCTATTATTCAACTTTAATAAATATGCCAGCTATTATTCCACTTTAATAAATATGTCAGTTATTATTCCACTTTAATAAATATGCCAGTTATTTTTCCACCTTAATAAATATGCCAGTTATTACTCCACTTTAATAAATATGCCAGTTATTATTCCACTTTCATAAATATGTCAGTTATTATTCCACTTTCATAAATATGTCAGTTATTATTCAACTTTAATAAATATGCCAGTTATTATTCCACTTTCATAAATATGTCAGTTATTATTCCACTTTCATAAATATGCCAGTTATTATTCAACTTTAATAAATATGCCAGTTATTTTTCCACTTTCATAAATATGTCAGTTATTATTCAACTTTAATAAATATGCAGGTTATTTTTCCACTTTCATAAATATGCCAGTTATTATTCCACTTTAATAAATATGCCAGTTATTTTTCCACCTTAATAAATATGTCAGTTATTACTCCACTTTAATCAATATGCCAGTTATTATTCCACTTTCATAAATATGTCAGTTATTATTTTTATTATTATTATTATTATTATTGGTTATAGAAGGCCTCGGTATCACTGCAAACGAATTAAATTCCATAATTGCTCAACTGCCCGTGCCAGTGGAATCATCCTAATTACTAACTCATCTCCCAAGCAAAGAAAGGTAACTGTAGTCCCCATCGTAGCAGTCTCAGCACGCGCCAAAAGACATAATGCGAAACCGCGCAGAAAGTGAACACAGCCAACTGTTCCCTGTCATACGATATCATCATTCATCATAAACAAGCGGGATATCAAAACAGGATCAAAACGGATGAGACACACAGCTCACGGTGTGCACAGAGCACTTAACTCAGTAGCTCCTGCAACAAGCCGGACTTGGAATATGAGGAAACTGCAAGAAGGAACACTTTTCAGACATAGCCTTCAATGGTTCCTGCCGCCTATCCACCATATACCATGGAAGTTTGCGTCCTCCCGAAAATGATGATCGTCGTAGCACTTGATGATGTTAGGCCATCGTTGATGACTCCAATTCCAAACATATAGACACACAGTGGTGGTAAGTTATCATTCCAATCCAACAGAAGCCACCTGACCTGTAGTTAGTAAAACCACAGAGAGAATATGATTTTGTGACCTTCACTGATTCACTCTTGGGTGTGACTGTGTAGTTTACACAAGAGGAAAAGTTTTCAACTACAGTGATCCCATTTAAGGCAATTCTGGGATAGCAAGGCAAGTCTCCTTTATAGCAGCAGAACTTGATGTTCTCTGCTCCCTTCTTGTAGCTGCTGCCACACGATTCTTATGTCTCATTAACTTGGACATCATTCAAGAACATTGTCAGATTAACATTCCATAGATCTGGCTCTGCTGATGAAGTGCTTGGTGCAACAGTTGTATCAATCATAGAGGAGGTTCCTGGTTTGTGGTCATTAATATCACAGACGGCATATGATGTTGTTATATTCAGTATTTCTTTCTGTGGTGTAGATATGTGGCACACACATGGAGAGTGGTTTGTGGTCACAGCAATCCCATTAAAGGCAATTCTAGGGTAGCATGGCATAGCTGTTTCAGAACAGCACAATCCTATGATGTTTTCTGTGTTCGCTATAAAGCTGCTGCTGCTACACAATCCTGACCAATTATAGGTGTGGACATTATTCACTTGCAATGACAAAACTGCTTTGTTTACATCATAAACCTCTAAATATGCCAGTTATTATTCCACTTTAATAAATTTGCTAGTTATTTTCACACTTTTATAAATATGCCAGATATTATCACACTTTAATAAATATGCCAGATATTATCACACTTTAATAAATATGCCAGATATTATCACACTTTATTAAATATGCCAGCTATTATGACACTTTATTAAATATGCCAGCTATTATCACACTTTAATAAATATGCCAGATATTATCACACTTTAATAAATATGCCAGCTATTATCACACTTTAATAAATATGCCAGATATTATCACACTTTAATAGATATGCCAGATATTATCACACTTTAATAAATATGCCAGATATTATCACACTTTATTAAATATGCCAGCTATTATTCCACTTTAATAAATATGCCATTGATTATCTATATATATGTAATTTTGTTTATTTTGTTTTCTGTTAAAATCGAAAGTGTTTCCTGGCAAGGCCAAAGAGACGAGCTACAGTTTCCAGGAGCATCTTCAGAAATAATCCCAAATTGATCAATCTGTGAAGCTGTGTAGGAACTTGTTCTTTACAGCATGATCTCGTTTCTGGGGTCTGTCGAGGGCGGGGCGGGCTGCGGGTGGAGACTAATACGACCTGAGAATAAAGGTCGTGTGTGCAGTACAGTCACCACGACGTATTCCTGTCTGAGATTTTATTTAATCTCCCGGTTATATATATATATATAAATATACATTCCACCCTGCTATGGTTCGATCAAGGAGCCGAAATAGCTCAGTGTTTAATGAACAGGACTACAAAGGACGATAGGTAGGGTTCGATCCCAAACGACTGCTTCCGGTTCACCCAGACTTTAATGGGTACCGGAATTTATTCTGGGAAAGTAAAGCGGCACGGGCGTAATACCGACCACATTACCCCACAAAATCATGTACTGAAGGTCTGTAAAATGTATGGTCACTAACACCATATTCCCTATACGCCACTTGGCGTGGCGGGGACTCTTTACTTCTTTTTATTATGGTTCGACCAATCGTTCTCCTGGTTTGGAATACAATTGATCGATTTGACTACTTGCTCTCCTGTGTAGAGATGGAACTAAAGTTGTATACCAACATCGTTATGTAAATGCTTTGTTGCTCATTGAGACTAAAGCAACATCAACAATCACCTACGTAGTCAGAAAATAATAGATGTTTCTGGATTAACTCTTTCCGTACGCTTAGCCGCACAGTGCGTCACCACTCTCAATTTGATTAGTGTAAACTGTCATCAAAATATATTCTTATTATAATTCTTGTACCATTTTGGTACTGGTGAAATCTAATTCCTTTATAAATTATCTAAAATGTCAGATATAATATATTAAGTATTAGATAAATATAAACATGTAGATTACTATTTAAAACCATGGACAATGATGTCTCTAAAATCTATACCGCTGAATTGATAAACACCTTCCGTAGTGAAAGAGTTAAACTCAGGCTTCAGTTAAAAGTCAAGGAATTTAAATATCTAGGAAGTTTTGTGACAAACGACAAGTCACACACAACAGAAATAGACTCAAGATACATCAAAGCTTGTCAAATCATTGGACAGCTATTACCAACCATTATTGTCCAACAAGGAATTAACTATAGAGGCAAAACGGGCAGTCTACAATACAATCTTTATTCCAACGTTATGCTACAACGTAAGTTCAGGACCCTAGATGCAAGAACGATAAGAACAATAACGACTACCGAGATGAGATAAGTTACACGAATGACAGGGAACAGCCTGAGAGACAAGATCATAGATGAAGAACTGAGAAAAAAAGCAATGAATAATCCACACCATAGAATATATAAAGAAACAACAGAAAAAATGATTTGGCCACGTGGCAAGGAAGAAGATCAAAATACAACACAGCGAGCTTTCAATAAATTTTGCGAGAACACCAGACCAAGGGCTGGCTACGAAAAAGATGGATTGACGGAATATTAAAAACACTCGGCAGAGATAACAGCAGCAGATGCGAACAGAAGTGTAAAATGGTGTAAGGTAAATGAGGAAGGGAAGAAGAAGAAATCACATAGAAACATCAGATCGTTTACGATGAGACATCACGTCAGATATTAGTGAAAGCGATAAAACTACCACCAGTGAATCTCATGTTACTTATCATAACGATAATGTTCATCATGGTCAAGAGATTTCGCGCAAATAATTGCTTGTCATTTTTGCCCCGTTAAAAAAAAAAAAAATGTCAGTTTTGTCCCGTTTTAAAATGTTAATTTTGTCTCGTTTTTAAATTAAATGTCAGTTTACTTCCGATTTAAAATGTCAGTTTTGTCTCGTTTTAAAATAAAATGTTATTTTAGTCTCGTTTTAAAATGTCAATTTTGTCTCGTTTTTAAATAAAATATCAGTTTTGCCCAGTTTTTTTTTAATAAAACACAATTTACATTTCATATTTTAAATGAAGTCTTTTTTTTTTATTTTATGTTGAGAGATTTCAGACTTTCTGCTCAAGATGAGCTTATGAATGAAAGATTAATGGGACGTTCAACGTTCATGATGAAACACAGCTCACCTCTTCTTTTATTTTCTTTCTTTCTTTCTTTCTTTCTTTCTTTCTTTCTTTCTTTCTTTCTTTCTTTCTTTCTTTCTTTCTTCTTTCTTTTTCTTTCTTTCTCTCTTTACCTCCTCTTATAACCGTTCGGTCGAGAGTGCACAGTTCTGAATCTCGCCCCTCTGGTGGCTTCATTGTCTATTGATGTTGTTGTTGTGTTTCTTTGATACTGTCTGTCAATCTTACTCTGGGTTGCCTCTTGTTCTTCTATAATAAATAGATGCACCTAAAGGTAAGTAAAAACAAAGAGAATAATAAATTGATGCACCTAAAGGTAAGTAAAAAACAAATAGAATAATAAATAGATGCACCTAAAGGTAAGTAACAACAAAGAGAATAATAAATAGATGCAGCTAAAGGTAAGTAAAAACAAGGAGAATAATAAATTGATACATTTAAAGTAAGTAAAAACAAAGACAATAACAAATTGAAACACTTAAAGTCAAGCAAAAACAAAGACAATAACAAATCGATACGCTTAAACGAAACTTAAAACAAAGAGAATAATAAAGTACAAAGCAAAGACAATAACAAAATGATATACTTAAATATAAGTAAAAGGAATATTCGGGAAATAATATACTCTTTCAAAAATACCGAAGTTATACAAATTCATCATCATCATTGAGTGCCGTCTCCACATCGAAGGTTGGCTACCGTATAGCGCCATTCTGCTCGTCTCTTGCTTTGATAGCGCAGGTTGTCATAGGTTGACCTGCCCATCTTTTGATTTTACTCGTCCATGTTAGTCTTGGTCTGGTCTGCCTCTTTTACTTTGTATTTTCCCTTCCCATATTACTTTTAGTAGGCTGCTGTGTCTTTTAACATGCCCCAAAAATCTCATTTGTCTTGTTCGAATTTTGTTTAGTAGTTCTCTTTAATTTTTAGTTGTTTTAAGACTTCATCGTTTGTTTTCTTTTTTTTTTTCATCCAATTCTTCCTACTCTTCTATAAATCCACATTTCAAAGACTTCAATTTTCTGTTTTTGTTTTCTTGTCTATGTCCATGTTTCTGCACCATATAAGAACGCTGAGAAGATATAACATTTTGATATTCTTTTAGTTTTTGAACAAACTATGATCTAATTTATGTTTGCAGTTTAACATCATCGTCATCATGTGCCATACCGGTTGGCGTAGGCGATCTTGTCCCTCCACAATCTTCTATCTACAGTGCATCGTATCAGTTCTATTGTTGACTGTTTTCCATGCCATGACACCAAGCTATCCAGTATTTTCTCTCTTTGTCGTCCGCTATTTCTCTTTCCTTTTATTTTGCCAGTTGTAACCAAGTATTCCAACTTTCCTCTTCTCATGATGTGCCCGAAAAATGTTGATTGCTTCTTTCTAATGTTTTTTAAGAGCTCCCTTTTTGTGTTGGCCTCTTTGAGAACTTTCTCATTGGTCTTTTTAGGTGTCCAGGGAACTTTCAACATTCTTCTGAGAATCCCATCTCTGTGGCCTCTAATCGTCTTTTCATTTGTTTGTCTACTGTCCATGATTCGCTTCCATAGGTCAGAATTGGTTCTATATAGCACCGATGAACTCTCTTTCTCATTTTTATTGACATAGATTTGTTGCATAAGATATTTTTCATTTTCTGAAATGCTATTTTGGCCTGAGCTATTCTGCATTTTATTTCTGTGGTGCATCTCCCATCTGATGTTATTATTGTGCCCAAGTATTTGAAACGTACTTGTTTCAGATTTGTCTCGTTTATTTTAAGCTGCATGATGGTGATGATTGTTTCTTCGATATAATAACCATTACTTCTAATTTCTTACTATTCAGACTGAGACCTTTCTTGTTGCTTTCTTCTACTATTATGTCTATCATTTCTTGTAGTTCGTTCTCTGTCTCTGCTATTAATAATTAAGACTGTGTCATCGGCATATTGCAAATTATTTATGTTGTGACCGGCAGTTTAGCAGCCTCTGTAAAAATAAATAAATAAATATACTTAACAAGTATACCCACATATTCTTCATCAAATGTAATACACTTCGCAATAAAAAGAACAAAAGCCCAACGGCTGCTGGATCAATAGCAACAGCAAGTGCACGCGCCAGTGTGTTGGCGGGGAGAACGGCGCGAGACACAGAAAGTGGTTATCGGCCCGGCGATGGGGCTGACAGTTTTTAGCAGTCTCGTCACACTGAACGTGGCAGACATTTGAGCAATTTCCAGGCGGGTAAGCTGTAACCGATCAGGTTATGGACTCGCCCGCCCTCTTTTCGTAACAGATCCCCTGGCTATCAAACGAAAATTCTGAATATAAAGCGAATACCTGTTTGAGTTATTTCATTTGAAATTCTGTTTCTCATCTGGATTCGTTTTGTTGCACTTCTAAAGAGTGTTATGAAGTTGTTTCAATGTGATTTATCATATGTAAATGTGGCTAAGCTAGGAAATATACAGGGGCACTGTGCTTTTTGAAACGCTGGATTTGAATGACAATTATTGGTTTACCTTTGGATGTTTATCAAGGTAAATATACGTTCTGTGCTTGTTGACTGTTTTGTCTGTTCTTATGTTTTAACTGGGGAAGATTATGTCTGTGTGGCTTTTATGGAGTTCTTAAATGTTATGTAGAACCTATCTTAACATGTTGAGGTGAATCATGTACAATAGGACAACAGACAAGAAAATCTCTGGAGGGTGTAGAAATGTGGCTTTACAGAAGGATGTTGAGAATACCATGGGCAGTTAAGAAGAGTAATAAAAACTTTATCAAAGAGGCCAAAGCAAAAGGAGAGTTAATTTCCAAAATTAGGAAGAAACAATCATAATTTTTTGACCATGCTATGAGAAGGGAACAGCTGGAATATATAGTGACAACCTGGAAAATTGAGGGACGAAGAGATCGGGGGAAGCAAAGAGAAGAGATCGGAGCCGGAATAGCTCAGTGGTTAGTGAACTTGACTACAAAGGACAAGATGCTGGGTTCGATTCGGACCGACGACTGCTAGGTTCACCCAGCCTTAAGTGGGTACTGAATTTTTTCTGGGAAAGTAAAGCGGCACGGCCGTAATACCGACCACATTACCCAAAAATTATGTGCCGAAGGTATATACAAATTATGGTCACTAACACCATATTCCCTTTATGCTACTTGGCGTGACGGAGCTCTTTACATTTTTTTTTTATAGGCGGTAGCATTTGAGGAGGCACGTGGTGTCCCTTCTTGTTATTGACGGGAGACAAATAATAATAAATGAATATTATTATAGAGGGAAACTTCCGAGGCGATAATCAGTGAATCAATTCAGAGGAAGAGGTATGTTTACAGCACTCGGAAAAAATGACAAATAATTAACAACAGAAAAAAATATGGACCAAGGCAGGATCGAACCCGTACTCAGTGGCACAGCGCCTTGCCACGAAAAGCCAAACGCTAGGGAACACTGCCACTCAGCTAACTAAAAAATTAGCTAAAAAATTAGGCAATGTCTTTTCGCGAAGGCTTTCCCATGACTATAGCATAAAGCTGCGATCACAGCTCGGAAATATTTTTTCCTGTTAAGACAAGTATCTCCCGGATAGGGTAGGGCGTAATACTTGCAGACAAACATTTAGGACGAAACAGCACGAATTTGTTATTGACGGCCCTGAAGTTAGGTACCCATTTTTCTCACCTGGGTCGACCGGTGAAGTCAAGCTACGACCGAACCAATAATCGCCACGCCAGCGCGCTAGCCCCGCACTGCTGATACTTTCTACCATCCCGTTGTTCTGCTTCTTTCTATGAAGGCAGCGATTGATATATATTTATGAAATAGGCAAATCACTGCAGTGCTGATGTAAAGCTGGTAGCAGAAGCAAGTGGTGGGGTGTAACGTACACTCCTACAAGGTATTGTGGCAGCTTTTACAAAAGAGGAGCACAACAAAATACAGACGTCTCGGCCTACATGCGGCCTTCTTCAGAGAACGAGAGCACACGTGGACAAGGAGACACAGATAAACTCTAGTACACCTGGAATGAGCGAAAGAGGTAAATCAAGGATTTCATCTCTTACCCCTCTGTTTATTTCTCGTTGATTTACCGCGTCCGCTCATTCTAGATGTAGAAGAGTTTATGTTTGTTTCCTTGTCCGCATGTGTTGTTCTCGTTTTTTGAAGAGGGCCGCATGTAGGCCGAAACGTCAGTATTTTGTTTCTTTCTCTTTTGTAAAGCTGTCAACATACCTTGTAGTAGTGAACGTTTCACCCGACTACTTGCTCCTTGATCGGTATTTATATTTTATAAAGCTGTCAACATACCTTGTAGTAGTGAACGTTTCACCCCACGACTTGCTCCTTGATCGGTATTTATATTTTATAAAGCTGTCAACATACCTTGTAGTAGTGAACGTTTCACCCAACGACTTGCTCCTTGATCGGTATTTATATTTTATAAAACTGTCAACATACCTTGTAGTAGTGAACGTTTCACCCCACTACGTGCTCCTTGATCGGTATTTATATTTTGTAAAGCTGTCAACATACATTGTAGTAGTGAACGTTTCATCCCACTACTTGCTCCTTGATCGGTATTTATATTTTGTAAAGCTGTCAACATACCTCGTAGTAGTGAACGTTTCACCCCACTACTTGCTCCTTGATTTATATTTATATTTTGTAAAGCTGTCAACATACCTTGTAGTAGTGAACGTTTCACCCCACTACTTGCTCCTTGATCGGTATTTATATTTTGTAAAGCTGTCAACATACCTTGTAGTAGTGAACGTTTCACCCCACTACTTGCTCCTTAATCGGTATTTATATTTTGTAAAGCTGTCAACATACCTTGTAGTAGTGAACGTTTCAACCCACTACTTGCTCCTTGATCGGTATTTATATTTTTCATTTTCATGGGTATATCTTTGATCCTTCTTAATGGAAGACTTGGTTCCTGTGCGACTCATCGGGGGCAGACCAAGAAGAAGGTGGTTTCAAGACATCAAGGGGACATTGAACATGACAACAGAAGAAGTGGGAGATCTGGCTAGAAAAAGATTTTTTCTCAGACGTGCTGTTGTGAATGCAACGTTCTGCAAAGGACATGCAATACACCTTGCTATTGTCTGTTGTTTAACCTAGTCTGATCTCCGACTTCATTTTATTTAATATTGCCATAGTTACAGTAAAAGTAATGATAAAGTGCGAGACTTGAATCGGCGTCTTAGCAGGCTAGCTTTAACCCATATGTGCTCGACCGCCTATTGAGAAGCATACGAGACTTCTGGATAGTGACGCATCAATCATCGAAACTCACAATGCAAGGCGGCATTCCTCACCTTCCCAGAGTAATACCCTGGTACCCAATTCTGTCATCGGCTGGGTCGACCACTGGGGTATTTGTTTTCCATCAACGAGTACAGTTCACACTGCTTCCAGCGGGAATTCAACACGGGTTGTCAGAACGTCGGTAGCCTTGTCGGGTGGTTTTCCCAACTAGGCTACCGAGGCCCCCACCCCCATTATATTACTATAACTAGGAGGCGAAGGCTCCACAGCATCAGAGCTGGAAGTTGTCAGCGACCCAGAGCTGATGGCTTGCGCCAGGATCGGTGAACAAGAACCATCCAGACACTATTCCACCTCTCCGTGGTGTCTCTAGTAACAGACTGGTCTGTCTAGTCTGGCCAAGCGAGTAGGGATCGAAGAGGGAAGACAACCCGGTACTCAAAAATGTCATGCTGAAGTCGGATGTGTTGGGCCGAAAGGCGCAAATATTACAGTTATACTGCAAACCACAACACAATGCAGCCACGCCCACTTAGTGTCCTTTAAAGGGTGGATGATGAAGATGTACACTCTTAGTCATCGGGTGAACACAAGCAAGCAAGCATATTATAGTTATAATCTGCGTATTTCATGAATTAACTGTTTCACATTGTTGCTGTCTGTATTTTCCTTGTCTTCAAGTGGTTCACTTTGTTATTGTCTATGTTTGGCTTGACAGAGCAAGTCTAAGATTAAGATTATTATGTTTTTGGCTTAACATTGCAAGAAGTCTAAGATTACGATTATTATTGTCTACGTTTTTGGCTTGCCAAATATAAGCGTGTTGTGTGTGTTATTCATTATCTTAAATTATTTGTCTTAATCCCACAACACTGTGTTCGCTGGAGCACCACTGATAGCCTTTGTCAGCCTTCTCTATGACTCTTCAGTGAATCTCTCGGAATCTGCGAAGTCTAAGCCTGTCCATTCTTTAATATTATCTTCCCATCTCTTTTTCTGTTCGTCTTCTCTCTCCCCCCCCCCCCCACCCTTTTGCTATGTCTTAAATTGTCTCGCATTTTATTGTTTGCCTGTTTCCGTGTATCCCTTTTTAATCTTCTGCTTTGTGTCACTGCTTGAAGTGTATATGTTACTTTTTGTTTCTTGCTTGATGTTGTCAAACATGTTACTGTCTGCATTTGTTCATTGTCTTCAAGTGGGCTACCGTGCTACGAGTCGTGTTATTATTGCTAAAAGTTTCTCACTTTGTTATTGTTTGTTGAAAGTGTCTCACTTTCTTATTGTATACTGAAAGTGTCTCACTTTGTTATTGTATACTGAAAGTGTCTCACTTTGTTATTGTGTACTGAAAGTGTCTCACTTTGTTATTGTATACTGAAAGTGTCTCACTTTGTTATTGTATACTGAAAGTGTCTCACTTTGTTATTGTATACTGAAAGTGTCTCACTTTGTTATTGTATACTGAAAGTGTCTCACTTTGTTATTGTTTGCTGAAAGTGTCTCACTTTGTTATTGTATACTGAAAGTGTCTCACTTTGTTATTGTTTGCTGAAAGTGTCTCACTTTGTTATTGTTTGCTGAAAGTGTCTCACTTTGTTATTGTATACTGAAAGTGTCTCACTTTGTTATTGTATACTGAAAGTGTCTCACTTTGTTATTGTTTGCTGAAAGTGTCTCACTTTGTTATTGTGTACTGAAAGTGTCTCACTTTGTTATTGTATACTGAAAGTGTCTCACTTTGTTATTGTGTACTGAAAGTGTCTCACTTTGTTATTGTATACTGAAAGTGTCTCACTTTGTTATTGTTTGCTGAAAGTGTCTCACTTTGTTATTGTGTACTGAAAGTGTCTCACTTTATTATTGTATACTGAAAGTGTCTCACTTTGTTATTGTATACTGAAAGTGTCTCACTTTATTATTGTTTGCTGAAAGTGTCTCACTCAGTTGTTGTTTGCTGAAAGTGTCTCACTCAGTTATTGTTTGCTGAAAGTGTCTCACTCAGTTATTGTTTGCTGAAAGTGTCTCACTTAGTTATTGTTCGCTCAAAGTGTCTCACTTAGTTAATGTATATGATTTTCCGTATTTTTTAGTCTCTCAATTTGCTACCAAGTAAAGGTACAGGTAAAGTACGAAACTCAAATCTGAGTCTTTAGCCGGTGAGTTTCACTTTGCTACTATGTAATGTTAAGCAACCCATATTACAATACAGACCTGGAACTGTGACTATTTATTCATCTTCTTCTGCTGCGTTCACTTCTAGACGTTAATATAAATAAGTTCATGGAAAACGTTCGTCAGCTCAAAGTTGGTGACATCTCCTTACAGCGTGTCCCTGTATGGTACAGGTGTTGGCCGCACGAACCCCCTCGAACATTTATCATATTTTGAGCTTGACTGTAGTAGTCACATTCGTCATAGGTTACTATCCTTAGCGTCTTGAAAATAGAAAATAGGTAAAGATAAGGTAAAATACGAGACTTGAGTCGACGTCTTATATCGCGAGTTTTCACCCATATGTGCTCGGCTGCCTATCTAGAAGCGGTCGGAGACTTCTGGATAGTGTCGCTTCAAGCATCGAAACTCACAATGCTAGGCAGCATTTCTCACTTTCCCAGAGATCTACCCTGGTACCCATTTCTGCCAGCGGCTAGGTCGACCTCGGGGGTATTTTATTCTCTAACCATGAGTACAACTCACACTGCTTCCAGCGGGAATCGAACACGGGTTGTCCGAACGTCGGTAGCCCAGTCGGGTGGTTTTTCCAGTTAGGCTACCGAGGCCGCCAAATAGAAAATATGGTATTTCAATCCGTTATTTATTGCCTGTCCGGAGTCTAACAATTGTTACTGTATTTTCTGTTGAATTGGTAGCAGGCATGGTTTTTCTAGTAGCTCTGGTGTTTTGTATTCCATTTATTGCTTCTATTTTATATGATCAGTTGAGTCTGTCTATCATTACCTATGGTTAGGAATATGGTTTTACAGAAGATTGTTTAGAACACCCATCATCCTCATCAAGTGCCGGGCCTGCTGGCGTAGTTTAGAGGACCCATCATCATCATCAAGTGCCGGGCCTGCTGGCGTAGTTTAGAACACCCATCATCATCATCAAGTGCCGGGCCTGCTGGCGTAGTTAGAACGCCCATCATCATCATTAAGTGCCGAGCCTGCTGGCGTAGTTAAGAACACCCATCATTATCATCAAGTGCCGAGCCTGCTGGCGTAGTTAAGAACACCCATCATTATCATCAAGTGCCGGGCCTGCTGGCGTAGTTAAGAACACCCATCATTATCATCAAGTGCCGAGCCTGCTGGCGTAGTTAAGAACACCCATCATTATCATCAAGTGCCGGGCCTGCTGACGTAGTTAAGAACACCCATCATTATCATCAAGTGCCGGGCCTGCTGGCGTAGTTAAGAACACCCATCATTATCATTAAGTGCCGGGCCTGCTGGCGTAGTTAAGAACACCCATCATTATCATTAAGTGCCGGGCCTGCTGGCGTAGTTAAGAACACCCATCATTATCATCAAGTGCCGAGCCTGCTGGCATAGTTAAGAACACCCATCATTATCATCAAGTGCCGGGCCTGCTGGCGTAGTTAGAACGCCCATCATCATCATTAAGTGCCGAGCCTGCTGGCGTAGTTAAAAACACCCATCATTATCATCAATTGCCGGGCCTGCTGGCGTAGTTAGAACGCCCTTTATCATCATCAAGTGCCGGGCCTGCTGGCGTAGTTTAGAACACCCATCATCATCATCAAGTGCCGGGCCTGCTGGCGTAGTTAAGAACACCCATCATCATCATCAAGTGCCGGGCCTGCTGGCGTAGTTAAGAACACCCATCATCATCATCAAGTGCCGGTCCTGCTGGCGTAGTTTAGAACACCCTTCATCATCATCAAGTGCCGGGCCTGCTGGCGTAGTTAAGAACACCCATCATCATCATCAAGTGCCGAGCCTGCTGGCGTAGTTAAGAACACCCATCATCATCATCATCGAGTGCCATCTCCGTAGCGAAGGTTGGCTACCATGGAGCGCCATTCTGCTCTGTCTCTTGCTTTGATGATGCAGGTTGTCATAGGTTGATTTGTCCATCTTTTGATGTTACTCGTTCATGTTAGTCTTGGTCTGCCTCTGCCTCTTTTACCTTGTATTTTTCCCTCCAGGATTAGTTTTAATAATCCGTTGTGTCTTTTAACATGGCCCAAAAATCGCATTTGTCTGCTTTCAATTCTTCATTTTTCCTTTACAGTCAGCTGTACTGCAGCTTTGCATTGTTTAATACATTTCTTTGCCTTGACCTCTTACGTTCAATGACAGCCCAGGTAAAAGGAAATCTTAATATCAATATCAGGTACAGATGTGGACGCATGCACGTGTATACGAGTCTATAAACTTGTATCATTTCGTGTTTTCAAGCGCGATCTACGATGATAAGCATGCATGTTGAATATAAGGCAAAGAACTAAATAATAAATCGTTGCAAATTCTAGCCAGCATCGTTTATGTGATCTTTAATCAACAGCCTGGACATTAATTCGATCTGAAAGTTGAAAGGATTATTAATGAATAATATTCCTAAATTAATTGAAAATCAAATATTGCAAGATTTCTTTCGTCCTAATTCATTGTGTCATATTTTAGACAAACTAGAATTCATATTTAAATAAAAGTAAGCACAATCATCATGTGGCGTGTTTATTATCAGAGGTAGGTGACCACAGCTAGGTAGAAGTATTCTAGCGCTTTGTTCTGTCTATCAGCACTGCTATCGAGTTAAATAGGAAGGAAGGGAGCATATGATTGAAGAATGAGCTTATTGATCTCTTATGTTGACACTTGTAACAAAGTTGTGTAGATTAATCGAGTGAATATCTGGTGGATTTATAAGCTCTAAAGATTCACGTGTTGGCGTCACGTAGATATTGACATCCTAGTGACGATCAACATAACCGCACGCTTGTGTAACGTGGTCCTGATATAACAACAAAATCTCATATACAAACTTTCATAACGGCACATTTGTACATGCTCTAGTAGCGACAAATTTATAAAAACGGTACGAATTTGATACTCGAGTAGACTCCCATTTATAAGAATCCACCTTCGTGTTATCTCTTATAACTGCGCCCTTGTAAAAACTCCCGTAGCTTTTCATTTTGTGAACACTTCTATAACAGTTCTTTTCTCCAAAATAGCTCCCATGTGGACACTTCTATAACAGTTCTTTTCTCCATAACAGCTCCAATGCGGACACTTCTATAACAGTTCTTTTCTCCATAACAACACCAATGTGGACACTTCTATAACAGTTCTTTTCTCCATAACAGCTCCCATGTGGACACTTCTATAACAGTTCTTTTCTCCATAACAACACCAATGTGGACACTTCTATAACAGTTCTTTTCTCCATAACAGCTCCAACGTGGACACTTCTATAACAGTTCTTTTCTCCATAACAACACCCATGTGGACACTTCTATAACAGTTCTTTTCTCCATAACAGCTCAAACGTGGACACTTCTATAACAGTTCTTTTCTCCATAACAGCTCAAACGTGGACACTTCTATAACAGTTCTTTTCTCCATAACAGCTCATACGTGGACACTTCTATAACAGTTCTTTTCTCCATAACAGCTCAAACGTGGACACTTCTATAACAGTTCTTTTCTCCATAACAGCTCAAACGTGAACACTTCTATAACAGTTCTTTTCTCCATAACAGCTCAAACGTGAACACTTCTATAACAGTTCTTTTCTCCATAACAGCTCAAACGTGAACACTTCTATAACAGTTCTTTTCTCCATAACAGCTCAAACGTGGACACTTCTATAACAGTTCTTTTCTCCATAACAACACCCACATGGAAAAATTCATATTTCCCTTATGGAAACGCCCATAAGGTAACATTGAGACATATCTCATTACACGCTCATATATTTTCTCTAATGCGGGAACACTCGAGCGAACTTAATTACGGATTCCTTGTGCTAATTCTCATTAAATGTGCTTTTCTCTTAATTCACATAACGATATCTCTCATACAAACTCTCATTAAATGCTCTTTTCTCTTAATTCACATGACGATATCTCTCATACAAACTCTCATTAAATGCTCTTTTCTCTTAATTCACATAACGATATCTCTCATACAAACTCTCATTAAATGCTCTTTTCTCTTAATTCACATAACGATATCTCTCATACAAACTCTCATTAAATGTGCTTTTCTCTTAATTCACATGACGATATCTCTCATACAAACTCTCATTAAATGCTCTTTTCTCTTAATTCACATAACGATATCTCTCATACAAACTCTCATTAAATGATCTTTTTTCTTCATTCACATGAAGATATCACGTACAAATTCTCATTAATGCGCTTGTCTGCGACTTCACTTAAGGATAACTCTTACAAACTCACATAAAAGAAGCATTACACAAAATCTCTTCCTTGTTCCCACGTACAAACTTATCACAACGGGACTATTCAACCAAAAACAGACACTTGATTACGTGAACCAAAAGATGCACATCTGTCCACTTTAACAAAATCGATTCATGATTCCTCGTCTTGTATTTTTCCTCAGTAACATAGACAAATAGGCAAGCGGAATAAGGCGTCAGAGAAGAATACTGAACGAAACAAGCAGAGACAAAATCAAACTTGAAGATGTAAGGAGAGAAAGTGTTGGCGATAACCTGTGCTTGGCTATATGCAAGAAGTTCAAATAGTTGGATATTTAGTACGGTTACTACCAGATAGTTATAGTTATTGTTAGTCGAAAGCCCCGGTATCACTAAAACGAATTAAAATCCATACTTACCAGACAGTGTGTCCCCACAGATCGTTAACTCTGAGTCAGTGGGAAAATGGGGGAAAGACAGACCTAGAAGACGATGAATCAAGCGATGGACAGCAGAGAGCACAGTAGACACCATACACTATATACAGCAGTATGAAAAGGCATTAACATCCCGTTTTTTTTCTTTATCCTGAAAGGCAACAGGGTTTGAGAAAAGTAAAGTAAAGTAAAGTAAAGTAAAGTAAAGTAAAGTAAAGTAAAGTAAAGTAAAGTGAAATAAATAAAGTAAAGGAAGTGGAAATAGGGAAAGTAAAGTAAAGTAAAGTAAAGTAAAGTAAAGTAAAATAAAGTAAAGTAAAATAAAGTGAAATAAGTAAAGTAAAGTAAACTGAAATAAGTAAAGTAAAGTAAATTGAAATAAGGAAAGTAAAGTAAAGTGAAATAAGTAAAGTAAAGTATAGTGAAGTAAAGTAAGGTAAAGTAAAATAAATAAAATAAAAGTAAGATGAAATAAGTAAAATAAAAAGTACAATAAAATAAAGAAATTAAATTAAAGTAAATTAAAACAAATATATATCCAATACTTGTTACAGCAGTCAAGGCATTAGTTAAATGAGATGAAGACTGATGCACAAATACACAGATTAAGAGTAGAAATAACGAATTTTAGAAGGGTGAAACTACTTAAACGAATGTTGTTTACCTTTGGACGCCATGTTACTCTGTCTTGCACGTTAACAAATATGAAGCTACACTCGTCAAAGCCGAATTTTCGGATGAAGGTTAGAAATAACACTTTTTATCGAACCGACGTGTCGGATAATAGTCCTGAAAGAGTTGATAATATTCGTTGTATTTTATTGTCCCAGTCCATCTTCAGATGTTATCAATCTAATTTAATCTTTTCATTCATTCATTTTCCTCTATGGCCGAAGGCGGCACATAGGGCTGAAGTCAAAGTTCTTCACGTTTGACGATTTGTAGCTAGTTCTTGGTAGTTTCTTAGTCCCGTCATTGAGGCTCCTCTAGTAATTGTTCTGTGAAGCGAGTCTCTTGGTCTGCCTTGTTATCTTTTACCATGCATGTCTGATGGGGAAGTCTTTCTTCATTCATTCTCAGCACATGACTGATGTATTTCCTACGCCTTCTTCTTATAATCACCGACACGTATTCTTTTTTGATTCATTTCTTATCTGCTCACTTGAAATGTATTCTTTCCAGACTATGTTTGAGATCTTAAGAAGACATTTGTTTTCAAAGACATTTAATTTTCTATGTAAATTCTTGGTAGTTTTCCAACATTCACATCCATATGCTAGCACTGATATCACACAGGAGTTGAACAATGTAAGTTTTATTCGTTCATTGATAACTTTGGGGCTCCAGACTTCTTCAGTTTTTTAAAAAGTATTTGATGCTAGTACTACGCGTGTATGATTTCTGATGTTATGTCTCCATCTCTGGAGATTCTGTTGTCTAGGTAGGTAACATTTGTAACTTTTTGTAAAATGGCATAGTTAATTACTATATGACAGCTTTGTTTGGTAATATCCAGGACTTTCGTTTTGGTCTGTTGATCTGGAGGCCTATTTGACCAGATATATTGCAAAAAGTGGTTCTATTTGTTCTTGAGCATCAGCGTGTGTATAGCTCCAAAGTGCCAAGTTGTCTGCAAAGTCGAGATCTTCCAGGAATTTATTATTAAAAAAATGCCAGCCAAATTGTCTGTCTTCTATTGATTTTCTCATGACCCAATTAACAGCATTTCCGAATAAAAGCAGTAACATGACGCATCTTATTTCTGTTTCTACCGGGAACCAATCAGTGTTGTCCGTTTCTATTCTCTTACAGAAAACTTAAGCTGAAAAAGGCTTATATAATTTTCATAAATTATTTATGAAATCCTTAGATGTAAATGATTTTCCACAGTATTTTATTCTTTGCCTGAACCGATACCCTTTTAGCCTTGTGTTTGTCCTTATAAGATAACTTTCAACGAGTCTCATTATCGTTTACTATCATCAAAACAAATTAATTAACTTTTTTTTTTCCTATAATGCTATTTAATTCTTGTAACAAATAAATATTGAATTGATTCATGTTCTCTCAAATCTTTTTCCCTATTATTGCAACAACGAACTAATCAAACTATTTATTATTTCATTTCACCATTTCCTATTTTTGTATCACCAACTTTTACTCATTCCTTTCCCATAACCTCCAGGGCCCATGACCGCTCCTGGTTTCCCATTTCCCAGCTATATTTCTGTTACCGACAAAGTCAATACCTGTCCTATCTCTTAGTGTCTTCCCAAATTCGCCCATTCAACGATTCCTGGTTGAAGGCTCTAACCACGACCGCACAAGGGGGATATCTGTTGTCTACAATCTCAATTTGTAATTCCTCGTAGTGGCCACAATGTTTGTGAAGTGATTGTTGTGTAGACGGTTGTGTCTTGAGCAATTTCTTTTGTTTATTTTTTTTCCTACAAAGATATATACATATATATATATATATACATATATTTTTTTTTGGGAGCCGCGATAGCTCAGTGGTTAGTGAACTGGACTACAATGGACAATGGGTAGGGTTCGATCCCAACCGACGGCTTCTGGGTTCACCCAGCCTTAAATGGGTACCGGATTTTTATCTGGGAAAGTAAAGCGGCACGGGCGTAATACCGATCACATTACCCCAAAAATCATGTGCTGAAGGTCTGTAAAATTGATGGTCATTAACACCATATTCCCTATACGCCACTTGGCGTGACGGGGGCTCTTTAATTTTTTACTTTATATTTTTTTTTTGCGTTCGCCAGCTTTTACTTCTAACGAAGTCCCCAGAGACTAGGAACTGAATTTTGCGTGTTAATCAGTTTTTTTCCCCAGGCAGCCGTGTGCACAGGGGTTCCTCACCGCACAGGCAGATAACTCCGTCTTCGGAGGTACAAAGCTATTAGAAGATGCTGCCACAAAGATATTAAAAGATCATCATGTGCCATACCGGTTGGCTAAGGTGATCATGTCCCTCCTCAATCTTCTATCTACAGTGCATCGAATCAGTTCTGTTGTTGACTGTTTTCCATGCCATGACACCAGCTATCCAGTATTTTCTCTCTTTGTCGTCCGCGATCTCTCTTTCCTTTTATTTTGCCAGTTGTTACCAAGTATTCCAACTATCCTCTTCTCATGATGTGCCCGAAAAATGTTGATTGCTTCTTTCTGATGTTTTTTAAGAGCTCCATTTTTGTGTTGGCCTCTTTGAGAACTTCCTCATTGGTCTTTTTAGCTGTCCAGGGAACTTTCAACATTCTTCTAAGAAATCCCATTTCTGTGGCCTCTAATCGTCTTTTCATTTGTTTGTCTACTGTCCATGATACGCTTCCATAGGTCAGAATTGGTTCTATATAGCACCAATTAACTCTCTTTCTCACTTCTATTGACATAGATTTGTTGCATAAGATATTTTTCATTTTCTGAAATGCTATTTTGGCCTGAGCTATTCTGCTTTTTATTTTTGTGGTGCATCTCCCCTCTCATTAAAAGATTGCTGTCAAGAATACTGGACATTCTGAATCGAATCTCCTTAATTTTCCACTCATCTCATTTGTTTGTTTCAATAAATAAAGATAACGATTGCTGCCGGAACTACTGAGTTTAGTGCTCTGTGCACATTGTGTGCTGTTTTTTTTTCATCCGGATCGTGTTTCGATATTTCGATTGCTTACGATGAATGATGATATTGTATGACGAAGGACAGTTCAGCTGCGTTCACTTTCGGTGCTGCTTGGCCTTATGTCTCTTGGCGTGGGCTGTAACTGCTATGATGGGGACTGCAGCTGCCTTTTTTTTTGTTTGGATCCTTCGTTGAGATGAGTTTTAATTTGGATGATTCCACTGGCACAGGTGGTTCAGCAATTGTGGATTTTATTTCGTTTGCAGTGATGCCGGGGCTATCGACTAACCATAACCACTCATCGTTCCAAATACAAAAATTAGTAATAGTAAATCTTCCTCTTCTGCTTTTTTTTACTTGTTATTCTTGTTCATTTATTTTTTCTTCTTCTTCTTCTAGTTCTTGTTCTTCTTGTTCTAATTCTTGTTTTTTCTTGTAATTGTTTTTGTTCTTCTTGTTCTAGATCTTGTTATTCTTCTTCTAGTACCTGTTCTTCTTCTAGTTTTTGTTTTTCGTCTTTTAGTTCTTGTTCTTCTTGTTCTAGTTCTTGTTCTTCTTTTTTGTTCTTGCTCTTCTTGTTCTAGTTCGTGTTCTTCTTGTTCTAGTTCGTGTTCTTCTTGTTCTAGTTCGTGTTCTTCTTGTTCTAGTTCGTGTTCTTCTTGTTCTAGTGTTTATTCTTCTTGCTCTAGTTCTTGCTCTTTTTCTTCTAGTTCTTGTTCTTCTTCTAGTTCTTGTTCTTCTTCTTCTATTTCTTGTTCTTCTTCTAGTTCTTGTTCTTCTTCTTCTGGTTCTTGTTCTTTTTCTTCTAGTTCTTGTTCTTCTTCTTCTAGTTCTTGTTCTTCTTCTTCTAGTTCTTGTTCTTGTTCTTCTTCTAGTTCTTGTTCTTCTCCTAGTCCTTGTTCTTCGTCTTCTAGTTCTTGTTCTTCTCCTAGTTCTTGTTCTTCTTATTCTAGTTCTTGTTATTCTTCTAGTTCTTGTTCTTATTCTAGTTCTTGTTCTTCTTCTTCTAGTTCTTGTTCTTCTTCTAGTTCTTGCTCTACTTCTTCTAGTTCTTATTCTTCTTCTAGTTCTTGTTCTTTTTCTTCTAGTTCTTGTTCTTCTTCTTCTAGTTCTTGTTCTTCTAATTCTTGTTCTTCTAACTCTTGTTCTTCTAATTCTTGTTCTTCTTCTAGTTCTTGTTCTTCTTCTATTTCTTGTTTTTCTTCTTCTAGTTCTTGTTCTTCTTCTTCTAGTTCTTGTTCTTCTTCTCTTAGTTCTTGTTCTTCTTCTAGTTCTTGTTCATCTTACTCTAGTTTTTGTTCTTCTTCTAGTTCTTGTTCTTCTTCTAGTTCTTGTTCTTCTTCTAGTTCTTGTTCTTCTTCTTCTAGTTCTTTTTCTTCCTCTTCTAGTTCTTGCTCTTCTTCTAGTTCTTGTTCTTCTTATAATTCTTGTTCTTCTTCTTCTAGTTCTTGTTGTTCTTCTAGTTCTTGTTCTACTTCTTGTTCTTCTTCTAGTTCGTGTTCTTCTTCTCCTAGTTCTTGATCTTCTTCTTCTAGTTCTTGTTCATCTTACTCTAGTTTTTGTTCTTCTTCTAGTTCTTGTTCTTTTTCTAGTTCTTGTTCTTTATCTAGTTCTTGTTCTTCTTCTTCTAGTTCTTTTTCTTCTTCTTCTAGTTCTTGTTCTTCTTCTAGTTTTTGATCTTCTTCTAGTTCTTGTTCTTCTTCTAGTTTTTGATCTTCTTCTAGATCTTATTCTTCTTCTTCTTGTTCTTGTTTTTCTTCTAGTTTTTGATCTTCTTCTAGTTCTTGTTCTTTTTCTAGTTTTTGATTTTCTTCTAGTTCTTGTTCTTCTTCTTCTAGTTCTTGTTCTTCTTCTAGTTCTTGTTCTTCTTCTTCTAGTTCTTGTTCTTCTTCTAGTTCTTGTTCTTCTTCTAGTTTTTGATCTTCTTCTAGTTCTTGTTCTTTTTCTAGTTTTTGATTTTCTTCTAGTTCTTGTTCTTCTTCTTCTAGTTCTTGATCTTCTTCTAGTTCTTGTTCTTCTTCTAGTTTTTGATCTTCTTCTAGTTCTTGTTCTTCTTCTTCTAGTTCTTGATCTTCTTCTAGTTCTTGTTCTTCTTCTAGTTTTTGATCTTCTTCTAATTCTTGTTCTTTTTCTTCTAGTTCTTGTTCTTCTTCTTCTAGTTCTTGTTTTTCTAGTTCTAGTTCTTCGTCTTCTAGTTCTAGTTCTTTTCTTCTAGTTCTTCTTCTTCTAGTTCTTGTTCTTCTTCTAGTTCTTGTTCTTCTTCTAGTTCTTGTTCTTCTTCTAGTTCTTGATCTTCTTCTAGTTCTTGTTCTTCTTCTAGTTTTTGATCTTCTTCTAATTCTTGTTCTTTTTCTTCTAGTTCTTGTTCTTCTTCTTCTAGTTCTTGTTTTTCTAGTTCTAGTTCTTCGTCTTCTAGTTCTAGTTCTTTTCTTCTAGTTCTTCTTCTTCTAGTTCTTGTTCTTCTTCTAGTTCTTGTTCTTCTTCTAGTTCTTGTTCTTCTTCTAGTTCTTGTTCTTCTTCTAGTTCTTGTTCTTCTTCTAGTTCTTGTTCTTCTTCTAGTTCTTCTTCTTCTAGTTCTTGTTCTTCTTCTAGTTCTTGTTCTTCTTCTAGTTCTTGTTCTTCTTCTAGTTCTTGTTCTTCTTCTTCTAGTTCTTCTATTAGTTCTTGTTCTACTTCTAGTTCTGCTAGACGGGGGTACTTTACTTTTCTTTTTTTACGAACTCGTCTGATGACAAGTACCGTTGATCCTAACAACAAACAAGCAATTTGAGTGGTACAATCTTTTTCTATATTTTACTCCTTGTCTGTGTACTTCTGTTGATAATGCATGTTTTTAAGCATTCCCTCTATTTGATTTATGTCGTCCTCATGATCTATTGTTTTCACAAATTTGGTTAATAGTTTTGTAGATAATTGTTAACTGGGACATATTTCTGGCCTATCACGCGGCCAAACCTTTCAATTTGTTGTTTCTTTATGTATTCTAATATGACCGTAGTTCTTAGCATTTATTTTTCGTTTCAGTTCTTAGCTTCTAATGCTATTTCTGAAGATTTTCTACCAAGATGTGTTTGTTACATTTAATTCCGGTGGTATTTATTTTCGTGTTTGTTACATTTAATTCCGGTGGTATTTATTTTCGTGTTTGTTACATTTAATTCCGGTGGTATTTATTTTCGTGTTTGTTACATTTAATTCCGGTGGTATTTATTTTCGTGTTTGTTACATTTCATTCCGGTGGTATTTATTTTCGTGTTTGTTACATTTCATTCCGGTGGTATTTATTTTCGTGTTTGTTACATTTCATTCCGGTGGTATTTATTTTCGTGTTTGTTACATTTCATTCCGGTGGTATTTATTTTCGTGTTTGTTACATTTCATTCCGGTGGTATTTATTTTCGTGTTTGTTACATTTCATTCCGGTGGTATTTATTTTCACGCCATCCATTGCACCACGTGCTCAACACAGGGAAAGGTGCCAGGCTAAAAAGAGGCAAATCATGGGTGGGCCGAGCAGAAGATGTCATCAAGCAGGTCTGGGGGCTTACCAGTATCAGCGTTGGTGAGGAGTGGATACCGGTGCCTACGTCATTCAAGGGGACTTTCTCGTGTATTGTCACACTCGACAAGTAGGGAACAGAACCCGGTCGTGGTTAATGCTGAGGTCAACGGTCTCATCTACGATAACACCGATGAGAAAGATGCAGTCATCTATATAGACGTATCTGTAATACGACACCAAAGAAATGCATGGGCATTTACAGCACGCTCGGCAGGCAGAATAGTCAAAGAAGACAGTGGTGCATACGTCATGTCCACGAGAAGCATGACGATGGAGTTGATGGCAGTGACCAGGGCATTCATCTGGTTAGATTCACAAGACTACACCCACGCATGTATACTAAGTGATTCGATGAGCATAATAAAAAAAAGTGGAGGCGGGCTCTGTACGCATGCAATGGGTAGAGTCATTGCTAAACTCCAAAATACATAAGGTAACTTTTGTCTATGTCCCAGGACATGCGGGAGTACGAGGAAATGAAAGAGCGGACAGGTTGGCTAGCTGCGCTGTCGTTGAAGACGGGCAACCAATGGATCGGGCGGACATCATAAATGCCCTCCAAGATGTGGGAAGAGCACATGACTTCGACAAACACAGATCCACGTCACTTCTTCGGATATTGGAGATGGGAGTTAAGATGGGCACAGCCAGAAATGAGAAACTTAGTGGACGTGTAAGAAGACATATCAACCAACACAGAACTGGAGTCGTCAGTCGCTGGACACTGCGGGACTTGCTGAGGAGGGGATCTGAGCACCTATGGACATGTTCGGAGTGCAATGATGATGACCCGCAAATAACTCAATAACTTATTTTCACGTTTGGTACGTTTCATTTCGGTGGTATTTGTTTTCATGTTTAATAAATTTTATTCCGGTGGTATTTATTTTCACGCTTGATACATCTCATTTCGGTGGTATTTATTTTCACGCTTGATACATCTCATTTCGGTGGTATTTATTTTCACGCTTGATACATCTCATTTCGGTGGTATTTATTTTCACGCTTGATACATTTCATTTCGGTGGTATTTATTTTCATGTTTGTCCTAGACGTCGGACAATCGGCGTGGGACAGAGACAGTTTCAGAGCAGCTGTCGTGGGAGACAAGCTTCAAAGGAACCAACTCAACAATGATGTTTTAGGATCTGGTCTATAAGTCAGACATTAGCGCTTGGATAAATATTGTGTTGAACATACACGAAACAACAACAGAACATTGACGCAAATAATGAAATAAAAGTGACACACTTTATGATACTTCAACCACTACCGCTATCCTCACATTTCTTGCATGTCATCTTCTAATTTGTATTGTCATTTTCTCTTTGTCATGGTATCTTCTATTTTTATGACATCTTCTATTTTTATGACATCTTCTATTTTTCTATATATATTTATTATATATATATATTTTCTACATATTCTACTTTCATGACATATTCTGTTTTTATAACTCATTCATTTATCATGACAACTTTCATTTTAATGGCAAATTCTATTTTCATGACATCTTCCATTTTAATGGCAAATTCTATTTTCATGACATCTTCCATTTTAATGGCAAATTTTATTTTTATGACATCTTCCATTTTAATGGCAAATTCTATTTTCATGACATCTTCCATTTTAATGGCATCTTCTATTTCTTATGGCACCTATTATTTTATGGCATCTACCATTTCTTGGTTGGCACAATTATCTGTATGGGATCTTCTATTTCATGTACGGCATCTTCTATTTTTATTGCATCTTATATTTTTATGACAATTTCTATTTCTTGTTGACATCTTTTATTGTGAAGGCATCCTCTACTTCTTGTTTAGCATCTTTTCTTTGTGCATGGCATCTGCTAGTTTTTGTTGTTGTAAATGAAAAAAAAGCACAAATAAGTAATATCGTGCTGGGTCGCTGTAAAGCTGGGTACAGAGTGAAAAGTGAATATAAAATTAAATTCTTTATTTTATAAGAAAAACAATACAAGATTTAACGTTTCGATCACATACCTTCATCAGTATGATGAAACTCTGATTCAACAGGCACGTGAACAATTACATAGAAATGTTTCTACCACAGCCAACTATATAGATATCTTGAGGTCGCAGAAATGGGATTTCCCAGAAGAACGTTGAGAGTACACTGGACAGCTAAAAAGACCAATGAGGACATTTTCAAAGAGGCCAATACGAAAAGGGAGCTCTTAAAAAATACAAGAAAGGAAGCAATCGACATTTTTTCAGGCACATCATGAGAAAAGGAAAGTTAGAATACTTGGTTACGACTGACAAAATGCGGGGAACAAGAGATCGCGGAGGACTAAGAGAGAAAATACTAGATAGCTTGGTGTCATGGCATAGAAAATAGTCAAAAACAGAATTGATAAGATTCGCTGTAGACAGACAATTTTGGAAGGACATGATCACCTACGCCAATCGGCATGGCACATGATAGTGATATAATTGGCTGTGATTTCTACTTACAGTGCAGACACATCGTCACGTGATCAATGTTATTCTATGTCATTGTGCAGTTTTCCTTGTTTTGTCGTACTGATGAAGGCCTGAGTCCGAAACGTTTATTTTTATATTGTCTTTCTCTTTCAAATAAAGATTTTTAAAATAACATTTTAAATTCCTTTTTTTCCCAACCTTTTGTTGTATAGTTTTACTGGATGTAATTGTCAGAGAATCATTACATCCTTCATTATCTGTTTCTTTAATGAATGCCCTTGTAGTTGAATCGTCTGCACTTCATTTTCTTTGTAGCTTCCTCTGTGTTCCCCATAGTTAATGTTTTACATACACAAACGTGCATTGGCATCAAAAGGCTGGCCTTTTTTCTCTGCAGTAAATGATCAACTCAAAGGAAGCTCACAGAGACATGGTATAATTCAACCAACAGCAGGCTTGATATGACCTGACGCTAACTTCAGGTGCGGGAGAGCAGTAATTCTTGGAAGGCAGGCGATGTAACAAAACACAATTCTGAGAACTGACGTAGATGATGTCATCTGGACTTAAAATTCAAAACAGTATCATTAACATAATCCTTCTCTTCCTCCATAATATCATTATATCGCCACCCACGAATTATTATTATTACCATAGCATTATATCATCATGGTATCTCCATCCACGAATTATTATTGTCACTATAGCATTATATCATCATAATCATCATCATCATCATCATCATCATCATCATTATGAAGACATAGATAGCTACTACTTTGTGAAACAGAAAATCTTGTTGGACATGCTCTCCTCTTTGTTAATTCTCCCACTTCTGAACATATGTCTCTTTGTTTCAACTATTAGCCACATATTGTACAATCTTGGCTGGTTTTCGATTGATTTCCCCTGTTTTGTTTTCCGCATCGGGATCTTTTCATTTTAGTTCAAATTATTTAAATGTTTTTTTTTCGTCAACTATTGTTGCTTTACGTACTTGATGACCAAAAAATAACCCAAATACAAAAAAATTATGTTTAGGCATTATCCCATTCCTGGGATATTCCTGTGTGTTACCGGGGCCTTATTATGAGGGAAGTAAAGAATAGTGACACTGTGTCCTTCCAGGCATGTCGTAAGAGGCGACTAAGGAGGTTGATCGATGGCTTGACAAGCTGTCATTGTAAAAAGTATTGTTCTGGAAACAGCGCCAAATATTTTAGAGCGGTGATCTCTGCAATATGTGCCACTTTGGCACGCAAGGATTCTGTTTTTGAGATTGTGGTTCTGCCCTATGTGCCATCTTCGGCTCGAAAGGACGATATATAGCTTGATAGATTATCCCATTAGTGGGGTGTGCCAGAGGGAAAGGGAGGAGATGTGGGGGTGGGGGCATAGGACAGGAGAATAAGGAAAACAGACTTTTGATCGGGATTCGATCCCACGCTCTTCTCATTTGGAGCACGATGAACTAGTGCTTGATCATCTGCAAAAAATGAAGAGGTCTGTGAGGTTGTTATTTTCATAAGCTGTTTTATACATGTGGTCTTTTGTGTGTGATAACTAGCAGGGGTGAACTTAGAAGTCATCGAACTAGATCTTTTGTGTGTGATAACTAGCAGGGGTGAACTTAGAAGTCATCGAACTAGATCTTTTGTGTGTGATAACTAGCAGGTGTGATCTTAGAAGTCATCGATCCCGATCGATCTAGATCTTTTGTCCTTAGTAGACCAGCTCACTGACCATTGCGCTACCACAGTTTCCTGAAGACGGTTCAGGGCGGGGGAAAATATGGTTGAGGGTACATGAAGGAAAGTTGGAATACTTGGTTACAACTGGCAAAATAAAAGGAAAGAGAGATCGCGGACGACAAAGAGAGAAAATACTAGATAGCTTGGTGTCATGGTATGGAAAACAGTCAACAACAGAACTGATACTATGTACTGTAGATAGAAGATTGTGGAGGGAAATGATCGCCTACGCCAACCGGTATGGCACATGATGATGAGTTTCAGTATTGTTCCACTTGTCTTTAGAAAATACCACGTACAATAACACGATTAAATCCTGACATAGCAGCCCTCTCAAGCTCTGGTGTATTTGTTGCGGTGCTACAGCGCCACATTTCGAAGTTAATGGAAGGGCATGGCTACAAATAAATACGATCTGCAGTAAGAGGGACATCGAATTAAAATCTGTAGTGGTGGTTAGATGACAGATACCACTTCTAGTACCCAGTCACATTTATGTAGCAACGTTGTGTCGACAGGCGTGAGAATCCTTGCCTGGAATGGATCAACCACACATATCTGGGGGCCTCAGTAGCCTAGTTGGGAAAACCACCCGACTAGGGGCGTCCGTAGCCTAGTTGGGAAAACCATCCGACTGGGGAAGGGGGGGCCTCGGTAGCCTAGTTGTGAAAACCACCCGACTGGGGCCGTCCGTAGCCTAGTTGGGAAAACCACCCGACTGGGGGCGTCCGTAGCCTAGTTGGGAAAACCACCCGACTGGGGGCGTCCGTAGCCTAGTTGGGAAAACCACCCGACTGGGGAGCCTCGGTAGCCTAGATGGGAAAACCACCCGACTAGGGGCGTCCGTAGCCTAGTTGGGAAAACCACCCGACTGGGGAAGGGGGGGGCCTCGGTAGCCTAGTTGTGAAAACCACCCGACTGGGGGCGTCCGTAGCCTAGTTGGGAAAACCACCCGACTGGGGGCGTCCGTAGCCTAGTTGGGAAAACCACCCGACTGGGGGCGTCCGTAGCCTAGTTGGGAAAACCACCCGACTGGGGAGCCTCGGTAGCCTAGATGGGAAAACCACCCACTGGGGGGCCTCGGTAGCCTAATTGGGTAAACCACCATACTGGGGGGGGGGGCCTCGGTAGCCTAGGTGGGAAAACCACCCACTGGGGAGCCTCGGTAGCCTAGGTGGGAAAACAACCCGATTGGGGGCCCTAGGTAGCCTATTTGGGAAAACAACCCGATTGGGGCCCTCGGTAGCCTATTTGGGAAAACAACCCGACTGGGAGGCCTCGGTAGCCTAGGTGGGAAAATCACCCGACTGGGCTATCGATGTTCAGATAACTTGTGTTCGATTCACGCTGGAAGCTGTGTGAGTTGTTACTCGTGGTTAGGAAAAAAATGCCCCCGCGGTCGACCTAGGGGCTGGCAGAAAACGATACCAGGATAGACGATGCCTCTGGGAAGGTGAGGAATGCCGCCTCGCTTTTTGAGTTTCGATGCTTCAAGCGGCACTATCCTGAAGTTTACTTACACTTCTGGATAGGCGGCCGAGCACATGTGAGTGAAAACTCGCGTGCTAAGACGTCGATTCAAGTCTCATACTTTACCTTTACCACACATACCATCTATCACAAGGTTATTTATCCTTGCCTTGTAACATCATTAGAGATCATAATCTATCCATAAATAGTGTAGTTATTATCTCCCCTTGTGCTTATCTTGGCCTGCTAGAGGGAGCCAGGACCAGCATGTAACTCCAGATTCGGCTTATTACTTGAATGTCAGGATTTGTAGTCGCTGATATAAGATGAGTGTTGAAAGGTATCACTTAGGTCATGTTCGCCATCAGTGGCGTATACTGAATTTAAAAGTTGCGATATCTCAAGGCAAATAATATTGGGGGCGGTGGGGTGTTCATTGTTAAATGTTTGAAAATTAAAAAACTATTTTGTGACGTCATAGTAGGGCAAGCAAATTTTCTTAAAAACAAAACAAAAACAAAAAAAAACCTTGCATCTTTTAATTGGCTGTCAATTTTTGGATAATAAGTCGCGAGAAATGCCAATAGTTTTTTGTACATGCATTTATTTCTTGAGTTCTAGATAAATATTAAGAATAGGAGGAACAGAGAATAGTAAAAGTAAAGTAAAGAGCCCCGCCCCGCCAATGGCGAAGAGGGAATATAGTGTTAGTGACCTTAAATTTTACAGGCCTTCAGCACATGATTTTTGAAGTAATGTGGTCGGTATTACCCTGTGCCTATTTACTTTCCCAGAAAAAAAAGGTACCCATTGAAGGCTGGGTGAACCCGGAAGCTTAGCAACAGCCTACTAAAAGTAATATTGGAAGGGAAAATACAAGGTAAAAGAGGCAGAGGCAGACCAAGACTAACATGGACGGGTAACATCAAAAGATGGACAAGCAAATCTGTGACAACCTGCACCATCAAAGAAACAGAGTGGAATGGCGATCCATGGTAGCCAACCTTCGCTACGGAGACGGCACCCGATGATGATGATGATAATGAACCCGGAAGCCATCGGTTGGGATCGAACCCTACCTCTTGTCCTTTGTAGTCTAGTTCACTAACCACTGAGCTATCCCGGCTCTCTAGGAACAAAGAATAATACCAAAATAAGGATATCAAAAGCAATAGAAGTATTCGTTATACCAGGAAGCATATGGAAGTCCAAAGAAATTAGATTAAATGCAAATATAAAAATTGTCAACTCCGATGTTAAGTCAGTCTTATTATATGGCTGTGAAACATGGAGAACAACGAAAATGACAATCATGACGATACCGACTTTCATTAATGGATGTTTACTTAGAATAAAAGGATGGAAATGCCAGGACAAAATCACTAACACAGAATTATAGAAAAGTACCTGTCAAATACTAGTTGACAAAGAGATACAGCGAAGACGATGACGCTGGAAAGGACACACACAGCGAAAGCCAATTGAGAGTATTAAACAATAGGCCCTTTTTGGAATCCGCAGAGAAAAAGACAAAGAGGAAAGCCAAAATTATTCTTGGAGAATAGAGATGGAAATAGAGATGAAGACTATGAGGAAGTCATGGAATGATCTTAAAAGAATGACACAAAACAGAACGGCTTGAAAAGTGGTTGTGTGTGTGTGTGTGTGAAGACCTATGCTCCACAGGCAGTTGAAAGATATAAGAAGAAGAAGATGAAGAAGATGAAGAAGACACAGATCCTTGTTGTTTTAGAAATGTTACTGCATCGATGAGTCTCTTTTCAGTCATTACTGTTCTACCTTCACCATCTTGCTGTGCAGACTTATATCAATGTTCTATTGTAAATTCAAGGAGTGGTCAGCTCTTTGACAGCGGAATGTCTGTAACGTACTGAACGCTCACATATGGCTATGTGACGTTCGTTATGTCTCACAAGTTGCGACCAAATAATTTAAACTATTAAAACCTGTCTTATTTGCAAGTACCGATATCAGAAGAGAACAAGCAAAGATGTCTATCAATACAATTTTTGAGATTTAGTCACGGATGTTTTGGTTATAGTTACTGTCTTTAAAACAACTAATGTGAGTATTATAGTTTTAAATCATTACTCACTTCACACAACAAACATATTACAAACATTTCATACAGCAAACATATTAAAACACTTCACACAGCAAACATATTACGAACACTTCACACAGCAAACATATTACAAACACTTCACACAGCAAGCATATTACAAACACTTCACACAGCAAGCATATTACAAACACTTCACACAGCAAGCATATTACAAACACTTCACACAGCAAACATATTACAAACACTTCACACAGTAAACATATTACAAACACTTCACATAGCAAACATATTAAAATACTTCATGCAGCAAACATATTACAAACACTTCACACAGCAAACATTACAAACACTTCACACAGCAAACACATTACAAACACGAAGCCACAACTTCACTAACAGAAGTACAGAAAATGAAGAAAAAAAACCAAATTACTCCCATTTCGACAAGAACGAACGGAAAAAAAATACAAAGCTAGCTCTTTACCGAGCGAAGACTTTCCCAGAATGCGTATCACTGCCACTATCCATGTCACTAATCGTTACCATAGCAGAGTCACATGTAGCCAACTGTCAAGGCTTGGGAATCTCCTAGCGATGACCGTATAACTGGATGCTGCGGTGAGTATGTTAAAAGCTACGTTTTTATTATTGAAATGAATTCCACATTAATTTGTTTTATGCGAATCCCTTGCCGGACGAGCTTCGCAGCTTGCCTAGCTAGTCTGGAATACACGTTCTTGTTCATCAGTAATACCTTAAGTATCACTTCCATTAAGAGTCACTTCGCATTAACTGACAGATGCGTCACGTTATACAAAATAATAACAGTACGTTGATATTCAACGAATAACGCACTCCATTCAGAATAATGACATTAGTTTGGCGTAGAAAATGCATATAATTACGTTTTGGTGCACCAAAATATAAGCTCTCCTGTGATGTACTCATAAGCGTACATTAATCAATGGCGTATTCATTCACATAATGTTCTTACACACTCTGGACTAATCTCACCCCCTACGCAAGACCTGGACTAATTTATGCATTTTCACATGTCTGCTGACAGGTCTCCGATGAATTATTAACTCCCTTGGACATACATCATGGGAGCCGCGATAGCTCAGTGGTTAGTGAACGGGACTACGAAGGACAAGGGGTAAGGTTCGATCACAATCGACGGCTTCCGGGTTCACCCAACTTAAAATGGGTACATTCCTAGAAATGTTATTTTTTCTTTTCTTTCCCTTCGTCGTGTGTTCACGTTTTCTATGAATCTGTCTGCTTCTTGTTTGAGGTGTACCTTTAGAGTGTGTTTCCAAATTGTGCGGTATGTAGTTATTTCTTCCCCGGCTGCAGGGTTTATGTTCAAAGTCTTCAGGTTACGCTTACACACGTCTACAACTCGAGGATTTGGGCGCACTCTAGTCCTTTTGCTATCTCCCAGTTGTCCGTAGAGAATATCTCTCGGTATGCGGCCATCCTTCATATGGTGTACGTGGCCAAGCCAGCGTAACCTAGAGACAAATAATAATAAATGAATATTATTATAGAGGAAAACTTCTGAGGCGATAATCAGCGTACAAATTCAGAGGAAGAGGTATGTTTACAGCACTCGGAAAAATTGACAAATAATCAACAACAGAAAAAAATATGGACCAAAGCAGCACTTTTTTTCTGTTGTAGATTATTTGTCAATTTTTCCGAGTGCTGTAAACATACCTCTTCCTCTGAATTGACTCGCAGCGTAACCTACGTTGTTTGAGTAGTGATCCATATGTGTGGCTAGATTATTGTGGACATTTTGCACATGCAGCGGCCAATTTTTTTGGGCCTACTCTAAAAGATTTTTAACTTCCATGGATTCTTTAACGTGCACATGTTCACGTGAGACCCCTTCCTTTTTGCCTTTATCTGAGAGGACTAGACATCGGATCTCACCACCCAGAGAGGACTAGACATCGGATCTCACCACCCAGATACCAGGGGAGGATAAAACAATGAAGAAACCACGCATTCAATTTTATTATTTTTTTTTTACAAATATTCCCGCTAGAGGAACTGAACCTGGGACCCTGCTGTCAAGAGCCTACGTCTTACCTCTATACTACCCAGTCCCCTGTTAAAAGTCCTTATCCGACTGTTCGTCCCTGACCCATTTAATTGTTCATCTCTCCTTTCGATCATGTCTCACTCTGTCTACCTTTATCTTTCCAACATGATAGCATATTTACATTTAATTAATTAATGTTGTCAGTGACAGGTGGTTCTAGTTTCCGTTTACTTATAACATATAGGGCTATGGAGCCGCGATAGCTCAGTGGTTAGTGAACTGGACTACAAAGGACAAGAGGTAGGGTTTTCGTCCCAGCCGACGGCTCCCAGGTTCACCCAGCTCTTAAATGGGTACCAGATTTTTTTCCGGGAAAGTAAAGCGGCACGGGCGTAATACCGACCACATAACTCCAAAATTCATGTGTCGAAGGGTTGTAAGAATTCTGGTCACTGTCACCATATTTCCTGTACGCCACGTGACGTGACGGGGCTCTTTATTTTATTTTAATTTTTTTTTAACCATATCGGACTATGCACTGTTAAAGTTCTACAATTTTAAGGAAAGTTTTCCGGACCTCTCCGGATAAAAAAAAAAGCCATATATAACATCTCATATTAAGAGTGGTTCAATTTTTTGACTGCACAGAAAATTGTGAATTTCCCAGCCGAATTAACTTGTGTTAATTATATTTTAATAAATTCATGTGTATGATAAGTGTGTGTATCTGTGGTAGCCATATCTCATATTTTAGAGTGTATCTGTGTTAGTCATATCTCATATCTTGGTGTGCATGTCTATGTTAGTCACATCTCATATCCTTGTGTGCATGTCTATGTTAGTCACATCTCATACCTTGTGTGTGCATGTCTATGTTAGTCATATCTCATATCTTGGTGTGCATGTCTATGTTAGTCACATCTCATATCCTTGTGTGCATGTCTATGTTAGTCACATCTCATATCCTTGTGTGCATGTCTATGTTAGTCACATCTCATACCTTGTGTGTGCATGTCTATGTTAGTCACATCTCATACCTTGTGTGTGCATGTCTATGTTAGTCATGTCTCATATATTTGTGTGCATGTCCATGCTAGTCACATCTCATATCTTAATGTGTGTCTGTCTATATTAGTCATGTCTCATATCTTTGTGTGTTTGTGTTTAGTCATATCTCATATCTTAGTGTAAACTATATGATGCAATCTATTCATTTAAACAGACAGCTGACTTCATGAGAGAGTCTGGAATCCTACTCTGATTGAGTCTTGATCGCAGTGAGAGAGATATCTTAGTGTGTGTATCTGTGTTAGTTATATCTCATATTTTAGAGTGTGTCTGTGTTAGTCACATCTCATATCTTAGTGTGTATGTGTGTGTCTGTGTTTGTCATATCTCATATCTTGGTGTGTGTCAGTGTTAGTCATGCCTCATATCGTTGTGTGTATGTCAGTGTTAGTCACATCTCATATCTTTGTGTGTGCATGTCTGTGTTAGTCACCCCTAGTGACTCGGGCAGATGGTGCTCGTAAACCTGGGAGGGACGACCATCTAAAGGCAGAATCCCCCTACAGAAAAGACAATCTGCTGCCTTGCAGGAAGATTGGGGACATTCAAAGCCTAAGGAAAGCAAACCTGAATAAAATGCTGGCCGAAATCGGATGCACTGGGTCACAGGTATTCAATCAGAGTGGATCTAACAGACTCTAATTATGATGTTCTGTCTGTGGGGTCGATCAGTACACTTAAACAGACAGCTGACTTCATGCGAGAGTCTGGAATCCTACTCTGATTGAGTATTGATCGCAGACAGAGAGAGAGAGAGAGAGAGAGAGAGAGAGAGAGAGAGTATGATAAGTAGTTAAAAGTTAGTGAAATGTTTCATTTCATTAAACAAATAAAAACAATCTTTACATTATTTTCCCATTACTAAGGTATGCCGTGGGGATTGGGGTGGGGGGTCGGGGTGGGGAGTCGGGGGGGGGGGAGGGTGTCTTGTAGGACCAGAGAATAAAGACCGCTTGTCTAATGCAGTCGCCGCGAGGGGTTCGGGTCTGAGTATTTATTTCATTACCAACAGAGAAATCATGTGACTCTATCGCGATTCGAACCTGAGTTCTCCTGGTTTGGAGTCCGACGAGTTATCGATTTGGCTACCCCCTCTCCTCTTATATTTTATGGGTTGAAATGTTCAACCTTCCAGCACAAATGTTCAACCTTCCAGCACAAATGTTCAACCTTCCAGCACAAATGTTCAACCTTCCAGCACAAATGTTCACAATATTACATATAAAACGTATGATAGCCAGCTTGAAAGAATTATATTAGAATGGTACGCTGATTTTGTAAGTGCAATAATAAAAAGTTCCGCCCGAACAACCGAGGGTTGGACAAACTTGTTGACTGTAACACCAGGAGTTCGACAAAGAATTGTTCTATCACATCTCTTGTTTATCATCTACATCAGAGGTTCCCCAAGTGTGCGCCGTGGCACCAGGAGACGTTGTCAAACTTTGGCAAGGATGTCGTGACGAGGATAATATCGTGTGCATACTCAGTGGTTACAACTGACAAGAACATCACTGGAGTCTGTAGAAATGTGGTTTTACAGAAGAATGTTGTGAATACCATGGATAGCTAAGAAGAGTAATGAAAACGTTCTGAAAGAGGCCAAAGCAAAAAGAGAGATAATTTCCAATATTAGGAAGAAACCATCATCATTTGTTGGTCATGTAATGAGAAAAGAACAGCAGAAATATATTGTAACAACTGGCAAAATTGAGGGACGAAGAGATAGAGGGAAGCAAAGAGAAAAGATAACAGACAGCTTAAGAGAATGGCTTGGCAGAAGGTCAACAACAGAAATGATAAATAAATGTCGTGATCGAAAGTTGTGGGGTGACATGATCACCTACGCCAGCAAGCCCGGTACTTGATGATGATGGTGAAGAATCAGTGGTTACAAATAATATATTGGCAAAATTTACATTAGGTTAATACAAGAATACAACTTTCCAACTCCAATGTTAAGTTAGTCCTTTTGTATGGCTGTGAAACATGGAGAACAACAAAAATGACAATCATAAAGATGCAAACCTCCATTAATGGATGCTTGCATATAATAAAAGGATGAAAATGTCAGGACAAAATCACTAACATAGAATTATGGAAATGTACCAGTCAAATACCAGTGGATAAAGAGATACAGCGAAAATCATTAACATAGAATTATAGAAATGAACCAGTCAAATACCAGTGGATAAAGAGATACAGCGAAGACGATGGCGCTGGATAGGACACACACTGCGGAAGCCAAGTTAGAGAATTATTACACCAGGCTCTTTTTTGGAATTCCCAAGGAAAAAGACAAAGAGGAAGATCAAAATGTTCTTGGAGAACACAGTTGGAAGCAGAGATCATGATGATGGGGAAGACATGGAGAGATCTTGCAAGAACGGCAAGAAACAGAACGACTTGGAAAGTGTTTGTTGAAGACTTATGCTCCTCAGGGATCTGAAAGATAGAAGAGACTGTTACATAAGCTTCCTATTTGTTAGTACACAATGGAATTTCTGCAGGATAGTGGTAATTCTCTCGCCATTAATCTTCTTATTTATCTTATCAGTGGATCAGCGCTTTCCTGAATTATATGATCGTAACTGCCAATTGTGCCGCCAGTATGTGATCAGCTGGGAAAGGCAGACGCGTGTCTCAACAGTCTGAGGACCGCTGATCTACATGAAAAAGGGAAATAACTGATTGTAATTCGGAAAAGGTAATTTACAGTTTTAGGACATGTGAAAGGACACACCATCCTACTAAACGCCATATTGGACGAGAAAATTACCAAGTGAACGAGGCAGGGACAGACCAAGACTAATGTGAACTGATTACATCAAAAGGCGAGCAGGTGAACCTATGACAACATGAACCATCAAGATAGGAGACAGCGTAAATGGGGCACCATGATAGACAACCTTCAGTGTGGTGACGGCACTAATGAATGATCTACATGAACAAAATCATGAAACTTTCAAACTTCAAAAATAGATTGTTTACATGAGCTGCTGCATACTGATGACTAGATTCTTATATACAACAATGCAGACTCGCTTCAACGTCGTATGAACTAACTCAACACCATCTACCAAGAATCCAACATGAACTTCACATATAGGGGAGGCGATAACAAGGCTTAAAGTTGAACGCCTTCGAAAATCAATGTCTCAGGAAAATACTTGGTATAGCGTGGAACGAATTCAAAACAAACGAGGAAATTAGAGAAACCGCCAATCAACCACTAATATCTTCAGTAATAAAGAAAAGACGATGGTCATATATGTTGGACATGTGATGAGAAGAGATAATAACCGAATAGCACAGTAAGCCCTCATATGGGAAACAACAGGTAAGAGAAAAAGAAGAAGACCCAGAGAGACACTGAGAAGAACATTGATGAGAGAGGCAAGAGTAGCAGGATTCGGCTCCCTCAATGAGATAGAGCTGCTAGCACAGAACACAGACAAATGGCGAGATTTGATAAAATATCTTTAAAAGAATTGAAAACTGCTAGAACAAAAATTCAGATAAGAGAAGGAGTATCTTGGTCTACGCCCTATGGGCCGGCTACGGCTCGAAAGGTCAATAGATAGATAGATAACAAGGCTTTAGATACTTGGAATTTAAAAAAAAAGATTGCAGATTTCGGGAAGTTGAAAACATGATTGCATATATCGGGAAGTTGAAAACAGGATTGCATATATCGGGAAGTTGAAAACAGGATTGCATATATCGGAAGTTGAAAACATGATGCAGATATTGGTAAGTTGAAAACAGCTTTATACTTTCAACTAAACAGTTTACCGCTTTTACCCCTCCCCATTACTAATGTAGAAGTTGAGTTGTTAATATTGGGAAGTTGAATTGTAGATATTGAGAAGTTTAGTTGCAGATTTTATGAAATTGAGTTGTAGATATTGGGAAGTTGAGATGTGGATATTGATTGGGATGTTGAGATGTAGAAGTTGGGAAGTTGAGTCGTAGATATTGGGTAGTTGGATCGCTGATATTGAGAAGTTGGATTATAGATATTTTGAATTTGGGTTTTATATATTGTGACTTTGAGTTGTAGATATTGGGAAGTTGAGATGTTGATTTTGGGAATTGAGTTGTAGATATTGGGAATTTGAGTTGTAAATATTGAGAATTTGAGTTGTAGATATTGGGAAATTTAGTTGTAGATTTTAGAAAGTTGATTTATAGATATTGGAAAGTTGAGATGTTTATTTTGGGAAGTTGAGTTGTAGATATTGGGAAGTTGAGTTGTAGATATTGGGAAGTTGAGTAATGTGTAGTTGAGTTGTAGATATTGGGTAGTTAGCTTCTAGATCTTAGGAAATTAGATTCTAGATATTTGGAAGTTGGATTCTAGATATTGGGAAGTTGGATCGCTGATATTGGGAAGTTTTGTTACGGATATTTTGAATTTGGGTTGTAGATATTTGGAAGTTGGATTATGGATTTTGGGAAGTTGGATTGTAGACATTGTCAAGCTCGTTTGAAGATATTTTGAATTTGGGTTGTATATATTGGAAAATTGAATTGCAGATATTTGGAAGATGGAATGATGGTTGTAGATTCGGGGAAAAGAAATCAATCACAAGATGATGTTTACTTTCTTTGAAGACTTTCAATTTCACAAGCCCTTATTTTTTTTTTACTTCACTTTGCTTACTGTTACTTAAATAATTATATCTTAATACCTGGAGAACATCTCGACGCCCACACATTTTTGTCTTAAAATAAAAATGTATTTCTAAAATAAGCCAGTTTTTTCCCCAAAAATAATAAAATTGATACGTATCGAGAGCAGTACCTTTCACAGTTACTTATTTAACTTAAAAGTGGCATTTTAGACGTAAAAACTATGGAAATGTTGAAGAATTTATTAGTGAAGATGTCAGGCGTGTAGTACGTTTCATTTATTTTTAAAATCGATATTTTATGGCAGTTTTGTGTCATCACATAAAATACGTAATTATCTTTTAGCTGAAGTAAATATGTGTGGATTGTAAATGTGATATCTGTCCTATTAAATAAGTGTGCAACATGGAGAACAACAAAAATGACAGCCACGAAGATACATACATTCCTGGTTGCTTGTGCAGAATCAAAGGATGGAAATGTCAGGATAAAGTCGCTAACTTTGAATTATGGGAGAGTACCAGGCAAATAGGGAGCCGCGATAGCTCATTGGTTAGTGAACTGGACTACAAAGGACAAGGGGTAGGGTTCGATTCCAACCGACGGCTTCCGGTTTCACCTAACCTTAAATGGGTACCGGATTTTTTTCTGGGAAAGTAAAGCAGAAACGGGCGTAATACCGACCACATTACCCCAAAAATCATGTGCTGAAGGTCTGTAAAATATAGGGTCACTAACACCATATTTCCATATACGCCACTTGGCGTGACGGGGGTACTTTACTATTTTTACTTTTACCAGTCAATTAGGGAGCCGCGATAGTTCATTGGTTAGTGAACTGGACTACAAAGGACAAGAGGTAGGGTTCGATCCCAACCGACGGCAACCGGTTCACCAAGCCTTTAATGGGTACAGGATTTTTTTCAGGGAAAGTAAAGCGGCACGGGCGTAATATAATAATAATAATATACCGACCACATTACCCCAAAAATCATATGCCGAGGATCTGTAATATCTATGGTCACTAACACCATATTCCCTATACGTCACTTGGTGTGACGGGGGTACTTTACTTTTCTTTTACCAGTAAATTCCAGTGGACTAAGAGATACAACGAAGATGATGGATCTGGATAGGACACAAACTACGGAAGCAAACTGAGAGTACTACACGATAAGGCTTTTTTTTTAAAATCCCGATGGGAAGAGACAAAGACGAAGACCAAATTTATTCTTGGAGAAGATAGAGAAAGTAGAGATGACGTGGAAGCCATGGCATGATCTTAAAAGAATGGCAAGAAACAGAACGGCTTGGAAAGTGTTTGTTGAAGACCTATGCTCCACAGGGAGTTGGGAGGTAGAAGAAGAAGATATATTTATGAATGAATGACTTTATCAGAATAATGCTAGTAACTACAATATTACAGATTGTCAAAATTTGAAAATTTGTGCTGAGCAACATTCAATTTTTAAACACAACAGGCTTTTTCTCCTGACAGTCTACTGGTCGAGGGTTGGCTACCATGGAGCGCCATTCCGTTCTGTCTCTTGCTTTGATGGGGCAGGTTATCATAGGCTGACTTGTCCATCTTTTGATGTTAATCATCCATGTTAGTCTTGGTCTGCCTCTGCCTCTGTTACTTTGTGTTTTCACTTCCAAGATTACTTTTCGTAGACTGCTATGTCTTTTAAACAATTTTTGTTGTCTCGTTTGAATTGTGTTTAGTTGTTTTCTTTTCCTTTTTAGTTGTTTTAAGACTTCATCGTTTTTGTTTTATTTTTTTTCCCTATCCTATTCTTCTATACATCCACATTTTAGAAGCTTCAATTTTTTCTTCTGTTTTCTTGTCTAATGTCCATGTTTCTGCAGCATATGGGAATGTTGAGAATATGTAACATTTTGCTATTCTTAGTTTTAGCCCTGTGTTATTTGTATTGATGTTAGTATATTTTTCTTGGCATTAACATTATTTGTCATTTCTATTATTTTGTTTATTTTATTTTTACATTTCCCCATCACTGTTTATTGTATGTTCAAGGTAGTTGTTTTTCGGAACTGCCTACAGATCAATTCCTTAAACTTTGATATCCACTTGTAGGTTTTGAATATTTTCTTTGGTTGATCATATTTTTAGTTTTTTTTTTGATACTCATATTTATTCCTTGTCATGTTTATTTCGTTAAGTAATTGTTGTAGATCTTTAGGATTCTCTGCTAGTAATACAGTATCATCAGCATATCTTAGGTTATTGATTATCTTTCCATTAATATTTAGGCCTGACATCTCTATGATGCTTTTAAATATGCTCAGTGTATAGATTGAACAAGATTGGTGATAGGATGCATCCCTGTCTTACTCCTCTTTTTATATCAATAGGATTATGTCCTCTTTGTTATATTTTATTATTGCTGTTTTCTCCCAGTATAAATTACATATTAGTCATATGTCCGTGTCATCTAGATGCATCTCTTTTAGGCAGTCTATAAGTTGTTTGTAGTGTATTCTATCAAAAGCTTTGGTGTAGTCTATAAGGCAAATATATATTGGCTTGTTTACTTCTGTGTACTTTTTGATTAATGTCCTCATGCAGAATATGGCTTCTTTTGTCCCACTGTTTTTCCTAAACCCAAAAAGATGTTCTTCTAATTCAGTATTGATTTTATTCTGAATCCTTCCTGGCATAACTTTTACCAAGATGTGTGTTAAATGGCTCATTATTGTTCTAAAGTCCCTGTACTCAACTGCATCTAATGAACCTAAAAGTGTAATAAAACGTGCATATTCCTTTTATATCTCAGGATATACAAAAACATGCAAGACAACTAAGGCATCAGCGATAAGCAGCTGTGAATTTACTTATGAGGGTTTTTTTTTTTAAATTGCTGATATCAGTTTCATCAGATGTGTTCGTATATGATGACAGTTGAATTTGTGTTTGGAAAGTTTTTTTAAAATATTGTTTTCCTTGTGGGCTGAACGAAGTCTGTTATCAATCATCTGTAGCAACTGTAGGACGCTATTTTAATCGAGCAGGTTGCCTTTGGCTGACTCTGCACAACTTCTGTACTCTACGAACGATATTATAGCGTCAGTGTCTCTCGCTTAGGTAGCAGTAGTCTCCCCTAGCTGGGGACTGAGTAATTTAAATGCGTGACGTCGGATCAGGACAGGAAAGTAGAAATAAAACTAAAGTTCCCCCCCCCCTTCCGTCACGCCAAATGGCGTAAAGGGAATATGGAGTTAGTGACCATAAATTTTACAGACCTTCAGAAAATGATTTTTGGGGTAATGTAGTCGGTATTACGCCCGTGCCGCTTTACTTTCCCAGAAAAAAATCCGGTACCCATTAAAGGCTGGGTGAAAGATAGGACAGTAAACAGGAGAAGGCAGTGGTAAAAGATAGGACAGTAAACAGGAGAAGGCCGTAATGAAAGATAGGACAGTAAACAGGAGAAGGCCGTGGTGAAAGATAGGACAGTAAACAGGAGAAGGCCGTGGTGAAAGATAGGACAGTAAACAGGAGAAGGCCGTAATGAAAGATAGGACAGTAAACAGGAGAAGGCCGTGGTGAAAGATAGGACAGTAAAAATGAGAAGGCCGTGGTGGAAGATAGGACAGTAAACAGGAGAAGGCAGTGGTGGAAGATAGGACAGTAAACAGGAGAAGGCAGTGGTGGAAGATAGGACAGTAAACAGGAGAAGGCAGTGTTGAAAGATAGGACAGTAAACAGGAGAAGGCCGTGGTGAAAGATAGGACAGTAAACAGGAGAAGGCAGTGGTGAAAGATAGGACAGTAAACATGAGATGGCTGTGGTGAAAGATAGGACAGTAAACAGGAGAAGGCAGTGGTGAAAGATAGGACAGTAAACAGAAGGCAGTGGTAAATGATAGGACAGTAAACAGGAGAAGGCAGTGGTAAAAGATAGGACAGTAAACAGGAGAAGGCAGTGGTGGAAGATAGGACAGTAAACAGGAGAAGGCAGTGGTGGAAGATATAATCTTTCACCATTACCTTCTCATGCTTGTTGTCCCTTTTTTCATCATTACCATCTCATGTTTGCTATCTATTCTTTCATCATTACCTTCTCATGTTTGTTATCCCTTTCATCATTACCATCTCATGTTTGTTATCCCTTTCATCATTACCATCTCATGTTTGTTATCCCTTTCATCATTACCATCTCATGTTTGCTCTCCCTTCTTTCATCATTACCATCTCATGTTTGCTCTCCCTTCTTTCATCATTACCATCTCATGTTTGCTCTCCCTTCTTTCATCATTACCATCTCATGTTTGCTCTCCCTTCTTTCATCATTACCATCTCATGTTTGTTATCCCTTTCATCATTATCATCTCATGTTTGCTCTCCCTTCTTTCATCATTACCATCTCATGTTTGCTCTCCCTTCTTTCATCATTACCATCTCATGTTTGCTATCCTTTCTTTCATCATTACCTTCTCATGTTTGCTATCCCTTCTTTCATCATTACCTTCTCATGTTTGCTATCCCTTCTTTCATCATTACCTTCTCATGTTTGCTATCCATTCTTTCATCATTACTTTCTCATGTTTGCTATCCCTTCTTTCATCATTACCTTCTCATGTTTGTTATCCCTTTCATCATTACCTTCTCATGTTTGCTATCCCTTTTGCCACCATTGCCTTCTCATTTGCTTAAACTATAAACAAAAACTACCCGAAGCTTGACAGTAAAGCAATCGTTTGCTTTGCAATTCACGTAAGCTAATCTTGCCCAAACCAGTAAAATTATTCGGGAGATAAAGCATTAGAAGTTAAACATCACAATCACAAATAGCGCCATCTTAATACTATATTTTGTTACGTCAACTCATTGTCTCGCGTTCGAAAAAAAATAAAATATAATTAATTACTTTTAAATAAATTATGATATATAACAAATAAAATGTTCTAGTACTCTGATATATAACAACTAAAATGTTCTAGTACTCTGATATCTCTATCTATCTAATGTCCTTTCGAGCCGATGACGGCACATAGGGCAGAACTACAATCTCAAAAACAGAAACCTTGCGTGCCAAAATGGCACATATCGCAGAGATCACTGCTTCTGTTTCCATAACAATGCTTTTTTACAATGACAGCTTGTCAAGCCATAGATCCATCTCCTTAGTCGCCTCTTACGACATGCCTGGAAGGTCACAGTGTCATTATTCTTTACTTGCCACATAATGAGGCCCCGGTAACACACAGGAGAGATCTCTCTGATATATAACAACTAAAATGTTCTAGTACTCTGATATATAATAACTAAAATGTTCTAGTACTCTGATATATAACAACTAAAATGTTCTTGTACTCCAATGTTTAGTCAGCCTTATTATATGACTGTGAAACATGGAGAACAACGAAAATGACAATCATGAAGATTACGACTTTCATTAATGGGTGCTTACGCAGAATACAAGGATGGAAATGGCAGGACAAAATCACTAACATAGAATTATGGAAATGTACCAATCAAATACCAGTGGATAAAGAGATACAGTGAAGACGACGGCGCTGGATAGGACACACACAACGGAAGCCAAATGAGAGAATTACACAACAGGCCCTTTTTGGAATACCCAGGTAAGAAGACAAAGAGGAAGACCAAGGAGTTTTTGGAGAATACAGATAGAAGCAGAGATGATGATGATGGGGAAGACATGGAATGATCTTAAAAGAATGGCAAGAAACAGAGCGGCTTGGAAAGTGTTTGTTGAAGACCTATACTCCACAGGGGGCTGAAAGTGTTTGTTGAAGACCTATGCTCCACAGGGAGCTGAAAGTGTTTGTTGAAGACCTATGATCCACAGGGAGCTGAAAATGTTTGTTGAAGACCTATGATCCACAGGGAGCTGAAAGTGTTTGTTGAAGACCTATGCTCCACAGGGAGCTGAAAGTGTTTGTTGAAGACCTATGCTCCACAGGGAGCTGAAAGTGTTTGTTGAAGACCTATGCTCCACAGGGAGCTGAAAGTGTTTGTTGAAGACCTATGCTCCACAGGGAGCTGAAATTGTTTGTTGAAGACCTATGCTCCACAGGGAGCTGAAAGTGTTTGTTGAAGACCTATGCTCCACAGGGAGCTGAAAGTGTTTGTTGAAGATCTACGTTCCACAGGGAGCTGAAAGTGTTTATTGAAGACCTATGCTCCACAGGGAGCTGAAACGTAGAAGATGTAAGAAGAAAATGTTCTTTCTCAAAAGCTGTAAATTGTAAAATGTAAAGTCTTCAATACGAAACAAAAACTAGTTTGACGTATGTCCCATACTCCTGGAGGCACTGACTGTAATTCCACTGGTGGATGATCTGAAGTAATTGGGAAAAAAAAGATCCTAAAAATTTATTGGGTTTGTTTCTTGGCAACTGATAAAAAGAAAAGAAAAGAATAAAGGAGATGAAAATATCAACCTTAAATATATGAATAATTTGGAACACCACATACTACATAAATAGGTGTCCTGAAGTGAAAAAAATAATCAATTTCTTAACTAAATTAGTGATTTTGCTGATTGTCAATTGCTTAGGGAAAAAAATGGGTAAAAGAAAAGTGCAAAATAAAATATTTAACCAGTTTGGATTTCTGTACTTCATAAATGCCATCATCGTCAAATATCATGCCCCCTGGCGTAGGTGATCATGTCTCTCTACAACTCTCGATATCGACAGTTTTAAAAACAATAATCTCTGTTGTTGACCTTCTGTCAAGTCATTCTCTTAAGCTGTCTGGTATCTTTACTCTTTGCTTCCATCTATCTCTTCGTCCCTCAATGTTTCCAGTTGTCACAATGTATTCCACCTGTTCCCTTCTCTTTACATGGCTAAATAATGATTCTTCAATGTAGCGAAGTGAGAAAAAGTCCCTCTAAATTACAGGTTTTGTTGTTTGGCGGATCGTCTTAAAAAATATTTTAAAATGAAATTAAAGTGAAAACTAAATATTTAGCCAATTTGGGAAGTCATATTCCATCTGAGTGCTATTTCTCTTTAGTGATGTCTTGTCATTTCCTTAAAATGAAGCAAAAATTGTGGTCACTCAGCCATTCCAAATACATGTACTTTAGCAGATTAGAGTTTGATTCCATGAAAGCCTGGTTCCACGGCAGTAGTTTCCTGTCTCCTTGTTTTGTTTGATTGCTTCTTTGTTGCAGCTCTTGACGGAATTAGGCCTCATTTGAGCAGTCGTTTGAAAGTTTTAAACATCACAAAAGTGGATTTGTTCTTGAGAGGAGATTGCAATTAAAGCAAAGAGTAGAAGAAAGATTTGATGTTTCTCCAAAAGAAAGAGAGAGAGAGAGAGAGAGAAAGAGAGAGGGAGAGCGAAAGAAAGAAAGCGATAGAAAGAGAAAGACATGAAGGAGAACATGAATGAATGCGATGGAGGGAATATACAAGGAGAAATGTATAAATAGCCATATAATGAGAGAGAAAGAGAGAGACAGACAGAGAGAGAGAAAGAGAGAGAGAGAGAAAGAGAGAGAGAGAGAGAAAGAAAGGGTGAAAGACAGAGAGAGACTGTAAAATAAAAATAAAAATATTTCAATAAAGAGGATAAGATTGAAGAAATAATAAAGAGGATAAACAAACTGAAGATTAAGATGGAGAAACGGAGAGGCAGTAATGGAAGTATACACACACACTCACGTCGTATATATCTATACATAAAATATATTATATATATGTATATATATTTCTATATCAATATTTTACTTATATTTATACATGCATACACACACACACACACACACATATATATATATATATATATATACATACATACATACAAATATAAGTTAAATATTTATATAGATAACAAAACAAAGAAAGAGTAATTGAGATGATAGGAACGCGCATTAATTCCTAGGATTAATGTTTTCACGAAGATAGATTTCACTGGGGAAAAAAATTAATCCGTTAAAAACATTTCGTTTAAAAATAAAAAAAAGAGTAACTGTTTGATGATTAAAGCTGGCAAGCTGAAAAGAAACGAGAGAAGACAAAACAAAACTACTGTATTAAACGAGCCTGTGTGCTATTTAAAAGCGCACGCTCGATATATCGCGTTGATAAACAGATGTTGCATATATTGGTTGATAATGTCGACATTTATTACAAGAAGCACAGATTAGGGCCTGATACAATGGAGACGTAAATATGTGCAGTTGTAAATATGTACCGTTGTAAATATGCGGAGTTGTAAATATGTTCAGTTGTAAATGTGTGGAGTTGTAAATATGACGATATGGAGATTCAAGTGGCGGAAAAGATAATAAATATTACAACTTTACGGCAGCGATGGACCCACGAAAATGATTGGACGTGGCAATCAACATGACCTCATTCGAGGTCATAGACAATATACATAAACAAACAGACATTAAAAAGTAGGATTATTAATATTCGAATTTTGTGGAGTATAGAAGTGTTTGAAATCTGGTTGATATAAGATACACAAAGAAAGCAAAATAAAAACAAATTAAAGTAAACAAAAACGACGACCGAAAGTGGGACCTTAGTAACAAGGGAAATAGATGACATCGGAGCTAAGGTTATTTTTGTCTTTAAATTGTTCTTCTGCACCAATACCCGCACAGCGATTTGTATAATCATCATCATCATCATCATCATCATCAAGTACCGGGCCTGCTGGCGTAGGTGATCATGTCTCCCCACAACTTTCGATATCATTATTTAGGTTACAGTAGCTTGATGACTTAGATTGATGAAGTAGCTTATTTGCATGATACTCTACTGTAAACTGCAGCACATCCTAGCCGTCGCATGATAGAAGGCAAAAGAGTTTTGTTGTCACATGATAGAGGGAAATAGAGTTTTATTATTACATGATAGAGGGAAATAAAGTTTTGTTGTTACATATTAGAGGAAAATAGAGTTTTCTTGTCACATTATCGAAGGAAATAGAGTTTTGTTGTCACATGACAGAAGGAAATAGAGTTTTGTTGTCACAAAATAGAGGGAAATAGAGTTTTGTTGTCACATGATAATGGGAAATAGAGTTTTGTTGTCACATGATAGAGGGAAGCAGAGTTTTGTTGTTATATGATAGAGGGAAATAGAGTTTTGTTTTCACATGACAGAAGGAAGTAGAGTTTTGTTGTTACATGATCGAAGTAAATAAAGTTTTGCTGTCACATGATAGAAGGAAATAGGTTTTTGTTGTACATGATAGAAGGAAACAGAGTTTTGTTGTCACATGATCGAAGGAAATAGTGTTTTGTTGTCACATGATAAAAGAAAAAAAAAGAGTTTTGTTGTCACGTGATAGAAGGAAATAGAGTTTTGTTGTCTCATGACAGAAGGAAATAGAGTTTTGTTGTCACATGATAGAAGGAAATAGAGTTTTGTTGTCACATGACAGAAGGAAATAGAGTTTTGTTGTCACATGATAGAGGGAAGCAGAGTTGTGTTGTTATATGATAGAGGTAAATAAAGTTTTGTTGTCACATGACAGAAGGAAGTAGAGTTTTGTTGTCACATGATCGAAGTAAATAAAGTTTTGCTGCCACATGATAGAAGGAAATAGATTTTTGTTGTACATGATAGAAGGAAATAGAGTTTTGTTGTCACATGATAGAAGAAAAAAAAAGAGTTTTGTTGTCACGTGATAGAAGTAAATAAAGTTTTGCTGCCACATGATAGAAGGAAATAGATTTTTGTTGTCACATGATAGAAGGAAATAGAGTTTTGTTGTCACATTATAGAAGAAAAAAAAAAGACTTTTGTTGTCACGTGATAGAAGGAAATAGAATTTTGTCGGTACAGGATAAAAGGAGATGGAGAAAAAAGACACAAAAAGCTAAAGAAAGTGGCTTGGTATCAAGTCAACAGAATTCATAAACCGCTGTAGAAACATGATGATTTGTTCCAGCAGATACGACACTTGATGATGATAATGAACCCCTCCCCGGCAAGTGTAATGGTTGTAGCTGTCTACCTTTGTGCTAAGTTTTTATCGTGGGGTCGTTCATTCATGGCGAGATAACATATATAATATTGCGTATCTTTGTGACAAAGTCTTTCCCTGAAGCCTGGAGCCAGATCATCAGCTCTTGCAGACTGTTGGTGTAGCGGACAGTACATTCTGACGATGTAAGTGAAGAACTTTATTGTCTGTATATCTATGTTTGCTGTGGCTATTCGAAGCCAATTTACTAAAGGAAGGGGGTTAGATTAGGACCAACAAACCAAAACTACAAAAGTGTCCGGTTACAAAAGTGTACTGTTACAAATGTGTTCTGTTACAAAAGTGTACGTTTGTAAAGGTGTACTGTTACAAAAATGTCCAGTTACAAATGTGTCTGGTTACACAAGTGTAATGTTACAAAAGTGTACTATTACTAAAGTGTCCGGTTACAAAAGTGTATTGTTTTAAAAGTGTACGGTTACAAAGGTATACTGTTACAAACGTGTCCGGTTACAAAAGTGTACTATTACAAAAGTGTTCAGTTACAAAAGTGTACTGTTACAAAAGTGTACGGTTACAAAAGTGTACTGTTACAAAAGTGTAAGTAAGTAAAGTAAAGTACCCCCGTCACATCAAGTGGCGTATAGGAAATATGCTGTTAGTGACTATAAATTTTACAGACCTTCGGCACATGATTTTTGGGGTAATGTGGTCGGTATTACGCCCGTGCCGCTTTACTTTCCCAGGAAAAAAAAAATCAGGTACCCATTAAAGACTGGGTGAACTCGGAAGCCATCGGTTGGGATCGAACCCTACCTCTTGTCCTTCGTAGTCCAGTTCACTAACCACTGAGCTATCGCGGCTCCCTGTTACAAAAGTGTACTGTTACAAAACTGTACTGTTACAAAAGTATCCGGTTACAAAAGTGTTCGGTTACAAAAGTGTCCGGTTAAATAGTGTCCGGTTAAAAAAGTATCCGGTTACTAAAATGTCCGATCACAAAAGGTGTCCGGTTACAACAGTGTCAACAAGAACTCAGGATAAGAAACCAGTAATTGAGGAAGAAGTACAGTTATGACTTCCGGTTGGTGCGGTGGTCGCTCAGTCGAATCAGGTCCCGGACTATCGACAATTATGCTGCAATGTGGTTTCAAGTGACTTTTTTCTGGTTTGAATTTTCGTTTGTGCAGACAGCAGTAGTCCGAACGAATTGACCTGATTACAAAATCAAAATGGTTTTAGCATTTGTGCGCTGTGATAGTGTGGCAGGCGACTGACCGTGGAGAATGGTGGAACGGTATGGGTTTCGGTTTTGCCCTGCGACGGGATGTGTGATCTGTGTTGGACTGCAAGTTTGCTACCAGCTGGACTGTGGTCGGATCGAGTACTTCACCTAAGGGTAGCCCTGACTTCATTTATTGGGTCAGCGATTACTGGACACGCTTACAGATTGCGTCGTATATACCGGAATTGGCGCGGGCAAATGGAAATTATGCTGCTTGTAATGGCCGTTACGGAGACCAAGAAGTGTCCAGTTTGAACTGCGTGCCATTTGTACATCATGGGAATGCTCCACTCCCCTCCACCCCTTTATTCCCTGCCTTGCTGCCAGAGCTACTGAGTTTAGTGCTCTCTGCACACCGTGAGCTGTGTTTTTCATCTCGATCGTGTATCGATATTCCTATTGCTCACAATGAATGATGATATAGGACAGTTCAGCTGCGTTCAATTTCGGTGCCGCTTGGCCTTATGTCTTTTGGCATTTGCTGTACCTGCTCTGATGGGGACTGCAGCTGCCTTTCTTTGTTTGAATCCTTCAATGAAATGGGGTTTAGTTCGGATGATTCCACTGGCATGGGCGGTTTAGCAATTATAGATTTTAATTCGTTTGCAGTGATACCGGGGCCTTCGACTAACCATAACCATAACCATAACTTTGATGGGATTGTCCCGCCTGCAATGAAGCCAGTCAGTTCTAAAGTCTGGGGGACAGGTTGGTCTCGAGGCAAGACTCCGGCCTCGAGACAGAGAGGTTGTGTGTTCAAATCCCGGCTGCACCAAGTGGGATTTTTATTTAGGATTTCTCTCTGCGACAACCATCTCTGGTCTCAGCAGCGAGGCCCGGCTTGAAACGTCAATTACTCATCGACGGAAAAAAATATGAGTACCTCCGAAGACGGAGTTATCTGCTCTGTGCGACGAGGGACCCCTGTGCACACGGCTACCAGGGAAAAAACGGATTAACATGCAAAATTCAGTTCCTAGTCTCTAGGGACTTCGTCAGAAGTAAAGCTGGCGAACGCAAAAAATAATAAAAGAAAAGGTTCTAAAGTCTAAAGGAGTACCGTGGCTAGAACAATACATATCATTTAGAGGACGCCCATGTGGCTATAGGGACGTTGACATTGGTGAGGTGATAAAAGAATAGAACCACTGGCAACTGTCACGCTTGTCGAAAGAGGCGAGTAAAGAGGTTTGGGTCAATGTCTTCGCCGTTACTACGGAGTTCGTGTACCTGAACTGAAGCCACATTCAGTACTTTCGTTGTTCAATTAACATTATCTGTCGACTAAACAAAACATCCATAGAAGAATAGAAGACGCAGGGAAGGGCAGAAAAGACTGGATAACTATTCTTGATGGCTTATGCCCCTTAGTGGATAGGATTAACATGTTTAGAATGTCTTAGATTTAGGATGTATGTACCTATATAATGATATTGTGTCATTATTTCTCATTCAATCCATTATTGTGTAATTAATGGTGCTCAAACATTTTATATCACATATTGTAATCTCGTAAGATGTACAACAGAGGTGAGATGCAGAATGGCTCAGGCAAAAGCAGCTTTAAAAAAATGAGGTAGATACTATGCAATCCATTTTTGACAAAAGAAACAAGAAAAAAGAGTTCTTAAATGTTATGTAGAGCCAGTATTAACATGTGGATGTGAATCATGGACAATAGGACAACAGACAAGAAAATCACTGGAGTCTGTAGAAATGTGGTTTTACAGAAGAATGTTGAGAATACCATAAACAGCTAAGAAGAGTAATGAAGATGTTCTGAAAGAGGCCAAAGCAAAAAGAAAGCTAATTTCCAATATTAGGAAGAAATAATCATCATTGTTTGACTATGTAATGAGAAGAGAACAACTGGAATATATTGTAACAACTGGGAAAATTGAGGGACGAAGAGATAGAGGGAAGCAAAAAGAAAAGATACCAGACAGCTTAAGAGGATGGCTTGGCAGAAGGTCAACAGAAATGATAAATAACTGTGGAGATCGAAAGTTGCAGAGAGAAATTATCACCTACGCCAGCAGGCTCGGCATTTGATGATGATGATTGTAATCTCAATCTCTGTTACCTCACAGACAGGAACCGTGTTTCACGCTGATAACAAAACCATGAAAAGAGTATAAAGCGTCCTGTAACATTTTTTCGTTGAGTCTTTGAACGTTTTAATATTCGTTAACAGTTGCGATTCCAACGGGGTTCCATAATATCACACGTTATTTCAATTTCTACATCAATTTTAAAATTCATTCAGAAAATTCTCTCCAGGTAATTATATTCTGCGACCTTCATAAAACTGATATTATTCAAGTCAGTGTTAAGTGCGATGCGTGATCTACTTATCTGCACAGTTTCTATATTGGATATGCTATTTTCAATGTTCCTCTCACAAGAGAAGCGCAGTTTACTTGTGTGGCGGTTTTGAAGGTTATCTTCATTGCATGCATTAATCTTTAATCATCTGCAAATAGAAGTTCGCTGAGTGAATCCCGTTGTGAATCATCAACTTCAGCTCACTTCTCATTCTGGAATTACTATCTTGATGGTTTCCTTCAGATGTTTTTTTTTTTCAAATTCAATAGCAATAATGATAGTCAACAACCCTGACTCACCCATGTTGTCAGCTTAAATGCATGAGTTTGTGCATTAATTTTTATTACAACACTTTGTTGTGTTATGATATACATCTTCACTATGTCGCATGTTTTTTGGAGAACGTTGTGTTTACCAGAAAGAATCTATATCGATCGCCAGATCACTCATAGAACGTTGCATTCACCACAACCCGTCTGAAAGAATCTGTCTCTAACCAGATCTCCCACAGAACGCTGCATTTACCACAATCCGTCTGAAAGAATCTGTCTCTAACCAGATCCCCCACAGAACGCTGCATTCATGACAACTCGTCTGAAAGAATCTGTCTCTAACCAGATCTCCCACAGAACGTTACATTCACCACAGCCCGTCTGAAAGAATCTGTTTCTAATCAGATCTCCCACAGAACGTTACATGCACCACAATCTGTCTGAAAGAATATGTCTCTAATTAGATCTTCCACAGAACGTTGCATTCACCACAACCTGTCTGAAAGAATCTGTCACTACCCAGATCTCCCACAGAACGTTGCATTCACCACAACCTGTCTGAAAGAATATGTCTCTAACCAGATCTCCCACTGAACGTTGCATTCACCACAACCTATCTGAAAGAATCTGTCTCTAGCCAGATCTCCCACAGAACGTTGCATGCACCACAATCTGTCTGAAAGAATCTGTCTCTAATTAGATCTCCCACAGAACATTACATTCACCACCGCCTGTCTGAAAGAATATCTATCTCTAGCCAACTCTCCCACTTGTTCTGTTGTCATGTTCATTGTGTCTTTAACATCTTCAAACCATTTTCTTCAAGAGATGCTCTGTCTCGTTCTCATGGAACCATACTTTCCATTATTGTTCTTTTCCAGCTGCGTTTTGCGTGGCCATATTATTTTTATTTTCTCTGTAGAATGGTGTTCTTTTAATTGTTTAAATCTTTTAATATGTCGTCATTGCTCTTTTTAATTATCGTAATGATTATTATACTGATGATACTGTTCTACTAGCAGAAAGTCCTAAAGACCTACAACAATTGCTTAATGTAATAAACATAACAAGAAAAAATATGGACTAGAAATGAATATCAAAAAGACTAAAATTATGATCATAAACAAAGAAAATTCTCAAGACCTACAATTAAATATCACAGTGGAGGGAATACACCTGGAGACAGTTCAGAGCTACAACTACCTGGGACATAATATAACAATTGATGGAAAATGTAAAATTGAAATAAACAAAAGAATAGGTATGGCAAAAAGTAATTTTAATGCCATGAAAAATATACTAACAACAAAACAAATATCAGCAGGGTTGAAACTAAGAATGGCAAAATGTTACATCTTCTCAGTATTCCTGTATGGTCCAGAAACATGGACTTTAGACAAGAAAACAGAACAGAAAATTCAAGCCTTTGAAATGTGGATTTATAGAAGAATAGGTAGAATTGGATGGAAAGAAAAGAAAACAAACGATGAAGTTTTAAAACAACTGAAAATAAAAAGAGAACTACTAAATACAATTAAGTCAAGACAAATCGAAATTTTTAGGCATGTTAAAAGACACAACAGCCTACTAAAAGTAATATTGGAAGGGAAAATACAAGGTAAAAGAGGCAGAGGCAGACCAAGACTAACATGGACGAGTAACATCAAAAGATGGACAAGTCAATCTATGACAGCCTGTACCATCAAAGCAAGAAACAGAATAGAATGGCGATCCATGGTAGCCAACCTTCGTTGCGGAGAAGGCACTCGATGATGATGATGAATGATTTTTGTCTAACAAAGTCTAGCCATTTGCGTAACACAACTTGTACAAATAAAGATCAACAAAACAATGCTCCTTAAAATCAACTTTAAAATACTTAAAGATCAATTAATAAATGTCCCTACAAATCAACCTAACAACGTGCCTAAAAAGCAATAAAACAGTACCAGTGGTGATCACATCGATTATTACTGCAACACATAAATTTCAATGCTAAATGACCACACGAATGTCTTCACATTGTCAATGATGGCTCTAACACGAAACTTCATTGCATGTAAACTTTTATTAACGCAGCTTTTTGTTACACTTCACAAACCCATTTGGTTACGTATCTTATTTGCTTTTAAAAGTCTCTACATGCTCAAAAACACTTTATTTATTACCGCCTATAAATCTATGAAACTCTACATTGTAATTGACTCAGTATTGTGTTTAAGGCAACTGCCGATGGTTTGACACTTTTCAGGTTCTGTCAGAAAATCAGAACAATTCCTTTGGCTACCATGAAAACACACACACACACACACACGCACGCACGCACGCACGCACACACACACACACACACACACACACGATAATCTAACGCCTATACACTCTCATAGAAATATCTCATAAATTCATGAGCAAAATCTAATTGATCATCTCGGAAACAATCTTATTTTTTTTATTTTCGTTCGCCAGCTTTTACAATCCATATTTCCCTGGCAGCCGTGTGCACAGGGGTCCCTCGCCGCAAAGGCAGGTAACTCTGTCTTCGGAGGTACTCATATTTTTCCGTCGATGAGAAATTGACGTTTCAAGCCGGGCCTCGCTGCTGAGACTAGAGGTGGTTGCCGCAGAGAGAAATCATAAATAAAAATCCCAACCGGTTTAGCAGAGATTTGAACCCACAACCTCTCTGTCTCGAGGCCGGAGTCTTGCCTCGAGACCAAACAGTCCCCCCGTATCTTATCTAATACCAACTCAAACTCTTGAGACGAACCTTCTCTTCGATACTAAACTACTCCCTGCGTCATAACAACCTACAAGCTGCCAAACCAGATTCAAGATTTAGAATTCAGCATCAACATTCATAACATAGACTGTCCGCCTCTGACTCATCATATAAAATAATCTCCCGTAATAAACAACTAATCTTTCTCCATCTCGTATCACTGAGACCTCAGTAACCCCGTATCTCCCTTCTTAAATTATGATCCTACAAAAGCTTGGCATATTAACAATATGGTATACTCTCTATGACCGCTCCGATTTGCAAAACATATGCCAATGTTTTTGTATGGCTTGTTTCTTATCTAATTCTCAGCCAAAGTGTATTATGACAATGGCACCTCGGTGCAACATTTGTCGTGTGCCACGTGTGTACGATAAGATAATTGTGTCAATTGGCTAATGTTGATCATGTGCCAAGAGAGATCTTATATTCATCTCTAACACGATTCTCTTACTGATATTTCTAATTTACACTAAAGGTTATTTTAATTACTCAAGATGAACTACTAAAAACAATGTACTTAAAGATCTATAAAATACTGCAGTTAAAGGTCTACAAAGTACTGTATTTAAAAATCTACAAAGTAATGCCTTTAAAGATCAACAAAACACTTTACTTAAAAATTGATTTAAAAGCCGAAAAAAAACTGTAGTTAAAGATCTACAAAATACTGTATTTAATGATCTACAAAATACTGTATTAAAGATATGCAAAGTACTGTATTAAAAGATCTACAAAGTACTGTATTTAAAGGTCTGCAAAGTACTGTATTTAAAGATCTACAAAGTACTGTATTTAAAGATCTACAAAGTACTGTATTTAAAGATCTACAAAGGACTGTATTTAAAGATCTACAAAGTACTGTATTTAAAGATCTGCAAAGGACTGTATTTAAAGATCTACAAAGGACTGTATTTAAAGATCTACAAAGGACTGTATTTAAAGATCTACAAAGGACTGTATTTAAAGATCTACAAAGTACTGTATTTAAAGATCTACAAAGAACTGTATTTAAAGATCTACAAAGGACTGTTTTTAAAGATCTACAAAGTACTGTATTTAAAGATCTGCAAAGTACTGTATTTAAAGATCTACAAAGAACTGCATTTAAAGATCTACAAAGGACTGTATTTAAAGATCTGCAAAGTACTGTATTTAAAGATCTACAAAGAACTGTATTTAAAGATCTAAAAAGTACTGTATATAAAGATCTACAAAGAACTGTATTTATAGATCTGCAAAGTACTGTATTTAAAGATCTACAAAGAACTATATTTAAAGATCTGCAAAGTACTGTATTTACATCTACAAAGTACTGCATTTAAAGATCTACAAAGTACTGTTTTTAAAAATCTTCAATGTAGTATATTTTAAGATCTACAAACTATCATTCTTAATGATCAGCAAAACAGAGGCATTGAAGATAGCAAAATATATGACCTTAAAGTAGATGGTAGTTTATGCGGGTTTGAAAGAGTTGGGGGGGGGGGGTATTTGTATGTAGGGTGGAAGAGTTCATGTAGGGTGGAAGAGTTCATGTAGCGTAGAAGAATTTATGTAGGGTGGAAGAGTTCATGTAGGGTGGAAGAGTTCATGTAGGGTGGAAGATTTCATGTAGGGTGGAAGAGTTCATGCCGGGTGGAAGAGTTCATGCCGGGTGGAAGAGTTCATGTAGGGTGGAAGAGTTCATGTAGCGTAGAAGAATTTATATAGGGTGGAAGAGTTCATGTAGTGTAGAAGAATTTATGTAGGGTGGAAGAGTTCATGTAGGGTGGAAGAGTTCATGTAGCGTAGAAGAATTTATGTAGGGTGGAAGAGTTCATGTAGGGTGGAAGAGTACATGTAGCGTAGAAGAATTTATGTAGGGTGGAAGAGTTCATGTAGGGTGGAAGAGTTTATGTAAGGTGGAAGAGTTCATGTAGGGTGGAAGAGTTTATGTAGGGTAGAAGAGTTTATGGAGGGTGGAAAAGTTCATGTAGGGTGGAAAAGTTCATGTAGGGTGAAAGAGTTCATGTAGGGTGGAAAAATTCATGTAGGGTGGAAGAGTTTATGTAGGGTGGAAGAGTTCATGTAGGGTTGAAGAATTTATGTGGGGTGGAAGAGTTCATGTAGGGTGGAAGAGTTCATGTAGGGTGGAAGAGTTCATGTAGCGTAGAAGAATTTATGTAGGGTGGAAGAGTTCATGTAGCGTAGAAGAATTTATGTAGGGTGGAAGAGTTCATGTAGCGTAGAAGAATTTATGTAGGGTGGAAGAGTTCATGTAGGGTGGAAGAGTACATGTAGCGTAGAAGAATTTATGTAGGGTGAAAGAGTTTATGTTGGGTGGAAGAGTACATGTAGGGTGGAAGAGTTCATGTAGCGTAGAAGAATTTATGTAGGTTGGAAGTGTTCATGTAGGGTGGAAGAGTTCATGTAGGGTGGAAGAGTTCATGTAGCGTAGAAGAATTTATGTAGGGTGAAAGAGTTTATGTTGGGTGGAAGAGTACATGTAGGGTGGAAGAGTTCATGTAGCGTAGAAGAATTTATGTAGGGTGGAAGAGTTCATGTAGCGTAGAAGAATTTATGTAGGGTGGAAGAGTTCATGTAGCGTAGAAGAATTTATGTAGGGTGGAAGAGTTCATGTAGGGTGGAAGAGTTCATGTAGGGTGGAAGAGTTCATGTAGGGTGGAGGAGTTCATGTAGGGTGGAAGAGTTCATGTAGGGTGGAGGAGTTCATGCAGGGTTGAAAAGTTCATGCATTGTGGAAGAGTTCATGTAGGTTGGAAGAGTTCATGTAGGGTGGAAAAGTGTATGCAGGGTAGAAGAGTTCATGTAGGGTGGAGGAGTTCATGCAGGGTGGAAGAGTTTATGTAGGGTGGAAGAGTTCATGCATTGTGGAAGAGTTCATGTAGGGTGGAAGAGTTCATGTAGGGTGGAAAAGTGTATGCAGGGTGGACGAGTTCATGTAGGGTGGAAGAGTTTATGTAGGGTGGAAGAGTTTATCTAGGGTGGAAGAGTTTATGTAGGGTGGAAGAGTTTATGTAGTGTGGAAGAGTTCATGCAGGGTGGAAGAGTTCATGTAGGGTAGAAGAGTTCATGTAGGGAGGAAGAGTTCATCTAGAGTGGAAAAGTTCATGTAGGGTGGAAGAGTTCATGCAGGGTGGAAGAGTTCATGTAGGGTGGAAGAGTTCATCTAGAGTGGAAAAGTTCATGTAGGGTGGAAGAGTTCATGTAGGGTGGAAGAGTTCATGTAGTGTGGAAGAGTTCATGTAGGGTGGAAGAGTTCATGTAGCGTGGAATAGTTCATGCACTGTGGAAGAGTTCATATAGGGTGGAAGAGTTCATGTAGGGTGGAATAGTTCATGCAGTGTGGAAGAGGTCATGCCGGGTGGAAGAGTTCATGTAGGGTGGAAGAGTTCATGCCGTGTGGAAGAGTTCATGCCGGGTGGAAGAGTTCATGTAGCGTAGAAGAGTTCAAGTAGGGTGGAAGAGTTCATGTAGGGTGGAAGAGTTCATGTAGGGTGGAAGAGTTCAAGTAGGGTGGAAGAGTTTATGTAGGGTGGAAGAGTTCATGTAGGGTGGAAGAGTTCATGTAGGGTGGAAGAGTTCAAGTAGGGTGGAAGAGTTCATGTACGGTGGAAGAGTTCATGTAGGGTGGAAGAGTTCAAGTAGGGTGGAAGAGTTCATGTAGGGTGGAAGAGTTCATGTAGGGTAGAAGAGTTCATGTAGGGTGGAAGAATTCATGCAGTGTGGAAGAGATAGATTTTGTCAATGTAGAACTTAAAGTAAGTTTAAGCATGGTAGATTTTGTTAATGTAGATCAGAAGGAGTACCCACAGTGTAGAGAGAGAAAAGAGGATCCATGAAGAATGGAAGAAACTTTTTCTCTTGCTGAAAGTTCTTGTACTGTTGAGGAAAGTTCTTGAACTGTTGAGGAAAGTTCTTGTACTGTTGAGGAAAGTTCTTGTACTGTTGAGGAAAGTTCTTGTACTGTTGATACAAGTTCTTGTATTGTTGAGGAAAGTTCTTGTACTGTTGAGGAAAGTACTTGTACTGTTGAGGAAAGTTCTTGTACTGTTGATACAAGTTCTTGTATTGTTGAGGAAAGTTCTTGTACTGTTGATACAAGTTCTTGTACTGTTGAGGGTAGTTCTTGTACTGTTGATACAAGTTCTTGTACTGTTGAGGAAAGTTCTTGTACTGTTGAGGAAAGTTCTTGTACTGTTGAGGAAAGTTCTTGTACTGTTGAGGAAAGTTCTTGTACTGTTGAGGAAAGTTCTTGTACTGTTGAGGAAAGTTCTTGTATTGTTGAGGAAAGTTCTTGTACTGTTGAGGAAAGTTCTTGTACTGTTGAGGAAAGTTCTTGTACTGTTGAGAAAAGTTCTTGTACTGTTGAGGAAAGTTCTTGTACTGTTGATACAAGTTCTTGTACTGTTGAGGAAAGTTCTTGTACTGTTGATACAAGTTCTTGTACTGTTGAGGAAAGTTCTTGTACTGTTGATACAAGTTCTTGTACTGTTGAGGAAAGTTCTTGTACTGTTGATACAAGTTCTTGTACTGTTGAGGAAAGTTCTTGTACTGTTGATACAAGTTCTTGTACTGTTGAGGAAAGTTCTTGTACTGTTGATACAAGTTCTTGTATTGTTGATGAAAGTTCTTGTACTGTTGATACAAGTTCTTGTATTGTTGAGGAAAGTTCTTGTACTGTTGATACAAGTTCTTGTATTGTTGAGGAAAGTTCTTGTACTGTTGATACAAGTTCTTGTACTGTTGAGGAAAGTTCTTGTACTGTTGATACAAGTTCTTGTACTGTTGAGGAAAGTTCTTGTACTGTTGAGGAAAGTTCTTGTACTGTTGAGGAAAGTTCTTGTACTGTTGAGGAAAGTTCTTGTACTGTTGAGGAAAGTTCTTGTACTGTTGAGGAAAGTTCTTGTACTGTTGAGGAAAGTTCTTGTACTGTTGAGGAAAGTTCTTGTACTGTTGAGGAAAGTTCTTGTACTGTTGAGGAAAGTTCTTGTACTGTTGAGGAAAGTTCTTGTACAGTTGATACAAGTTCTTGTACTGTTGAGGAAAGTTCTTGTACTGTTGATACAAGTTCTTGTACTGTTGAGGAAAGTTCTTGTACTGTTGATACAAGTTCTTGTACTGTTGAGGAAAGTTCTTGTACTGTTGATACAAGTTCTTGTACTGTTGAGGAAAGTTCTTGTACTGTTGAGGAAAGTTCTGGTACTGTTGATACAAGTTCTTGCACTGTTGAGGAAAGTTCTTGTACTGTTGAGGAAAGTTCTTGTACTGTTGAGGAAAGTTCTTGTACTGTTAAGGAAAGTTCTTGAACTGTTAAGGAAAGTTCTTGTACTGTTGATACAAGTTCTTGTACTGTTGATACAAATTCTTGTACTGTTAAGGAAAGTTCTTGTACTGTTGAGAAAATTCTTGTACTGTTGATACAAGTTCTTGTACTGTTAAGGAAAGTTCTTGTACTGTTGATACACGTTCTTGTACTGTTAAGGAAAGTTCTTGTACTGTTGATACAAGTTCTTGAACTGCTGAGAAAGTTCTTGTACTGTTGATACAATTTATTGTACTGTTAAGGAAAGTTCTTGTACTGTTGAGAAAGTTCTTGTACTGTTGATACAAGTTCTTGTACTGTAAAGGAAAGTTCTTGTACTGTTGATACAAGTTCTTGTACTGTTGAGGAAAGATCTTGTACTGTTGAGAAAGTTCTTGTACTGTTGAGGAAAGTTCTTGTACTGTTGAGGAAAGTTCTTGTACTGTTGATACAAGTTCTTGTACTGTTGATACAAGTTCTTGTACTGTTGATACAAGTTCTTGTACTGTTGAGGAAAGTTCTTGTACTGTTGAGGAAAGTTCTTGTACTGTTGATACAAGTTCTTGTACTGTTGATACAAGTTCTTGTACTGTTGAGGAAAGTTCTTGTACTGTTGATACAAGTTCTTGTACTGTTGAGGAAAGTTCTTGTACTGTTGAGGAAAGTTCTTGTACTGTTGAGGAAAGTTCTTGTACTGTTGATACAAGTTCTTGTACTGTTGAGGAAAGTTCTTGTACTGTTGATACAATTTCTTGTACTGTTGAGGAAAGTTCTTGTACTGTTGAGGAAAGTTCTTGTACTGTTGATACAAGTTCTTGTACTGTTGAGGAAAGTTCTTGTACTGTTAAGGAAAGTACTTGTACTGTTGAGGAAAGTTCTTGTACTGTTGAGGAAAGTTCTTGTACTGTTGAGAAAAGTTCTTGTACTGTTGAGGAAAGTTCTTGTACTGTTGAGGAAAGTTCTTGTACTGTTGAGGAAAGTTCTTGTACTGTTGAGGAAAGTTCTTGTACTGTTGAGGAAAGTTCTTGTACTGTTAAGGAAAGTACTTGTACTGTTGAGGAAAGTTCTTGTACTGTTGAGGAAAGTTCTTGCACTGTTGAGGAAAGTTCTTGTACTGTTGAGGAAAGTTCTTGTACTGTTGAGGAAAGTTCTTGTACTGTTGAGAGAAGGTCTTGTACTGTTGAGAAAAGTTCTTGTACTGTTGAGGAAAGTTCTTGTACTGTTGAGGAATGTTCTTGTACTGTTGAGGAAAGTTCTTGTACTGTTGAGGAAAGTTCTTGTACTGTTGAGAAAAGTTCTTGTACTGTTGAGAAAAGTTCTTGTACTGTTGAGGAAAGTTCTTGTACTGTTGAGGAAAGTTCTTGTACTGTTGAGGAAAGTTCTTGTACTGTTGAGAGAAGGTCTTGTACTGTTGAGAAAAGTTCTTGTACTGTTGAGAGAAGGTCTTGTACTGTTGAGAAAGTTCTTGCACTGTTGAGGAAAGTTATTGTACTGTTGAGGAAAGTTCTTGTACTGTTGAGAAAAGATCTTGTACTGTTGAGAAAAGCTCTTGTAATGTTGAGGACCGTTCTTGTTCTGTCGATGAAAGTTATTGTACTAGTGAGGAAAGTTCTTGTACTGTTGAGGAAAGTTCTTGTGCTGTCGATGAAAGTTATTGTACTAGTGAGGAAAGTTCTTGTTGGCAGGAAGAAAAGTGTTCACGTTGGGTATAAGTAAGTTCACTTCGACGGAATGTAGTTTATATTCAGAGAATGACGTTCTATTTTTAGCACTCTTATTTGGTAATTGAAAGTTGGTAATGTAAGCAATGTGGATAAATGCTGCCTGCAACTGACAAAACAGCTGCGCTGATGGTTCCTGGATAGAACAAACAGCTTCAGAGTAGAACATCTGCGATGTGCTAGTTTCCTCACCTGATGGATACAATTAAGATGCTCAACCGATAACAAGAAACAAATATTCGCAGAAGACTCAAACCTGACAGCGCAATCTCAAAACATAACCACCACGTTGTCTTGGAGCAAAAAGTACAGTATTACAAATTACATGAGATGCTACAACCCAGTCCAAACATGGGCATTAGACAAGAAAACAGAACAGAGAATTGAAGCCTTTGAAATGTGGATATATAGAAGAATCAGTAGAATTGGATGGAAGGAAAAGAAAACAAACGATGAAGTCTTAAAACAACTAAAAATGAAAAGAGAACTACTAAGCACAATTAAAACAAGACAAATATGATTTTTGGGCCATGTTAAAAGACACAACAGCCTATTAAAAGTAATCACGGAGAGGAAAATACAAGGTGAAAGAGATAGAGGCAGACCAAGACTAACATGGACGAGTAACATCAAAAGATGGAAAAATCAGCCTATGCCTGCACCATCAAAGCAAGAGACAGAGCAGAATGGCGCTCCAAGGTAGCCAACCTTCGTTGCGGAGAAGACACTCGATGATGATGACTGCAACCCGCTTTACATGCTCACAGATCCGCTCTACTTGCAAACACTGCCAGCAAGAAATTCTTTCAAATCGGAGCAGATTGATTTGGTCCGCGTTATCTGACACGTCATTCGATATAGGTTATGTTTATTGTTTATCTTGCCCTGAATACTGCATGCACGGAAAATAAGAGGGAAACGAGAAAGAAAAAGCAGATCTCTTAATAGCATTACCGTATTAAAAGAATTCCATGCTTGCAATGTTACCTCGCTTGCTCCTCGGATAGAAAGTAAACTAGTTATCAGTAATCTCCCTTCTAGCACGTGATCGTAGATGCACGAGTAAGGTGAGAACTCCCGAGGGGGTAAACTGACTCGGTCGACCAAGGAGGGTAGTCGCTCAACCGTATGCCTGTACTACATTATACTTGTGATTACACATTTTTCCTGTGTTTGTTTACAAATCTCCCAGGGCTGCGAGTTTTTACTTTTTCTCTCTCTCTCTCTCTTTTCTCTGCCAGATCGTGGCATATACATATCTTATCATCTGCATTGTGGCACCAAATGGGATATTTCTGGGACATAGGGACAGCCCCGAGGTAGCGCGATGGTTAGTGAACTGCAGCACTGGGGTCAATACAACGGGCTCGAGCAGGAGTGACATGGCTTTTGGGTTCCTCAAACTTTGAATAAAAGATTTTTTTTTAATTTTTGGTAAAGAAAAACGGTGTTGGAGTAGTTCTGACAAAGTTATCCACAGCTATGACAAAGTAGTTCTGACCAAGTTATCCACAGCTATGACAAAGTAGTTCTGACCAAGTCATCTACAGCTATGACAAAGTAGTTCTGACCAAGTTATCCACAGCTATGACAAAGTAGTTCTGACCAAGTTATCCACAGCTATGACAAAGTAGTTCTGACCAAGTTATCCACAGCTATGACAAAGTAGTTCTGACAAAGTTATCCACAGCTATGACAAAGTAGTTCTGACCAAGTTATCCACAGCTATGACAAAGTAGTTCTGACAAAGTTATCCACAGCTATGACAAAGTAGTTCTGACCAAGTTATCCACAGCTATGACAAAGTAGTTCTGACCAACTTATCCACAGCTTCATTGACAAAGTAGTTCTGACCAAGTTATCCACAGCTATGACAAAGTAGTTCTGACCAAGTTATCCACAGCTATGACAAAGTAGTTCTGACCAACTTATCCACAGCAATGACAACGTAGTTCTGACCAAGTTATCCACATCTATGACAAAGTAGTTCTGACCAAGTTATCCACAGCTATGACAAAGTAGTTCTGACCAAGTTATCCACATCTATGACAAAGTAGTTCTGACCAACTTATCCACAGCTATGACAAAGTAGTTCTGACCAACTTATCCACAGCTATGACAAAGTAGTTCTGACCAACTTATCCACAGCTATGACAAAGTAGTTCTGACCAACTTATCCACAGCTATGACAAAGTAGTTCTGACCAACTTATCCACAGCAATGACAAAGTAGTTCTGACAAAGTTATCCACATCTGTGACAAAGTAGTTCTGACCAAGTTATCCATAGCTATGACAAAGTAGTTCTGACCAAGTTATCCACAGCTATGACAAAGTAGTTCTGACCAAGTTATCCACAGCTATGACAAAGTAGTTATGATCAACTTATCCACAGCTATGACAAAAGTCAACGTAATGTGGTCACTAAAACAATGTTCAGTTATACCACTTTATATGGCGAAAGTTCTTTCTTTCTTTCTTTCTATCTATCTATCTATCTATCTATCTATCTATCTATCTATCTATCTATCTATCTATCTATCTATCTATCTATCTATCTATCTATCTATCTATCTATCTATCTATCTATCTATCTATCTATCTATCTATCTATCTATCTATCTATCTATCTATCTATCTATCTATCTATCTGTCTGTCTGTCTGTCTGTCTGTCTGTCTGTCTATCTGCCTGTCTCTATCTATCTGCCTATCTGTTTGGCTGCCTGCCTGCCTGTCCGTCTGTCTATCTATCTAATCTATCTATCTATCTATCTATCTATCTATCTATCTATCTATCTATCTATCTATCTATCTATCTATCTATCTATCTATCTATCTATCTATCTATCTATCTATCTATCTATCTATCTATCTATCTATCTATCTATCTATCTATCTATCTATCTATCTATCTATCTATCTATCTATCTCTATCTATCTGTCTGTCTGTCTGTCTGTCTGTCTGTCTGTCTGTCTGTCTGTCTGTCTGTCTGTCTATCTATCTATCTATTTATCTATCTATCTATCTATCTGTCTGTATGTCTGTATGTCTGTCTGTCTATCTATCTGTCTGTCTGTCTGTCTACCTGCCTGCCTGCCTGTCTATCTGTATGTCTGTCTGCCTGCCTGCCTGCCTGTCTGCCTGCATGTCTGTCTGTCTATCTATCTATCTATCTATCTATCTATCTATCTATCTATCTATCTATCTATCTATCTATCTATCTATCTATCTATCTATCTATCTATCTATCTATCTATCTGTCTGTCTGTCTGTCTGTCTGTCTGTCTGTCTGTCTGTCTGTCTGTCTGTCTGTCTGTCTGTCCGTCCATTTATCTATCTAAATGCGTGCCTTTCTTTCTTTCTTTCTTTTCTATCTTTCTTTCTGTCTGCCTGTCTTTCTTTCTTTCTTTAAATTTCTTCTTGATTATAGTACCATCATTATTGAACCCAAACATTACTCAGTCAGCTTTCTGAGCACACAGAACGATTTCAGCATTGTGCACGAAGATCATAGTACCACCATCATCAAGTACCGGGCCTGCTGGCGTAGGTGATCATGTCTGTCCACAACTTTCGATCTCGACAGTTACTTATCATTTCTGTTGTTGACCTTCTGCCAAGCCATTCTCTTAAGCTGTCTGGCATTTTTGTTGTTGCTTCCCTCTATTTCTTCGTCCCTCAATTTTTCCAGTTGTTACAATATATTCCAGTTGTTCTCTTCTCATTACATGGCCAAAAAATGATGATTGTTTATTCTTTGTAATGTTGTAAATTGGCTCTCTTTTTGCTTTGGCCTCTTTCAGAACATTTTCATTACTCTTCTTAGCTGTCCATGGTATTCTTAACATTCTAATGTAATACCACATTTCTACAGACTCCAGTGATTTTCTTGTCTGTTGTCCTAATGTCCATGATTCATATCCATATGTTAAGACTGGCTCTACATAACATTTAAGAACTCTTTTTCTTGTTTCTATTGTCAAAAATGGATTGCATAGTATCTTCCTCATTTTTTGGAAAGCTGCTTTTGCCTGAGCCATTCCGCATCTCACCTCTGTTGTACATCTTCCATCTGAGGTTAACAAAGTTCCCAAATATTTAAATTCATTTACCTGTTTTAATATTGTTCCACTTGTCTTTATTTTGCACTGAGGTGATGTCTTTTTCTTTGTTGTTACCATTACTCTGTCTTTTTGTTATTAAGATCTAAGATCAAAGCACCAGATACGGTAATTTGAGAAATATTTAAAAAAAGACAAGATAGGTTTTTCAATATCCTATGAATTCTGGCGTAAATTGTACCTTCTTTTAATTGTAGTCACGGGTGTCGTATCAGGGGTTCGAAATCATCATCATCATCGAGTGCCTTCTCCGCAACGAAGGTTGGCTACCATGGATCGCCATTCTACTCTGTTTCTTGCTCTGATGGTGCAGGCTGTCATAGATTGACTTGTCCATCTTTTGATGTTACTCGTCCATGTTAGTCTTGGTCTGCCTCTGCCTTTTTTCCCTTCCAATATTACTTTTAGTAGGCTGTTGTGTCTTTTAACATGCCCCAAAAATTTCATTTGTCTTGTCATAATTGTATTTAGTAGTTATCTTTTTATTTGAGTTGTTTTAAAACTTCATCGTTTGTTTTCTTTTCTTTCCATCCAATTCTACCTATTCTTCTATAAATCCACATTTCAAAGGCTTCAATTTTCTGTTCTGTTTTCTTGTCTAATGTCCATGTTTCTGCACCATACAGGAATATTGAGAAGATGTAACATTTTGCCATTCTTAGATTCAGCCCTGCTGATATTTGTTTTGTTGTTAGTATATTTTTCATTATCATTGGCATTAAAATTACTTTTTGCCATACCTATTCTTTTGTTTATTTCAATTTTACATTTTCCATCATTGGTTATAGTATGTCCCAGGTAGTTGTAACTCTGGACTGTCTCCAGATGTATTCCCTCCACTGTGCTATTTAATTGTAGGTCTTGAGAATTTTCTTTGTTTATGATCATAGTTTTAGTCTTTTTGATATTCATATCTAGTCCATATTTTTTTCTTGTTATGTTTATCACATTAAGCAATTGTTGTTGGTCTTTAGGATTTTCTGCTAGGGGAACAGTATTATCAGCATATCTTAGGTTATTGATTATCTTTCCATTAATGTTTAGACCTGGGATCTCTGAGATGTTTTAAAGATTTGCTCAATGTATAGATTGAACAAGCTTGGTGATAGGATGCATCCTTGTCTTACTCCTCTTTTTATGTCCATGGGTGTAGAGTTCTGCTTGTTATATCTTATTATTGCTGTTTGCTCCCAGTACAAATTACATATTAGTCGTATGTCTGTGTCGTCTAGATTTATATCCTTTAGGCAATCTATAAGTTGGTTATGGTGTATTCTATCGAAAGCTTTGGTGTAATCTATAAAGCAGGCATATATTGGTTTGTTTACTTCTGTGCACTTTTCAATCAATGTTCTCATGCTAAATATGGCTTCTTTTGTGCCACTGTTTTTCCTGAATCCAAATTGTTGCTCCTCTAATTCAGTATTGATTTTATTCTGAATTCTTCCCTGTATAACTTTTAGTAAAATTTGTATTACCTGGCTCATTAGGCTTATTGTTCTGAAATCACTGCATTCAACTGTCCTATTCTTTTTAGGCAATGCAATGAAAGTTGATGTTTTTAGTTCGTTTGGTATGCATCCTGTTCTAAATACGCCCTCCAGATACTCCGGCGTCGGAAGAAAACCACATGTGAATGGTGAACTGGTTAGGGAAGGGAAGATGTCCAGAAGGGGAGAATAATGGGCAGTGCGTAGATATGCCCAAGTGAAGTGGGGCCCCTTACAATTCATTTCCTAGAAACCTTAAGGTTATGGAATGCCTTTATCTTTTTTTATCTTTATATTTACTCCCCTCCTCTTTACCCGCGCCTTACTCATTTTTGTACCATAATTTAACTTTACTTTTATTATTACTCCGCCACCCCCCCCCCCTTTTTTTCCCCCTTGTTTTTAATATAATTTAATTTTACCTTTACTTTACTGTTACTTTAATAATAATTTATTGTTAGCTATGTTTCTAATTTTACCTTTATTTTACAGTTGCTTTAATAATAGTTAAATTTTGCTTTTATTTCTAATTTTGCCTTTATTTTGCCGTTACTTTAGTAACAGCTTAATTTAGCCTTTGTTACTAATTTTACTTATATTTTAGCAATTCAAGTATAATTTTACATTTACTTTTACCCTTACTTTTACCTTTACCGAAGAGCATAAAACATGTTCGTTTCAACTTTGAAGATTACTTCTGCGTATTTATCTTGAGCATGACCTCTCTGCCTTATCATTCATCTCAGGTAAGGCTGAGTACTCGATCTCACCTATTATGAAATGGAAATAATTACAATTCAACATAAGATTTGGGTACATTTTGAAGTTTGAGTTTAGTGCCTTGGCTCAACGCTATAACGACCTCTAACTTATATAACCTGCAAGGTGTAGTTCAGCGCTGTCCAACACGCGCCAACGGCTAACCCTCTTACGTACATACTTTCCCGACGTTAAATTTTAAACAACCGATTTTAACGTTATTTAGATTTTAACAATTTAATAATAAATAAGGGCGGTATTTTTTCATGGTCAAAATTTCATCTCTTAATTTTAATTACCGTTAAATTATAACGAATATTACAATTATTATTATCATTGCAAAAACAAAATCATGCCCACATCACAGATCAGACCCAACTTAAAACCAGGATGGACTGCGATGGTGGACACTGTCAACATGGAGCAGCAAGCCTGAAAAAAAGATCATTCTTTTCACAATATAAGAGTAGAGAGAACAACATTATTGCTTGGGGAGCTATGATTATTATTATCTTTTTTTTTTTAGGACATGGGTATAATAGCTTTCGAGTTATCACTGTGTGTTCTTATATCAGAGACAGCTTGATGACATAACAAGTCCCGACGTATCACTGTGTGTTCCTCTATCAGAGACAGACTGATGAGATAACTAGCCCAGACTTATCACAGTTCCTCTATCAGAGACGGACTGATGACATAACTAGTATATACTTATCACAGTTCCTCTATCAGAGACAGACTGATGACATAACTAGTCCAGACTTATCACTGTTAGGGAAATACATCTCTTCCTTTGAAACTAACCGAGATATGACTCTACTCATCCGAATGATGAACCCATTAACTACAGCTACAACCAAATTCAAAACTATTAATTTTTCCACAACTTCTTTTAGAAAACAAAACTTTCGCACCCCACCCTCACATACTTTGAAACCGCTCTACCCAAAGATATTACGTAACGCACATACGAGCAAACAACTCAGTGGTTCCCATTATTCCAGAACTCCAGACACGACAGGTACTCGACTACCAGAGCCTGTCCAGACGTGACAGCCACGTCCAGCAACACAAGGAGGCTCAATCACGTAATTTCCGTGTTCCCTGTCGGAGAGACAGCCTGAGAACTCGCCATGTCCGGTACTACCTTACACCTCTCATGTCGTCTACAACTGTTGTACAATGCTTTATTTCCCGGTTAAGTACGGTGCTCCGATTGTCGTAAAATTAACTCCCCGCATAGAGGACAGAGAGGCGACTAAGGAGGTTGATCGATGGCTTGACAAGCTGTCATTGTAAAAAAGTAGTGTTATGGAAACAGAAGCTGTGATTTCTGCAATATATGCCGCTTTGGCACGCAAGGTTTCTGTTTTTGAGATTGTGGTTCTGCACTATGTGCAGTCTTCGGCACGAAAGGACGATAGATAGATAGATAGATAGATAGATAGATAGATAGATAGATAGATAGATAGATAGATAGATAGATAGATAGATAGATAGATAGATAGATAGATAGATAGATAGATAGATAGATAGATAGATAGATAGATAGATAGATAGATAGATAGATAGATAGATGGATGGATGGATAGATGGATGGATGCATGGATGGATGGATGGATAGAAAGATAGATAGATAGAAAGATAGATAGATAGATAGATAGATAGATAGATAGATAGATAGATAGATAGATAGATAGATAGATAGATAGATAGATAGATAGATAGATAGATAGATAGATAGATAGATAGATAGATAAACTGTACACCAGGGCGCGCACAAAAATATAAATGCGTCATTATCATCATCAGGTACCATGCCCGTTTGCGTAAGCGATCGTCTCTCTCACATCTTTCGGTCTTTCAAGCAAGTCCTAATTTCAGTCGGTGGTCTTTTATTGTGCAATTTGGTTAAAGCGTTCAATATTTTTTTCTCTTGGTTTTCCTCTGTTCTTCTTTCTTTTCATTCAATATGTTGCTACAATGCTTCTTTAAGCTTCACATGCGAAATAAATGTAGATTGTTTCAATGCATAGCTAATTCTATTTTGCTAATTTCAATTTTCTGCACATTCCATTTATATAGAGCTGCATTATTCATTATGTGAGTGAGAGATGCATACGTGTGTGTGCGTGTGAGTGCGTGCGTGCGTGCGGGCGTGTGTGTGTTAATCCATTTTTCCCTGGCAGCTGTGTGCACAGGAATCCCTCGCCGTACAGGCAGATAACTCCGTCTTCGTAGGTACTCATTTTGTTTTCGTGGAAGAGTAATTGACGTTTCAAGCCGGGTCTCCCCGACCACGGGTGGTTACCGCAGAGAAAAATTACAAATAAAAATTCAAAATGGTTCAGCCGGGATTTGAACTCAAAACCTGTCTGTCCCAAGGCCGACGTCTTGCCTCGAGACCAACCAGTCCACCAAATACAAATTAAAAAAATATTGCTATCATCAAGTAGCATGCCTGCTGGCGAGGTGATCATGTCTGCCCACAACTTTCGATCTCGACAGTTATTTATCTTTTCTGTTGGTGACATTCTGCCAAGAAATTCTATACGCTGTCTGAAATTTTTTCTCTTTGCTTCCCTCTATCTCTTCGTCCCTCAACTTTCCCAGTTGTTACAATATATTCCAGCTGTTCCTTTCTCATTTCATGGCCAAAAATGATGATTGTTTCTTCCTAATTTTGGAAATTAGCTCTCTCTTTGCTTTGGCCTCTTTCAGAACTTTTTCATTTCTCTTCTTAGCTGTCCATGATATTCTCAACATTCTACTATAAAACCACACTTCTACAGCCTCCAGTGATTTTCTTGTCTTTTATTCTACTATCCATGGTTCACATCCATATGTTAAGACTGGCTCTACATAACATTTAAGCACTCTTTTTATTGTTTCTATTGTCAACATTGAATTACACAGTATCTTTCTCATTTTTTATAAAGCTGCTTTTGCCTGAGCCATTCTGCATCTCACCTCTGTTGTACATCTACCATCTGATGTTAACAATGTTAAAAATTGTAAAAGAAAATATAGGGAAGTTGACAACTACACAAATGTTACAGATTCACACCTTGTTAAGGCGTATAGCATAATATAAATATAATGTATCATAAATTCATCACGAATGTAGGTAGAAGGAAAAATATTTTCTAAATAAAAAAATAAAATAAATAATATATATATATAATATATATATATATATAATATATATATATATATATATATAATATATATATATATATAATATATATAATATATATAATATATATAATATATATAATATATATAAATAAATAAAATTTGTAGAAGATATTATATTTAATCTGAAGTGTCGATGAAAGATATATTGTTTTTCCGTATGTCAGCTTTATGTCTCTAACTAATTAGTCCCGAAGGACTTAAATTTGCTGAAATATTACTTGACCGCCTCCTATATTACACACCAGCTGCTGTGTACTCAGGCAGCCCTCGCCATACATGCACATATTCTTCTACTTCAGAGGTATTATAATTTTGTATGGTCGAGAGTTTAGACGTTTTTGGTTGTTTCTTCTATCAATTCTTCCAGAGTAGCGACCCTTCTTGGCCAACTCTTTTCGATTATCAACTGCCAGGGGTTCTTTAACGTGCGCAGAATGCACGCGGGACCTATTGTTTTTTGTTGCTTTCATAGAGGGCTAGACCACCGCCCCCTGAAATAGTAAGCCTACCGTTCATCGGAGCCTTGACCAATGACATCATTTCAGTGGTTCCACTATTCAACTAGAACTGGACTACAAAGGGCAAGGGGTAGGGTTCGGTCTCAACCGACGGCTCCCGAGTTCACCCAGCCGTTAATGGGTCCCGGATTTTTTTTTTTTTTGGGGGGGGGGGGAAGTAAAGCGGCATGGGCGTAATACCAACCACATTACCCCAAAAAATCATGTGCCGAAGGTCTGTATAATTTATGGTCACTGATACCATATTCCCTATACGCCACTTGGCGTGACGGGGGTATTTTTTTTTTTTTTTTACTACTATTCAACCAGCTGCCCGTGGTTGTAGTGCCCCCGATACGAGTTTTGTAAAATGTTTACCGATAAAGTAAAAAAAAAGAAACTCACTAAATTAAAGTGAATGGAACACTTACCTTCTAGGAATTGTTGACAGAAAATGGTAACATTATTAACGTTGCCGCCGTTACGAACATATTTGCCCGCTGTCGAATCAGTGTCAGAACATATATAGGTCTAATTAATGCAGAGACATATAACGAAGAAGGAGGCTTAGTCATAAATTACAAGACACAATCAAATGTGTGATCAATTCAACCAGCATGTTCATCATTGCAACCATTAAGTATGTCAGACAAATCATCATCATCGTCATGTGCCATACCGGTTGGCGTAGGCGATTATTTTATGTGATTACAGTGCATCGTATCAGTTCTGTTGTTGTTCTGTTGTCAAACAAATCACTCACTGTAATATCCACATATAAAGTTGATGTGATTTACAACAATGAGTGCATCTTCAGCTTCTTTTTCTGATTCGTAAATTTTCTACCAGATACAGGATAGCTAGATCCTGAAAACTGACGGTAATCACCGAATCTGTTCTCTATGTTATGTCTGGAGTTTCTGAAATAATAAATGTGGCATTTGTACTAGTAAATATAAACTTGACTAGCTCTATTGAGACTTTCATTGAATGTTCAAGAGCCTTATCTGTAAAAATATCACTTCTCTTCTCTCTCTTCTACCTTTCAGCTCCCTGTGGAGCAGAGGTCTTCAATAAACACTCTCCAAGTCGTTTAATTCTTGCCAGTCTTTTAAGATCATTCCATGTCTTACCCATCATCTTCATCTCTGCTTCTGTCTGTCTTCTCCAAGAATTTCTTGGTCTTCCTCTTTGTCTTTTCCCCTGGGGATTCCAAAAAAAAGGCAAAAAAAAAATCACTTACAATTATATAATATCGGCTGAAATTCTGTTCACATACTACACTTACCCCTGTAGGACCTAGTCTCTGCTGTTGTTAACATTTTATCAACTTGGCTTCCTCTTTTATCTAACTGCTGATACCTTTTAGCGTCGCCGAGAAGAATGCTGTTTTCAGTATACTATGGTGTCTCTAGATATTTGCTTGCTTATTGTTTGATTCTATCTTTCCACAAATGGAACGTCTTTTTTGACGTGTTCTGGTTGCTGTTAAAAAGGAAATGTTTTGGTTTGCTGCATGTGCCTTTTATTCTATCTTTCCACAAATGGAACGTTTTTTTTTGGCGTGTTCTGGTTGCTGTTAAAAAGGAAATGTTTTGGTTTGCTGCATGTGCCTTTTATTCTATCTTTCCACAAATGGAACGTTTTTTTTTTGACGTGTTCTGGTTGCTGTTAAAAAGGAAATGTTTTGGTTTGCTGCATGTGCCTTTTATTCTATCTTTCCACAAATGGAACGTCTTTTTTTGGCGTGTTCTGGTTGCTGTTAAAAAGGAAATGTTTTGGTTTGCTGCATGTGCCTTTTATTCTATCTTCTCAATTTCTTCGCAGTTTAGAATTTCTGGGAAATTGAAACACCACGAACATAATCACAACCAGTACTCAGAGTACAATAACTGTATAGCCAGGGATGGAAGACGATGGTGGCATTCTTAGAGGAAAAGAGTAAACAAAACTATAAAGTTAAGTATTTATATGGTGTCGAGATGCTTGAAATAAGAAATTGAAACACACTGGCATCAGTACACTACAACAACATTTATAGATGTTTGTCCACAGAAGCTTAATAATCGAAACAGAAAGAGCTCCAATACACATAGTAACCATGCGCAGAACAAATTTGGTAAAAACAATTGCTATCTACAAGTGTGACATCAGAATGGCAACCGGCAGGTTTACTATTTCAGGAGGTGGTGGTTAGACTCTGAATTTCACCGCCCATACATATTTGTGCATCAGCAGCAGACAGTCTAGAGGAAACAGTTAATAAATTTTACGACGAGTTAAATAAAGCACTTCGCGAATGCAAACCAGATGAAAACATGATAGTTTAGGGGATCTCAACGCAAAAGTAGGAAAAGAAAGATGTTAGGAAGTTGTTGGTAATTATGGCTTAGGCGAGAGTAACGAAAGAGGTGACAAACTTATTGACTGGGAAAGAACACACAACATGATTATAGGAAACACCTGGTTTAAGCAACATCCAAGACGTCTGTGGACATGGAAAAGCCCTGGAGACAACGCACGCAATCAAATTTATTACATAATGTTAAACCCAGAGACCAGGGGGAGGGTAAAGGTATCAAAACAACCACGGAATCAATTTGTTATGTTTCCACTGCCTGATGTGAGAATCAAACCCAGGACGAAGCTTCTTGTTCAGAGACCGATGCCCTCTACACTCTCTCTATCACTAGACCATCCACTTTCACCAAGGTAATATAATTTCTTAGGTAATAGCGTAGGTAGTATTGATGATAATTTCTCAGAAAAGTGGGTAGAGGGTAAGATGTAACATTTTATCAAGGACTTTACTTAATATGTATAATAATATCTCAGAGCTGTAGACAGAAAATATGATAGTTTCTCAACAACTGCAAATAGAGGGTGTGATGATTTAGCAGTCACTTTAAGTATAGGTTATGATAGTTTCTCAGCCACTGTAAGTAGAAATTATGATAGTTTCTCAGCCACTGTAAGTAGAAATTATGATAGTTTCTCAGCCACTGTAAGTAGAAATTATGATAGTTTCTCAACCACTTTAAGTAGAACCTATTATAGTTTCACAACCACTCTAAGTAGAAATTATGATAGTTTCTCAACCACTCTAAGTAGAAATTATGATAGTTTCTCAACCACTCTAAGTAGAAATTATGATAGTTTCTCAACCACTCTAAGTAGAAATTATGATAGTTTCTCAACCACTCTAAGTAGAAATTATGATAGTTTCTCAACCACTCTAAGTAGAAATTATGATAGTTTCTCAACCACTCTAAGTAGAAATTATGATAGTTTCTCAACCACTCTAAGTAGAAATTATGATAGTTTCTCAACCACTCTAAGAAGAAATTATGATAGTTTCTCAAACACTCTAAGTAGAACCTATTATAGTTTCTCAACCACTCTAAGAAGAAATTATGATAGTTTCTCAAACACTCTAAGTAGAACCTATTATAGTTTCTCAACCACTCTAAGAAGAAATTATGATAGTTTCTCAACCACTCTAAGTAGAAATTATGATAGTTTCTCAACCACTCTAAATAGAAAAGATGATAGTTTCTCGACCACTCTAAGTAGAAACTATGATAGTTTCTCGACCACTCTAAGTAGAAATTATGATAGTTTCTCAAACACTCTAAATAGAAAAGATGATAGTTTCTCGACCACTCTAAGTAGAAATTATGATAGTTTCTCAACCACGCTAAGTAGAAATTATGATAGTTTTACAAACACTCTAAGTAGAAATTATGATAGTTCTCAGCCACTCTAAGTAGAAATTATGATAGTTTCTCAACCACTCAAAGTGGGAAATTATGATAGTTTCACACTTTAAGTAGAAATTATGAAAGTTTCTCAACCACTCTAAGTAGAAATTATGATAGTTCTCAGCCACTCTAAGTAGAAATTATGATAATTTCACAAACACTCTAAGTAGAAATTATGATAGTTTCACAAACACTCTAAGTAGAAATTAGGATAGTTTCACAAACACTCTAAGTAGAAATTATGATAGTTTCACAAACACTCTAAGTAGAAATTATGATAGTTTCACAAACGCTCTAAGTAGAAATTATGATAGTTTCACAAACGCTCTAAGTAGAAATTATGATAGTTTCACAAACACTCTAAGTAGAAATTATGATAGTTTCACAAACACTCTAAGTAGAAATTATGATAGTTTCACAAACACTCTAAGTAGAAATTATGATAGTTTCACAAACACTCTAAGTAGAAATTAAGATAATTTTTTGGACTTCCAGTCAATATGGCAGATAGGCGGCAGGAACTAGTAAAGGTTATGTCTGAAATGTGTTCCGTTTTGCAGTTTCCTTATATTCCAAGTCCAGCTTGCTGCTTATACTAACAAGAAAACAGAACAAGAAAAGAGTAAATGACAGTAGAGCGATCCCAAAATATTACAGACGACACGGATCACAAGATGGTTATGATCACACTCAGACAGCCAAAAATAAAGAGAATATACGAAAACAAACAAAAGAAGAGAAAAGAACAGACAATAAAAATAAAACAATTAAAAGATCAAGAAACAAGGAAAACCCTAGAAGAAAAACTAACAGAGGAATTCAAGAAACTCCCTAACGAAGTATGCACAGTAGAAGAAAAGTGGAAACAATTTAAGGAAACAGTAACCAACATCTCTAAAACAGTTTGTGGAACGAAGCTATGAACAAGAGAAGGGAAAAAGAGCACCCCGTGGTGGAACGAAACAATCAGAGAAGCAATTAAAGAAAAGAAGAAACTGTTTAAAAATTGGAGGGAGAACAAGAACCAAGAAAAATATGAAAAATATGCCTTAGTTCGAAAAAGAGTTAAAATGTTGATCAAAGAAGCTAAGCAAAATAATTGGGCAGAATTCGGACAAAACATGAGCAGGGACTTCAAGACAGCCACAAGAGATTTTTACAAAGCAATAAAAGCCACAAGAGCGAGAAAAGAAAACCATGATCCTACTGAGCTGATAAATGACAAAGACGGACAGCCAATATCAAATAACCAATGTATGCAACAGAGATGGAAAGAATATTTTGAAGACCTGTTAAACATACCAACTGCCAATAAGACAACAAAAACCACGCTAGAACTCACAAATACTGAACCCAACATCATGAAAGAGGAAATCAAAGAAGTAATCAAATATGCACCAAGAAATAAAGCACCAGGGATAGATAACATACCAATAGAAATAATAGCAGCAGCAGGAGAAACAGGAATGCAATGGCTGCACAGAATATTTAATGCAGCATGGCACCAACAACAAGCCTCAGAAGACTGGCAACAGGCAATCATCATACCAATATGGAAAAAGAAAAGTAGCAAAAGAGACTGCACTCAATATAGAGGTATATCTCTTCTCAACCATGTAGGAAAGCTATACGGCAAAATCTTGGAAAAAAGGCTGAGACCAATAATAGAACTACAGTTAAGCGATTCTCAAAAGTGGTTCCGAAAAAACAGAGGATGTACAGACGCACTATTCAAACAGCTTGCAGAAAAAACGACAGAACACTTATCAAAACTTATACACTGACCTGGAAAAGGCATTCGACTGAGTAAACAGAGAACAACTGTGGGAGATACTAACAACATACGGAGTAAGCCAACATCTAACCAACCTAATTAAAAGTCTCTACAACAGTCTCAACAGCAGCTGCAGGGTCAGAACAGCAGCAGGCTACACAGACCACTTCGAAGTTAGATCAGGTGTAAGACAGGGGTGCGTGTACTATCCTCCCCCCCCCCCCTTTACTGTTTATTACATACATGGACCATATATGCAAGTTAGCCAACCGATCAGAGACAGAGGAGATCAACGAGCTTTTATTTGCAGACGATCAAGCACTGATACATGAAACAATAGAAGACCTACAAGAGCACTTAAACAAACTCAACATCTCAGACACTAATACATGAAACAATAGAAGACCTACAAGAACACTTAAACAAACTAAACATCTCAGACACTAATACATGAAACAATAGAGGACCTACAAGAACACTTAAACATACGCAACATCTCAGACACTAATACATGAAACAATAGAGGACCTACAAGAACACTTAAACAACTAAACATCTCAGACACTAATACATGAAACAATAGAAGCCCTACAAGAACACTTAAACAAACTCAACATCTCAGACACTAATACATGAAACAATAGAAGACCTACAAGAACACTTAAACAAACTAAACATCTCAGACACTAATACATGAAACAATGGAGGACCTACAAGAACACTTAAACAAACTAAACATCTCAGACACTAATATATGAAACAATAGAGGACCTACAAGAACACTTAAACAAACTCAACATCTCAGACACTAATACATGAAACAATAGAAGACCTACAAGAACACTTAAACAAACTAAACATCTCAGACACTAATACATGAAACAATAGAAGCCCTACAAGAACACTTAAACAAACTCAACATCTCAGACACTAATACATGAAACAATAGAAGCCCTACAAGAACACTTAAACAAACTCAACATCTCAGACACTAATACATGAAACAATAGAAGCCCTACAAGAACACTTAAACAAACTCAACATCTCAGACACTAATACATGAAACAATAGAAGACCTACAAGAGCACTTAAACAAACTAAACATCTCAGACACTAATACATGAAACAACAGAAGACCTACAAGAACACTTAAACAAACTCAACATCTCAGACACTAATACATGAAACAATAGAAGACCTACAAGAACACTTAAACAAACTAAACATCTCAGACACTAATACATGAAACAATAGAGGACCTACAAGAACACTTAAACAAACTCAACATCTCAGACACTAATACATGAAACAATAGAGGACCTACAAGAACACTTAAACAAACTCAACATCTCAGACACTAATACATGAAACAATAGAGGACCTACAAGAACACTTAAACAAACTCAACATCTCAGACACTAATACATGAAACAATAGAAGCCCTACAAGAACACTTAAACAAACTCAACATCTCAGGCATAAAATACAACATGAAAATCAACATCACAAAACAGAAGTCATTAATGTCGCCAAAAATAAACAGAACATCAACATAACTATAGAAGGCAGACAACTAAAACAAGTAGAAGAATTCAAATACCTAGGAAGTCTAATGACAAACGATAATTCTCAAACAGCAGAGATAGAATCAAGATGCAACAAAGCTTGTCAAATCATCGGACAGTTATCACCATTATTGTCCAACAAGGAAATAACTCTGGAGGCAAAACGGCCACTGTAGAACACAATCTTCATCCCAACGCTGTGCTACCAATGCCAGACCTGGACCCTGGATGCAAGAACAATAAGTAAATAACATCTACAGAGATGAAATGTGTTAGACGAATGATAGGAAACAGTCTGAGAGATAAGATCAGAAATGAAGAACTGAGATAAAAAACTAGGAATAGCCCCCGCCATAGAATATATAAGGAAACAACAGATAAAATGGTTTGGCCACGTGACGAGGCAGAAAGAACAAAACACAACACAACGAGCCTTCAACAAACGTTGTGACAACACCAGACCCAAGGGTCGACCACGAAAAAAGATGGGTCGATGGAATATTAGAAGCACTAGGAAACATAACAGCACCAGAGGCGAACAGAAGAGCAAAAGACCGCAAATTATATCTCCCCTCGACGCTGAAAGGCAGATGAGGAAGGAAAGAAGTAGAAGAAGAAGGAGCTGGCTGCTGGAGCTACTGAATAAAGCGTTCTGTGCACTCTGTGAGCTGTTTTGATTACATTCCGATTGCTTACGATGTACGATGATATTGTATGACGGGGAACAGATGGCTGTGTTCACTTTCTGTAAGTTTCGCCTTATGACTTTTGACGTGTGCTGAGACTGCTACGATGGGGACTACAGTTACCTTTCTTTGTTTGGGAGATGAGATATTAATTCGGATGGTTACGCTGGCACGGGCGCTTGAGTAATTATGGATTTTAATTCATTTGCAGTGATACCGGGGCCTTCCATAACCATACCCATGATAATTTCTCGAGCAATATAATTACACGTTTTGATAATATCTCCGAGATTTGAGAACCGATAAAACATGTTGTTTGATTTGATATTTTTTTGCGGTTAAATTACACTTTTCGGGGGCGGGGGTGGGGTGTGGGTGGGACTGTTTCCTGAGGCTACAATTTTATTGCGAATTTTGGGGCCGACATTTTTGGAAGCTGAAACTTGTTATGTATGAAGTACCTGCATAAAGGTAAGTAAATAAAGTACCCCGTTACGCCAGATTGCGTATAGGTAATATGGTGTTAGTGACCATAAATTTTACAGACCTTCGGCTCATGATTTTTGGGGTAATGTGGTCGGTATTACGCCCGTGCCGCTTTACTTTCCCAGAAAAAAATCCGGAAACCATTAAAGGCTGGGTGAACCCGGAAGCCGCCGGTTGGGATCGAACAATACCTCTACCTGTAGAAAGGTGGGTAATAAGAATAAGTAGCTATTTCGTTAATTTCTTTATTCACAACTCTATCTATCTATCTATCTATCTATCTATCTATCTATCTATCTATCTATCTATCTATCTATCTATCTATCTATCTATCTATCTATCTATCTATCTATCTATCTATCTATCTATCTATCTATCTATCTATCTATCTATCTATCTATCTATCTATCTATCTATCTATCTATCTATCTATCTATCTATCTATCTATCTATCTATCTATCTATCTATCTATCTATCTGTCTGTCTGTCTGTCTGTCTGTCTGTCTGTCTGTCTGTCTGTCTGTCTATTTATCTATCTATCTATCTATCTATCTATCTATCTATCTATCTATCTATCTATCTATCTATCTATCTATCTATCTATCTATCTATCTATCTATCTATCTATCTATCTATCTATCTATCTATCTATCTATCTATCTATCTATCTATCTATCTATCTATCTATCTATCTATCTATCAGATAGATAGATAGATAGATCATCATCAAGTACCGGGCCTAGTGGCGTAGGTGATCATGTCTCTCCACAACTTTCGATCTCGGCAGCTATTTATCATTTCTGTTGTTAACCTTCTGCCAAGCCATTCTCTTAAGCTGTCTGTTATTTTTTCTCTTTGCTTCCCTCTAACTCTTCGTTCCTCAGTTTTTCCAGTTGTTACAATGTTCCAGTTGTTCTCTTCTCATTCCATGGCCAAAAACTGATGATTGTCTCTTCCTAATATTGGAAATTAGCTCTCTTTTTGCTTTGACCTCTCTCAGAACCTCTTCATTACTCTTCTTAGCTGTCCATGGTATTCTCAACATTCTTCTGTAAAACCACATTTCTACAGACTCCAGTGATTTTCTTGTCTGTTGTCCTATTGTCCATGACTCGCATCCATATGTTAAGACTGGCTCTACGTAACATTTAAGAACTCTTTTTTCTTGTTTCTATTGTCAAAAATGGATTGCATAGTATTTTCCTCATTTTTTGGAAAGCTGCTTTTGCCTGAGCCATTCTGCATCTGCACGATAGATAGATAGATAGATAGATAGATAGATAGATAGATAGATAGATAGATAGATAGATAGATAGATAGGTAGGTAGGTAGGTAGGTAGGTAGGTAGGTAGGTAGGTATGTAGGTAGGTAGGTAGGTAGGTAGGTAGGTAGGTAGGTAGGTAGGTAGGTAGGTAGGTAGGTAGGTAGGTAGGTAGGTAGATAGATAGATAGATAGATAGATAGATAGATAGATAGATAGATAGATAGATAGATAGATAGATAGATAGATAGATAGATAGATAGATAGATAGACAAACAGATAGACAGACAGACAGATAGATAGTTAGATAGATAGATAGTCAGGTAGATAGACAGATAGATATGCAGACAGACAGACAGCCAGATAGATAGATGGATAGAAAAATAGATAGACAGACAGACAGACATACATACAGATAGATAGATAGATAGATAGACAGACAGACGGACAGACAGACAAACAGATAGACAGACAGATAGATAGATAGATAGATAGTTAGGTAGATAGATGATGTGACTACCTTTACTTTCTTTTTTATTTTGTGCGACTATATTTGCGTTGCACGCAATGGCTTTATGCTAAGAGCATATATTTACGTTACATTATATAAGATTGTCTATTATTCCATCACCTTAAAATATCCAGAGACGAAGGTATGCCATAACAAATCATGACACGCATCGCACTAGCATCAAATGCTTTCAACAAACTGACGAATATCTGAAGATCCGAAGTACTCAGTAAACAGACACAACTTAGATTGTTCTATCCCTGTCTAGTATCAGTGCTAACATATGAAGGTGAATGCTGTAAATCCACCCAGACTTTAGATAGAAAATTAAGTGCTTTTGAAAACAAACGTTTTCGTAAGATCGCAAACATAAGCTGGAAAGATTACATTTGAAATGAACGGATAAGAGACGAATGAAAACAAGAATAAGTGTCGATCATTATAAGAAGGCATGGAAATACATCGGTGAAAACATCTGGTAACAGAAAGCAATGAAGACCAAGAGAATCACTTCGCAGAACAATTACTAGAGGAGGCTCAACTAAGGAACAAACAAGCAATCAACAACTACAAGAACTACAAGAACTTCAAGAATTACAAGAACTACAGGAAATACAAGAACTACAAGAATTACAAGAACTACAAGAATTACACGAACTACAAGAACTACAAGAATTGCAAGAACTACAAGAACTACAGGAATTACAAGAACTACAAGAATTACAAGAACTACAAGAATCACACGAATTACAGGAACTACAAGAATTACAAGAACTACAAGAACTACAATAATTACAAGATCTACAAGAACTACAAGAATTACAAGAACTACAAGAACTACAAGAATTACAAGAACTACAAGAACTACAAGAATTACAAGAACTACAAGAATTACAAGAACTACAAGAATTACAAGAACTACAAGAACTACAAGAATTACAAGAACTACAAGAATTACAAGAACTACAAGAATTACAAGAATTACAAGAACTACAAGAATTACAAGAACTACAAGAACTACAAGAACTACAAGAATTACAAGAACTACAAGAACTACAAAAACTACAAGAATTACAAGAACTACAAGAATTACAAGAACTACAAGAATTACAAGAACTACAAGAACTACAAGAACTACAAGAACTAGCAGCGAATCGTTAACCTCGCAGAAATAACCTCTGCCCAGTGTGCTGTCTTCAGTCCGAGAGGAAAAATAAAGAATAAAAAATGAAAATTACCTTATATTCTATGAAAATATCTTTACGTTATCTTAAATGATACAAATTATTTTGAATTTGCACGCATTTCTTTTAACTTTAGTGTATATTATTTACTATGGGTCTATCTTTACGCTATAAGATGCAAGATTAAATTTCATCAATTTTTAAACATGACCTTCTATGCTATATGACTATCTTGGAGCCGCGATAGCTCAGTGGTTAGTGAACTGGACTACAAAGGACAAGAGGTTGGGTTCTCCCAACCGACGGGGTCCGGTTCACCCAGCCTTTAATGGGTCCCGGATTTTTTTCTGGGAAAGTAAAGCGGCACGGGCGTAATACCGACTACTTTACCCCAAAAATCATGTGCCGAAGGTCTGTACAATTTATGGTCTCTAACACCATATTCCCTATACGTACTTTATTTTTTTTATATGACTATCTAGACCAGGCACGCTTTACGACTCTCTGGATCCTGTATAATGTTAAATCACATTTATTTCTCTTTATGTAGTCAATATCACTGTTAAGTGGATCAACATCGCTGCACACTGGACGAATCCATAGATGATTCGATATCAAATTATCAAGAATTACAGGATATTTGTATTTGGTTATTTGATTATGGAAGGCCCCGGTATCACAGCAAACGAATTAAACTCCATAATTGCTCAACCGCCCGTGCCTGTGGAATCATCTGATTTACTAACTCATCTCCAAAACAAAGAAAGGTAACTGTAGTCCCCATCATAGCAGTCTCAGCGCACGCAAAATGACATAAGGCGAAACCGCTCATAAAATGAACACAGCCAACTGTTCGCTCTCGAACGATATCATCATTCATCGTAAACAATTGGAATATCGAAACATGATCAAAACGGAAGAAACACAGAGCTCACGGTGTGATCATCTTTTTATTATCTACAGCAGGGATGGCCGATTTCTTTCAAATGGCGGGCCACTTTATTATTTTTTTGGTGGCGGGCCACACACATAACAACATCAATACAAATAAACTTGGCATTTGTTTAAAGGTAATATTTTTGTTATTTATCGCCATTATTTGCTTACATTAATCATTTTATTGGAGTTAAAAATGCCTAGTTGATTTATAAAAATGAATAAAAGTTGCTATTTATATTGTTTAACAAACATGTTTTAGTTAGGTTATTTTAAAGTTGACATGTAACAAACCTTAATGAGAACAATGTGGACGTTCATGTGCAGCAACAAGTTCATCAAAGTCAATGTGTAAAGATGATGATGATATTCGTAATAAATCCTGAAGGTGGCCATCAGTGAGTCGGTTTCTTTGTGACGATTTAGTCTCCTTCATTGTTGAAAAAAGCGCATTCACATATATATGTGCTTCCAAACATAGAAGTAATTTTCAAACTGAAATCACTCAATGCGGGATATTTTTCCCGTGGCACAAGTTTCCAAAAGTCCACTCCTATCTCCATCCTTGATTGGAAAAAGGGGTCACTTTGGAGGTTACATAACTCCAACTGAAAAGTGTCATGTTGTTGGGAAATGTCACACTTCATAGGGTTGTTAAACAATGCCAGTTCTGGTCGTATACCACTGAAGTCAGAAAATCGTTCGCGCTTACAACAAACGATGCCATTAAGGAGCGTATTTGTTTTGTTGTTAATGTAGTAAAAACAGATTTCTGAGCACTAACCTTTTTCTTCAAATCGCACACAAGTGTAGAACGTATTGTACCAATGTAGTCCTTGTATTTAGCGGCGTGGTGATGTGTGTAATGCCGTTTAAGATTATACTCTTTATTTACAGACAACACTTGCATACACACAAGGCACTGCGGTTTGCTATCCTTATTGTTGAGAAATAAAAAATCATGTTCCCATTTCTCATGAAAAAATTTGATTTTTTCATTTAATTGACGTTTATTGCTCATATTATACTACGACCGAAGCAACAGACAATGAAAACACCGATTACAACAATAGCACTAATTCCTGTTAAAATGGAACTGTTCACTGTAACTCGACAAAATCTGAATGATCAGATCGGATATATAATTTTGACTGATGAAAAGAGGTTTGGAGAGAAAGAAACTGAAAGTAAAATAATTGTGAGGTGAATGTGTTGGGGTGGAGGAGGTGGGTGACTGACAGTATTTCTTGGCGGAAACTGTTTGAACTCGCCGAACCGAGAGTCGGCTCTAGAACCATTCGTTGGCTTCTTCCTTTGTTTAAGTCGGTCGCAGGATGATCAAACGGAAAAAATGATGGGTCGGGAATGACGGGAAGGCGACGTCAAACTAACTACTAGTGTTCCGAGTGTTAAACATAGGTCTACTAGGGAATATTTGAGTTAGCTTTCTCCACGGTAGAAGTTAATGTAACAAATGTTTAATCAATTTTACCCAGAACATTTTGCTCAATGCAACCTGATTTTATTTTTTATCCGCCGCGGGCCAAAAAAAGGACGTCGCAGGCGTGGCCTGCGGGCACCTAACTGGCCTTCCGTGCTACAGTAACAAGAAAAAGTAGAACCCCGTCACGTCAAGTGGCGTTTAAGGAATATAGAGTTAGAGCCCTTAGTTTTTGTTAAAAACTTCGACACATTATATTTGGGGTAATGTGGTCGGTATTACGCCCGTGCTGATTTACTTTCCAGAAAAAAAATATATGGTACCTATTTTAAGACTGGGTGAACCTTAAGTCCGTCAATTAGGATCACACCCGACTTCTTGTCCATAGTGCAGTTCACTAACAAGTGAGCTACCGCAACCCACTATTTACGTGTGCGACAAAGCAGGGACAGTAGATTGGATCAGATGTGTTGCGCAGAATAAGTTGAATTATTATATAATACGCACCCATTGTAAGCTTTAGAACTAATTGTAGCAGAAGGTCCACACTTCGGAGTCATGATCCAGGCGGGTCCACCTCCGCTAAAGTGTTAAGAAACTAAAGGGCCGAAACATTTGCTCACACTGGTCCCCTTCTGATGATCAGATTGCCTCCTGCTGTGAAGCTCTGTATAGTTTCAAATTAAAAGTCATCTGTAATTCTTCACAACTTCTTTGCACTATCACATTCGCTTTTCTCGTGCGGTTTATTTTTTTTTAAACTTAATCTTCCTTGCGCATGATGAGAAAAGGAACATTTGGGGAGAGGGGGTGGGAGAGGGTGGGAGAGGGGGTGGGAGAGGGGGTAGAGAGATGGTGCATGACAGAGAGAGAAAATACTAGATAGCTTGGTGTCATGACATGGATAACAGTCAACAACATAACTGAAACGGTGCACCGTGGATTGAAAATTGTGGAAAAACACGATCGCCTGCGTCTACCGTATGGCACATGATGATGATGAATCTACTTTGCTCCATTTTCTCCTGATACTTTCCTGAAAGCAAAGTTATGTTTCTCACAGCCGTACGAAAAGACATTTGTTTAAGGTTAGAGACAAATAAGATGCAGGGGCTAATATAAGAAAGAAATAAACATTGTAATTACATGAACGCGATATATATCTTAATCTCTCGCTATTGAGGTTAATCTTAGTCCTTAACGTCGGCAAACTCCTAATTAGAAATTCGTTTCCACGTGCACGTCATATATTTACGACTATGGAGTCCTTGAATATTTATAGCTTGTGACGTATCTGTGCACTTCCGGGTTTTTTGGATTAAAAGTTAAATTAAGATCTAGATGCTATTTACTGTAAAATGATTTCCTACTTCACAGCCATCTGAGTTTTATAAAGTCCTGCGGGTGGAGAGGGAAATACCGGAATTATTCAAAGTTCACCACGTCTTCAGCTATATGAACTATAGACGGCTGACGTAATTTTAGGCTCAAGGCAAAGAAATGCACATAAATGCATCAAGATTTAGGTTATTTGGTTATGGAAGGCCCCGGTATCACTGCAAACGAATTAAAATCTATAAATGCTCAACCGCCCGTGCCAGTGGAATCATCCGAATTAATATCTCGTCTCCCAAACAAAGAAAGGTAACTGTAGTCCCCATCGTAGCAGTCTCAGCACACGCCAAAAGACATAAGGCGAAACCACGCAGAAATGAACACGGCCAACTGTTCCCTGTCATACGATATCATCATTCATCGTAAACAATTAGAATACCGAAACATGATCAAAACGTATGAGACACACAGCTCACGGTGTGCACAGAGCACTTCACTCAGTAGCTCCTGCAACAAGCCAGACTTGGAATATGAGGAAACTGCAACAAGGAACACTTTTCATGCATAGCCTTCAATTGTTCCCGCCGCCTATCCACCATATACCGGAGGTTCACGTCCTCTTGAAAGTGATGATCGTCGTATTTTTAAAAAAATAATAATAAATGTATAGCGCTTGATGATGTTAGGCCATCGTTGTTGACTCCAATTCCGAACATTTGGACACAAAGTTAGTCGTCAGATTATCCCCGTCGCACATCAAACAACAGACCGTAAGATTATCGTACGGCCGGTCTAGGGATGTATGATGAGCCATTACGATGACGTTGCACACAAAAATTTCGTGCATACAATTTCGCTCCCTTTGATTCCTAATTACTATAGTGAAAGCAGCTTACGACGAACAAAACACGGTGCAAATTTTCTAAAGAGATAAAATTGTGGCTGACGAAGTATTTTACATTAATAAGTAACATGAAAATAACTTGCGTCAAGGAATTCCAACAACGGTCATGAACAGCACCAATGTGACGTAAAGCGAGGATCAAGTCTAAATGTTGGAACGTCTCATTCACAACACTTGATTTGTCAAAAAAGGACTGTTGCCGGCGTACAGCTTCGCTTTAGCCGCACAGATGTAATAAGTAGATCATCATTTTTACTTTAACGCAGAAAAGTATAACGGAGAACCGAACTTAATCAGATCCCGAATGCACTTTCTGCAGAGATCGAGAGAACGTGATCTAGATCCACCATCTTTGCAACGGAAGTTCCCGCATCAAGATGCGAAGCTGCAGTGGAGCTAATAAAGTTAAAGAAAAAAAGTAAAGAGCCCCCGTCACGCCAAGTGGCGTGTAGGGAATATGGCGTTGGTGACCATACATTTTACAGACCTTCAGCACATGATTTTTGGGATAATGTGGTCAGTATTACGCCAATACCGCTTTACTCTCCCAGACAAAATCCGGTACCCATTTCAGGCTGGATGAATCCGGAAGCCGTCGATTGGGATCGAACCCACCTCTTCTCTTTTGTAGTACAATTCACTAACCACTGAGCTACCGCGGCTCCCGAGTGGAGCTAACAGTGAGGAGAAATGAAAATTTATAGAAAAAAAAATAGAAAAAAACGGTATGACTAAAGATTCACATAACAAGTGGACACACAAACTAGAAAAAAAAATCAGTGAATGTAATAGTGAGGAGATTTCTGGTTTGTGTTGTCCACTTGCTACGTGAACTTTTGACCATACCATTTTTTTTATTATATGTATATTTTTTGTTCATTTCTCCTGACGTAATTTTACCCACAATCCCATATGTTCATAAAGCTGGAAGCATCACAAGCTTTGAGAGATACCTTTGAGCCCACAGGCCTTATAAAGATGGCAGTGGTTTATGAAGGCAAGCGGACTGAAAGGAATCACTCAAAGTTTGTGACGTTTCAGGTATGCGAGCAAGGACGGTTGTGGTAGAAAATGACGTCATCCGTCTATAGCTCGCGTCTTGAAGACGACACAAGTTTTGGTGGTTACTGGATTTCTCTCTCAGTCCGCTGGCCTTAGTCAAACTATAGATGGATGTGATTTGCTACTGTAACTAATTGTTGATAAATCCAATAATAATTTGAATCAAGAGGTGGGCATAGATTCGGCCAATGATTTGCAAATTCCGGTAGGAGTCGTCTTATGGAGACTAGAAAACATCAAAGTGATAACTGAGGGCAAAAGTTGAGATCATGCTGAGATTGTCAGCCATGCCAGTTGATAAACTTAATTGACACTTCGTGCATGCCAGTGAAACACAACTGTACGACAGTGAAGCACAACTGTATGACAGTGAAGCACAGCTGTAGGACAGTGAAACACAACATAATGACAGTGAAACACAACTGTATGACAGTGAAGCACAACTGTATGACAGGGAAGCACAGCTGTAGGACAGTGAAACACAACATAATGACAGTGAAACACAACTGTATGACAGTGAAGCACAACTGTGCGACAAGGAAGCACAACTGTAGGACAGTGAAGCACAACTGTATGACAGTGAAGCACAACTGTATGACAGTGAAGCACAACTGTGTGACAAGGAAGCACAACTGTAGGACAGTGAAGCACAACTGTGTGACAAGGAAGCACAACTGTTGGACAGTGAAGCACAACTGTATGACAGTGAAAC
>JAVIAB010000059.1:22916254-23028754 GCA_032433765.1 Megaustenia siamemsis | reverse complement strand
GCTTTCTTCCACATGTAAGAGATGTAAGAGAAAAGACAGAAAATGGCATTAATTAATTATACACGGAACAGCTCTTCGATACAGCAGTTAGCTAGTCGCTACCTTCATTCTTCTTCGTCTTCTCTCCTTCCTAATTTGCCTTTTAGCGTTGAGAGGAGATATAATTTGCGGTCTTTAGATGTTATGTTCGCCTCTGCTGCTGTTATGTTTTCTAGTGTTTCTAATATTCCATCGATCCATCTTTTTCGTGGTCGACCCTTGGGTCTTGTGTTCTCGCAACGTTTGTTGAAGGCTCGTTGTGTTGTGTTTTCATCACTCTGCCTTGTCACGTTGCCAACCTATTTTATCTATTGTTTCTTTATATATTCTATGGCGGGGGCTATTCCTAGCTTTTTTCTCACTTCTTCATTTCTGATCTTATCTCTCCGGCTGTTTCCTGTCATTCGTCTAACACATTTCATCTCTGTAGAGGTTATTTTTTCTTATTTTTCTTGCATCTAGGATTCAGGACTGACATTTGTAGCGCAACGTTGGGATGAAGATTGTATTCTACAGTGGCCGTTTTGCCTCCAGAGTTATTTCCTTGTTGGACAATAGTGGTGATAGCTGTCCAATGATTTGACAAACTTTGGTGCATTTTGAGTCTATCTCTGCTGTTTGAGGATTGTCGTTTGTCACTAGACTTCCTAGGTATTTGAATTCCTCTACTTGTTTTAGTTGCCTGCCTTCTATAGTTATGTTGATGTTCTGTTTATCTTTGGAACATTCATGACATCTGTTTTGTTGATGTTCATCTTTATTTTGTATGTTGTGCCTCTACTGTTAAGTTTATTTAAGTGTTCGTTGGTCTTGTAGGTCCTCTATTGTTTCGTGTATTAGTGCCTGATCGTCTGCAAATAAAAGCTCGTTGATCTCCGCTGTCATTGATGGGTTGGCTAACTTGCATATATAGTCCATGTATGTAATAAACAGTAGGGGGATAGTACATGTCCCTGTCTTACACTTGATCTAACTTCGAAGTGGTCCTTGTATCCTGCTGCTTTTCTGCAAAACTTCATTTTTTATACAATTTAATTTACTTCCCATTTCATTTTTCCTTATCATAAACATCAAGACACAAAACATATATCTCAGAACAACCCATTTTTGTTTACATGATCGCAAAGCTTGCTTGTTATGCCGTGTCAAACTATATGTTGTGTAGTTATGTGCTGTAATGATTATAGGTTGTAGAGTTTGTGTGTTGTACAATTTCGGTGCTACAACATTTGAAAGACTAGTTTAACAGCATTATCCGGGTTCCTACTAAACAATCTGATGTTTCGCATGGCTACGATCGTATGGGTCATGAATGCGTACTCGAACATGTTTTTTTGTGTGTGTTAATCTTTTGAAGCGTTCAGTGTGTGCGAACAAAGAAATTAGGGATACGAAATCTTCATACGAGAAATATGTGTTTAAGGCATATTCTTGTTTCTTTCCGGGTGGTCTTTCTTTGCTTGTTTTTTCTATACTCATGTTCTATTAGGTCATCTTAGATTAGGAGATGCGTGTTCAATGAAGTATTAAGTCGTCGCTGGGATGATACAATAAAGAAAAGAAAAATAAAACAGTTATTCAGATAATTTGGGATCTTTAAAGAAAAGTGAGACTGAAAAAGAAATCATCATCATCAAGTACCGGGCCTGCTGGCGTAGGTGCTCATGTCTCTTCACAACTTTAGACCTCGACAATTATTCATCATTTCTGTTATTGACTGTTAAGCCATTCTCTTTACCTATCTGGTATCTTTTCTCTTTGTCTCCCACTATCTCTTCGTCCCTCAATTTTCCCAGTTGCCACAATATATTCCAGCTGTTCTCTTCTCATTACATGGCCCAAAAAATGATGATTGCATCTTCCTAATATTGGAAATTAGCTCTCTTTTTGCTTTGACCTCTTTCATAACATTTTCATTACTCTTCTTAGATGTCCATGGTATTCTCAACATTCTTCTGTAAAACCACATTTCTACAGACTCCAGTGATTTTCTTGTCTTTTGTCTATTGTCCATGATTAACATCAATATGTTAAGTCTGAAAATAGAAATATAAAAAAATATATTTATCTAATCAGTTATTTTTTTCAAATAAGGTTACTTGGTCTCTACAATCCGATTTCATAAAATGAGAAAATCGGGAAAAATGTCTGCCAATGCCGCAGAAGTGTCAACACTAAAATAGGTATTGTTTGTGTGTGTGTGGTGTGTGTGTGTATGGTGGGGTAGGGGGGTTATTGTAGCAGTTCTTGTTCGGCGTAATCGAGTGAATTGGAATTGGATGTGAGTGTGGGCACAATCTTTTCGGTGATGTCGTTTGAAACTCTCGTCCACGCAGTCGACGTGGCTCGCACTGAAGTTCAAACTTGCTAGTGTCAACCGATAATTCAAAATCAAAATAGCTGCATGGAGCCCTTTTTTGCCGAGACTAACGCTGTCGCTTAAACTGTTTCAGCTGCTTTGTTTTAAAGAGAAACAGGAGTAAAAATGAAGTGACTTTACATTCTCAATTCGATCGAAGTCGTTTTGGAATCGTCACCCGTGAGCCGGTAAGGGCTGCATGGTAGTTGAACATTTCAACCGAATTTTCCAGCGCACTTTTGTGGGAGCTGTGCCATGAGTGAGGCAAATATGAGGAATTCCAGACTGCAGTGATACTGATTTCACGGACATAGCAGATAAAATCGTAACATGCGAAATCTCTTACCCGAGGTTCTGATAAATTTATATTTATCACATGGGTATGATATATATCAGGTTGCATTATGTTTTTAATTCATTGAGTATGATCTCCACATCGAAGGTTGGCTACATGATATGACATGATAAGAAAAGTGGAGACTATACAAAAGAAGTGCATGGGCATTTACAGCACGCTCGGCAGGCAGCATAGTAAAAAAGGACAGTGGAGAATACGTTGTGGTCATGTGTAGCATGATGATGGAGATGATGGCAGTGACCAGGGCATTCTTCTGGTTAGAGCCACGAGACTCTATATATATATATATATATATATATATATATATATATATATATATATAGGCGTATACTACGCCTATATACTTAGTGATTCGTTGAGCATAAGGAAAGTGGAGGCAGGCTCTGTATGTGTGCAATGGTTAGAGTTATTGCAGAAGTCAAAAATACGTAGTGTCGCCTTTGTCTATATCTCTGGACATGCGGGAGTACGGGAAATTAAAGATTGGACAGGTTGGGTAGCTGCGCTGTCGTTGAGGATGGGCAACCAATGGATCGGGCTGACATCATCAATGCCCTCCGAGATGGGGGAAGGGCAAAGGACTTCGGCAACCATGAGTCCATGTCACGACCTCGGATGAAAAGGGAGTTAAGATGGGCACAGCCAGAACCGAGAAACTTAGTGGGCGTGTAAGAAGACTTATCAACCAATATAGAACTGGAGTCGTAAGTCGCTGGACACTGTGGGACTTGCTGAGGGGGTGGGGGGGGGGGGTATACGAGCACCCATGGACATGTTCGAAGTGCAATGATGATGACCCCCAAATAACTCAATAACTTATTTTCACATTTGGTACGTGAACTCAATAATTCGACATTTTACTCAGTCTCACACCTATGTACACATGCATGCTGTCATAGATTCCCCTGTTAATCTGTCGAAGTTATTAGTCCACTATAGCCTTGGTGTGCCTCTTCTACCTTGTAACTTCCCTTCCAAGATGACTTTTACTTGGGTATTGAGTCTATTTACATTTTCTGTAAATTCGAGTTGTCTTGTGTGAATTAAACTAATTAAAGTAAATCTTATTTTCCATTCTTATAATGGACTGGGAGGGAATCCGGAATTCGTCCTTTTAAACAGTGAGTTCATGTGGCGCTTAATGTCCAATTTTAGCCTTCTGGAAATAGGAGACTGAAAGTTGAATAGCTATAATGTAGAAAAATATATATATATGTTATATATAAATGTGCCTACTGACACATATTTATGATCTCCACATTTGTCACTTTTATCCTTCAATCATCATCATGTGCCATATCTGTTGGTGGTTTTTCCTGCTACAATTCTCTTCTTCCAGAACATCGTACCAATTATGTTGTTGACTGTTTACTGTTCCACGACACCCAATGTATCTAGTATCATCTCTCTTTTGTCGTCCGCGGTTTAGTTTTCCTTCTATTTTACTAGTTATAACAAAGTATTCCAACTTTCCTCTTAACAGGATGAGCCAGACAAACGCTGAATATTTCTTTTTTTTTTTTTAGGCGTTCGACTTTTTTGTGTGGTATTATTGAGAACTTCCTCGGTGGTATTTTTAGCGGTCCGGGGAACTCTCAATATTCTTCTGAGAAATGACATCTTTGTGTCCTCCTATAATCACCTTTTCCTTTGGTTATCTACTGTCCAACATTCACTTCCATAGGGCAGTATTGGTTCTATATAACACCGATGATCTCTCTTTCTCACTTCTATTGACATCGAATTGTTGAACAAATTGTTTTTCATTTTCTGAAGTGCTACTTTTACCTGTGTCACTTCTTGATACTTCCAGCGCTGTTTGACATCTCATAAGGCTCGAAGTGCTTATCACCATCCACCACAATTCTGGCTGAGATATTCGATCTTATCAAATGAGTCTATGCCTGTCAATATTGCTTCTCCTACCAGTGTTCTTTTCAGTGTTTCTCTATAGCTTCCTCATTTTCTTTATCTTGATGTTTCCAATCCAAGACCTTGTTTTGACATTCTTTTGTTGACTCTTCTGAACACATTATCGATATGGTTATGGTTATTTTTATGGATATGGTTATGTTTATGTTTATGGTTATTTTTATGGTTATGGTTATGTTTATGTTTATGGTTAGTCGAAGGCCCGGTTATCACTGCAAACGCATAAAAATCCATAATTGCCCAACCGCTCGTGCCAGTGGAATCATCCGAATTAAAACTCATCTCATTGAAGGATCCAAACAAAGAAAGCCAGCTGCCCTCCCCATCATTGCAGCTACAACACACGTCAAAAGACACAAAGCCAAGCGGCACCGAAAGTGAACGCAGCTGGGCTGTACTTCGTCACACGATATCATCATTCATCGTAAGCAATCGAAATATCGAAACACGATCCGGATGAAAAACACACGTTGGGCACAGAGCTCTAACTCAGTAGCTCCGGGAGCAACCCCGGACTGGAATATGAGGAAACTGCAACAATGAACACTTTTCAGACTGTGCTTCAATGTTTCTTGCCGCCTATCCACCATATAAACCGGAATTCATTCTTTTCGTATATTCTTCTTCTCATCTTAATTGTAGATTAGATCGTAGCTGCATAGCCATTTCTCTAATCTATATAATCTATATATTGGATACATTCCATTGTACCCAGAATATCCTTTGGCATTTATCATCACAAGTTTACTTTTTCTAAATCTTTTTTGTTATTTTATATGTCTCATCTTATCTTCTACCTTTCAGCTCCCTGTGGAGCATAGGTCTTCGATAAACACTTTCCAAGTCGTTCTGTTTCTTGTCATTCTTTTAAGATCATTACCTGTCTTCCCCATCGTCTTCATCTCTGCTTCTATCTGTTTTCTCAAATAATTTCTTGGTCTTCCTCTTTGTCTTTTCCCCTGGGGATTCCAAAAAAGGGCCTGTTGTGTAATACTCTCAGTTTGCTTCCGCAGTGTGTGTCCTATAAAGCGCCATTGTCTTCGCTATATCTCCTTATCCACTGGTATTTGACTAGTACATTTCCATAATTCTATGTTAGTGATTTTGTTCTGCCATTTCCATCCTTCTATTCTGCGTAAGCATCCATTCATGAAAGTCTGTATCTTCATATCTGTCAATTTTGTTGTTCTCCATGTTTCACAGCCATATAATAGGACTGACTTAACATTGGAGTTGAAAATTTTTATATTTGTATTTAATCTAATTTCTTTGGACTTCCATATATTTCCCAGTGCAACAAAAACTCATCTTGCTTTTGATATCCTTATTTTGGTATCATTTTCTGTTCCTCCCTCTTTATCTATATTACTGTCCATATATATATATATATATACATATATATATATATATAAGATTGTACGTCTAGTAGAGATATTTCTCCTAATTTTATTTGGTTATTGCAAACTGTATTAATTCTCATAATGTTGGTCTTATCTCTATTAATTTTCAGTCCTAGCTGTTGTGATTCTTTCATATGTACCACGTACATACATTTTTTTCCCCCCATTAGACGCGTCGTAATCTCATCACCATCTAGCTGGCTCTGCTTTGAGGTTGGATGTCACGAGAGTTACCTGCTCTCAAGTTGTCCTTGACATGCGCGGGATGCCAAGTGAGTGCTGCAGACATGCGCTTGTGACGTCACTGGAAACTACCACTGTTTTTAATTTAAAATGGCAGTTCCGAAATGGTGGGAAGAAAATATACGAAAAATAAGAACGAAAGAGGAACCTTTTCTTCATCTTTCTTTCATCATTTACCTGTCAGTGTCTAAGGGAGATATAATTAGCGATCTTTTGGGCTTCAGTTTGTCTCTGCTGCTGTTATGTTTCATAGTGCTTCTAATATTCTGTTGATCCATCTTTTTTGTGGTCGGCCCTTGGATCGGGTGTTCTCGCAACGTTTATTGAAGGCTCGTTGTGTTGTGATCTGTCTGCATTGTCACGTGATCAAACCATTTTATCTGTCGTTTCTTTATATATTCTATGGCAGGGGCTATTCTTAGCTTTTTTTCCAGTTCTTCATTCCAGATCTTATCTCTCAGACTATTTCCTGTCATTATTTAAACACATTTCATCACAGTAGAGGTTATTTTACTTATTATTCTTGCATCTAGGGTCCAGGACTGGCATTGATAGTACGACGTTGGGATGAAGATTGTATTGTAGAGTGTTCGTTTTTTCTCTAAAGTTATTTCCTTGTTGGAAAATAATGATGATTGTTTTCCATTGATTTGACAAGCTGTGTTGCATATTTATTCCATTTCAGCTGTTTGTGAATTGTCGATTGTCACTAGACTTCCTAGGTCTCTCCTGCTTGCTTTAGTTGTCTGCCGTCTATAGTTGTGTTGATGTTTCTCTTTTGCGATATTCATGACTTCTGTTTTGTTGATGTAGATTTGTTTATTGTATTTTGTGCTTGTGCTGTTTAGTCTATTTAAGTTTTCTTGTAGGTCTTCTATGTTCCATGTATGATGCCTGATAGTCTGCAAATAGAAGCTCGTTAATCTCCTCTGTCTCTGATGGGTTGGCTAACTTGTATATACATTCCTTGTATGTAATAAACAGCAGGTAATAAGAATGTAATGGTATGTAGGTATGTAATAAAACAATAGAATGGCGCTCCATGGTAGTCAACCTTTGCTGCGAGGATGGCACTCGATGATGATGAGGATGATGTAATAAACAGTAAAGGGGGGGGGGGATAGTACACACCCCTGTCTTACACCTGATCTAACTCCGCGTAGCCTGCTGCTGTTTTGACTGTGCAACTGCTGTTGATGTGTAGACTTTTAATTAGGTTGATTACATGTTGGCTTACTCCGTATGTTGTTAGTATCTCCCACAGTTGTTCTCTGTTTACTCTGTCGAATGCTTTTTCCTGGTCAATGAAAACAATGTACACATTTTGATTGTGTTCTGTCGTTTTTTTTTTCTGCAAGCTGTTTTAAGGTGAATAGAGCGTCAGTATATCCTCTTTTTTTGTTGGAACCCCATTTGAGAATCGCTTAACTGTAGTTCTTTTATTATTCTCAGTTTTTTTTCGTTTAGTTATGAAAGTTATACGCCATAAATTGTGAACAAAAAGAAGAACCACGTTATTAATTCACAACAATTTTTTTCCCCAGTTGGTAAATGTTCAGCACTAAGTCAGTCCTGTATTTATTTTCCGTTTTTGAATAAAATCCAATATGAATTTTAGGATATAACACTGGGAACAAAACAGTAAAATTAAAACTAGATGGGACATATATCTTTTCAATAGAAACATGGTTGTGAGTCATGGACAATCTCATAAATAAGAATGAATTTAAAAAACCGGTTAATTCTAAACAAAATGATACAGAAAAATAGGAAACCTTGGAGGGTAAAAGCAGAGCTATGAAGCATATCAATAAAAGTAAACATGGAAAGGACATGGCTTATAAACAACATCTTAGAGAGAAAATTAAAATAATCTGATCACGTCAAAAGACACGGCGGGCTGGGAAAAACAAAACAATAATGGAATGCGTGGTTCCATGAAGACGTGACAAGTGCACAGCGAGAAGTAGGTGATTTCAATATATTAAAGAGACCTTGAACATGACAATAGGAAAAGTGGGAGATCTGGCTGGAGACAGAGATTCTTTCAGACGGGGTGTGGGGAAAGTAACGTTCTTCAGCTTGATGACTAAGACCCATGCTAGTGAATGAGAGAACTAAGTGGTCGATAAGCTCGTTGGCAGCTCTGACACTGAGTGTGGCCCGACTCTGGACAAAGAGGACATCGCCAAATTTGTTTTTCATTCGTTAAGAGAAGAGGACGAGGATGTGTGGACAAAGATGTGTATCTATTGAGAGAAAGATGTGTATCTATTGAGAGAAAGATGTGTATCTATTGAGAGAAAGATGTGTATCTATTGAGAGAAAGATGTGTATCTATTGAGAGAAAGATGTGTATCTATTGAGAGAAAGATGTGTATCTATTGAGAGAAAGATGTGTATCTATTGAGAGAAAGATGTGTATCTATTGAGACAAAGATGTGTATCTATTGAGACAAAGATGTGTATCTATTGAGAGAAAGATGTGTATCTATTGAGACAAAGATGTGTATCTATTGAGACAAAGATGTGTATCTATTGAGAGAAAGATGTGTATCTATTGAGACAAAGATGTGTATCTATTGAGACAAAGATGTGTATCTATTGAGACAAAGATGTGTATCTATTGAGAGAAAGATGTGTATCTATTGAGAGAAAGATGTGAATCTATTGAGAGAAAGATGTGTATCTATTGAGAGAAAGATGTGTATCTATTGAGAGAAAGATGTGTATCTATTGAGAGAAAGATGTGTATCTATTGAAACAAAGATGTGTATCTATTGAGACAAAGATGTGTATCTATTGAGACAAAGATGTGTATCTATTGAGACAAAGATGTGTATCTATTGAGACAAAGATGTGTATCTATTGAGAGAAAGATGTGAATCTATTGAGAGAAAGATGTGTATCTATTGAGAGAAAGATGTGTATCTATTGAGACAAAGATGTGTATCTATTGAGAGAAAGATGAGTATCTATTGAGAGAAAGATGTGTATCTATTGAGAGAAAGATGTGTATCTATTGATAGAAAGATGTGTATCTATTGAGAGAAAGATGTGTATCTATTGAGAGAAAGATGAGTATCTATTGAGAGAAAGATGTGTATCTATTGAGAGAAAGATGTGTATCTATTGATAGAAAGATGTGTATCTATTGAGAGAAAGATGTGTATCTATTGAGAGAAAGATGTGTATCTATTGAGACAAAGATGTTTATCTATTGAGACAAAGATGTGTATCTATTGAGACAAAGATGTGTATCTATTGAGACAAAGATGTGTATCTATTGAGACAAAGATGTGTATCTATTGAGAGAAAGATGTGTATCTATTGAGACAAAGATGTGTATCTATTGAGACAAAGATGTGTATCTATTGAGACAAAGATCTGTATCTATTGAGAGAAAGATGAGTCTAGAGGTGGAAACGTGGTCTAGTCGATCTGGAATGCTCTGTGGGAAAAGCAGATGTATTTGATGAATAACTTACAGGAACAATCATTCTGCAAACGCTTCTAGAAATGATGATACGGGTGGTGGGATGCTTCGACTGCAGTGAGACTGATTCCATGAATCATTATCATCAAGTACCTGGCCTGCTGGCGTAGGTGATCATGTCTCTCCATAACTTTCAATCATAACAGCTATTTATCATTTCTGTTGTTGACCCTCTGCCAAGCCATTCTCTTAAGCTGTCTGGTATATTTTCTCTTTGCCACCCTCTATCTCTTCGTCCCTCAATTTTCCCAGTTGTTACAATATATTCCACTTGTTCTCTTCTCATTACATGGCCAAAAAATATGATGATTGTTTCTTCTTAATATTAGAAATTAGCTCTATTTTTGCTTTGACCTCTTTCAGAACGTTTTCATTACTCTTCTTCTCTGTCCATGGTATTCTCAACATTTTTTGTAAAACCACATTTCTACAGACTCTAGTGATTTTCTTGTCTGTTGTCCTATTATCCATGATTCACATCCATATGTTAAGACTGGCTCTACGTAACATTTAAGAACTCTTTTTCTTGTTTCTATTGTCAAAAATATATTGCATATTATCTTCCTCATTTTTTGGAAAGCTGCCTTTGTCTCAGCTATTCTGCATCTCACCTCTTTTGTACATCTTCCGTTTGAGGTTAACAAAGTTCCCAAATATTTAAATTCATTTACCTGTTTTAATATTGTTCCACTTGTCTTTAGTATGCACTGAGGTGATTCCATGAATAGAACATGATAAAACATATTGAACTAAAAAGCCAGCCGAGCTGGTTATCAGACTCGATCTATATTTGCTAACTGAACCTTCCCAATGGCTTGGATGCAAGTATTATGTTTGATAAGTTGACACTACCAGTTATAATTCACCCCTCTTTATACGTTGGAGTTCGCGAAATTGTAGGAAAGTAAGTAAAGAGCCCTGGCCTACCAAGTGGCGTATAGGAAATATGGTGTTAGTGACCATAATTTGTATATACCCTCGACACATGATTTTGGGGGTAATGTGATTGGTATTACGCTCGTGTTGCTTAACTTCCGCAAAAAAAAAAAAAAAAAAAAAAAATCCGATACCCATTTAAGGCTGGGTGAACCTGGAATCCGTTGATTAGGATCAAACTCGATTCCTTGTCCTTAGTGGTCCAGTTCATTTACCACTGAGCTATCGCGGCTCCCTTCAAGAAATTGTAGTTTGGGTAAGTTCAGGGAAGGTAAATCAGGAAATCTGACTCGGTTAAGGGTAAGGGTTTAAGGGTTGGGGTTAGGGTTCAGGGCTGGGGTTAAGGTTCAGGGTTAGAAAAGTTTAATTGTTAACAATTGATGTTGTATATATTATTTAAAAAAAAAAAAAAGCTATCTTTACGACACATAGTACCATTGCTGGTGTATGTCGGGGGGCAACGATAGAACCAGAGGGATAAAGGCCGCTTGGTCAAGCAGTCGCCATATATGAATGTTCTAAATGTTTTATCAGAGGCAATATGCCTCGATATAGAGAAATATTTTGAAACAGAGTAAGATAGAAAGAAAAGAGAGTTACAGAGAGATAAAAGGGAGTGAGAGCGAGGTGGTATGAGGTAAAAGAAGGAAAAAAAAACAATGGGGAAAAAATAAGAAAGAAAGAAAAACACAGAGAGAAAGAAAGAAAGAAAAATGCAAGAAAGAAAGAAATAACCGATAGATGAAAGAGAAGGGGAACAGGTAAAGGAAAGAAAAATTTAAGGAATAGAAAGGGAAATAAATGAGAGAAATAAATAGACAAAGAGAGCATGATTAAAGAAGGGGAGGGTAAGAAGAGAGAAGGGTGAGCGAAAGTGAAAGAAGAGACAGAAAGAGAAAAAAGATAGGAGAAACAAACAGAAGTGATCGATGAACGAATGAAATAAGGAGGAAATAGAAAAAGGAGAAGGGAGTAAACAAGAACGCAGAAATACGAATGAAAGAGAATAAATAGATGCGAAAAAACAGAGTGAGTGAGTGAGAGAGAGAGAGAGAGAGAGAGAGTGAGTGAGTGAGAGAGAGAGAGAGAGTGAGTGAGAGAGAGAGAGAGTGAGTGAGAGAGAGAGAGAGAGAGTGAGTGAGTGAGTGAGAGAGAGAGAGAGTGAGTGAGTGAGAGAGAGAGAGAGAGAGAGAGAGTGAGAGATTGGGAGGTGAGGGGAAAAGATGCCGGTGATATATTTCGTGGATCAGTATTTAGATTCTTCAAAATATAAACGAACAGGCCCGAAGATGCATCATAATTGAGGAACCCAATAAAGGGATCGCGTGGTGTAGGTAGGAAAGGAGGGAGAGAACACAAACAAACACAGACACACAATGTGAAATACATGAATAGGTCCATGGTTATAGCGTTCATTCAACCATTAGGTGCAATCACCGCGTCAATGGTTGGCTACAATGGAACGCCATTTCAGTCTGTTGCTTACTTTGAGGGTGAGCGTCATATGTTCACCTGACCACCTATGGATGTTATCCGTCCACTTTAGTCTTGGTCTGCCTCCTCTTTCTTGTACCTTCACTTCCAAGATTACTTGTAAGTAAAGTAGTAAAGTAAAGTAGTAAAGTAAAGTAGTAAAGTAAAGTAATAAAGTAAAGTAGTAAAGTAAAGTAGTAAAGTAAAGTAGTAAAGTAAAGTAGTAAAGTAAAGTAGTAAAGTAAAGTAGTAAAGTAAAGTAGTAAAGTAAAGTAGAAAAGTAAGGTACCCCCGTCACGCCAAGTGGCATATAGGGAAATATGGTGTTCATCATCATCATCGCGTACCTTCTCCGCAACGAAGGTTGGCTACCATGGATCGCCATTCTACCCTGTTTCTTTCTTTGATGGTGCAGGCTGACATAGATTGACTTGTCCATCTTTTGAAGTTACTCGTCCATGTTAGTCTCGGTCTGCATCTGCCTATTTTACCTTGTATTTTTCCTTCCAATATTACTTTTAGTAGGCTGTTGTGTCTTTTAACATGCCCCAAAAATTTCATTTGTCTTGTCTTAATTGTGTTTAGTAGTTCTCTTTTCATTTTTAGTTGTTTTAAAACTTCATCGTTTGTTTTCTTTTTTCCATCCAATTCTACCTATTCTTCTATAAATCCACATTTCAAAGGCTTCAATTTTCTGTTCGGTTTTCTTGTCTAATGTCCATGTTTCTGCACCATACAGGAATATTGAGAAGATGTAACATTTTGCCATTCTTAGTTTCAGCCCTGCTGATATTTGTTTTGTTGTTAGTATATTTTTCATGACATTAAAATTGCTTTTCGCCATACCTATTCTTTTGTTTATTTCAGTTTTTGCATTTTCCATTATTGGTTATAGTATGTCCCAGGTAGTTGTAACTCTGGACTGTCTCCAGATGTATTCCCTCAACTGTGATATTTAATTGTAGGTCTTGAGAATATGGTGTTAGTGACCCTATATTTTACAGACCTTCAGCACATGATTTTTGTGGTAATGTGGTCGGTATTACGCCCGTGCTGCTTTACTTTCCCAGAAAAAAATCCGGTACCCATTTAAGGCTGGGTGAACCCGGAAGCCGTCGGTAGGGATCGAACCCTACCCCTTGTCGTTTGTAGTCCAGTTCACTAACCACTGAGCTATCGCGGCTCCCTAAGATTACTTGTAGAACGGTATATTGCCTCACCATCGTCATCATCAGCATCATGCGCCATACCGGTTGACGTAGGCGATCGCGTCCTTCCACAATCTTATATCCACCGTGCATCGTATCAATAATTACCTCTTCAAATGTCCAAAAAAAATTTGAAAAAATTCAATTGTCTTTTCCGAATTGTGTTAATTAGTTATTTTTTTTAAAAAAAACTTCAGTTGATTCATTTCTTCCTTGTTTATCTGTTTTTTTTCTCTTTCATCCCAATTCTCCCCTATAGATCCATATTTTAAAGGCTTCACTTTTCTGCTCTGCCTTTTAAAAAAAATGTAATATCCATGTTTCTGCACCATACAGGAATGTTGAGCAAATATAATATTTTACTATTCATAGTTTTCATTCAAGAATAGGAATGGCAAAAAGTAATTTTAATGTCATGAAGAACATACTAACGGGACTTACGTTGTACAGATGGTGGATCTAGGTCACGTTCTCTCGATCGCTGCAGAAAGTGCATTCGGGATCTGATTAATTTCGGTTCTCCATTGCACTTTTCTGCATTAAAGTAAAAATGATGATCTACTTATTACATATGTGTCGCTAAAGCGAAGTCGTACGCCGGCAACCGTTCCTTTTCGACAAATTAAGCCTAAAGTGTTGTGAATGCGACCTTCCACCGTCTAGAAGTGATCTGCGCTTACGTCACATTGGTGCTGTTCATGACCGTTGTTGGAATTCCTTGACGCAAGTTATTTCCATGTTACGCATTAATGTAAACTACTTCGTCAGTCGCAGTTTTATCTCTTTAGGGCAATTACACCGTGTTTTGTTCGTCGTGGGCTGCTTTCAGTAGAGTAATCAGGAATCTAAAGGGCGTGTCATTACTGTGAGTGCGACATTGTTATAGTAATTAGGAATCAAAGGGAGCGAAATTGTATGTACGACATTTTTGTGTGCAACGTCATCGTAATGGCTCATCGTAAATCCCTAGACCGGCCTTACGCTAATCTTACGATCTGTTGTTTGATGTGTGACGGGGATAATCTGACGATGAACTGTATGTCTATATGTTCGGAATTGGAGTCAACAACGATGGCCTAACATCATCAAGCTCTATACATTAAAAAAAAATACAGCTATCATCATTTTCAAGAGGACGTGAACTTCCTGTATATGGTGGATAGGCGGCGGAAACAATTGAAAGCTATGCATGAAAAACTTTCCTTGTTGCAGTTTCCTCATATTCCAAGTCCGGCTTGATACAGGAGCTAATGAGTTAAGTGCTATGTGTACACCGTGAGCTGTGTGTCTCATCCGTTTTGATCATGTATCGAAATTACAATTGTTTACAATGAGTGATGATATCGTATGACAGGGAACAGTTGGCTGTGTTCACTTTCTGCGCGGTTTCGCCTTTTGGCGTGTGCTGAGACTGCTACGATTGGGATTACAGTTACCTTTCTTTGTTTGGGAAATGAGATATTAATTCGGATGATTACGGTGGCACGGTCGGTTGAGCAATTATGGATTTTAATTCGTTTTCAGTGATACCGGGGCATTACATAACCAAATAACCAAATACTAACATCAAAACAAATAACAGCAGGGCTAAAATTAAGAATAGCAAAATGTTATGTCTTCTCAATATTCCTATATGGTGCAGGAACATGGACATTACACAAGAAAACGGAACAGATAATTGAAGCCTTTGAAATGTGGATATATAGAAGAATAGGTAGAATTGGATGGAAAGAAAAAAAAACAAACGATGAAGTCTTAAAACAACTAAAAATGAAAAGAGAACTACTAAACACAATTCAAACAAGACAATGCGATTTTTGGGCCATGTGAAAAGACACAACAACCTACTAAAAGTAATTCTGGTGGGGAAAATACAAGGTAAAATAGGCAGAGGCAGACCAAGACTAACATGACGAGAAACATCAAAAGATGGACAAACCAACCTATTACAACCCGCACCATCAATGCAAGAGACATAGCAGAATGGCGCTCCATGGTAGCCAACCTTCGTTGCGGAGATGGCACTCGTTGATGATGATGAGTTTTCATTCTGATTTTATTTGCTTTGATATGAGTATAATTTTGACGTTGTTAAAATTGCTTCAATAGCTCCACTGAAATGATATACAATACGAGACGATCCGACATAGGGGGCGATCTGGCATTCTGCAGACACAAGGTTTCATAAAATATACGAAAGAAATATGGATAAATGTATGTCATTATCATATTATTATTTTATTGTTATTAAATCTTGTTTTTTATATTTTGAACTCATTCTGGTATATTTTTCCTTGTACTCCAATACTTTTTTTTGTTTTATGCCTTGTGCAACTAGTCTATGGCAATACATGTGATAAAGAGAGTTCGTCGGTGCTATATAGAGCCAGTAGGCAAACAATTGAAAAGACGATTAGAGGTCACAGAGATTGGATTTCTCAGAAGTTGTTGAGAATCCCCTAGACAACTAAAGAGACCAGCGAGGAAATTCTCAAAGAGACCAGCGAGGACATTCTCAGAGAGACCAACGAGGAAATTCTCAAAGAAACCAACGAGGAAATTCTCAGAGAGAACAGCGAGGAAATTCTCAAAGAGACCAGCGAGGAAATTCTCAAAGAGACCATCAAGGAAATTCTCAAAGAGACCAGCGAGGAAATTCTCAAAGAGACCATCAAGGAAATTCTCAAAGAGACCATCAAGGAAATTCTCAAAGAGACCATCAAGGAAATTCTCAAAGAGGCCATCAAGGAAATTCTCAAAGAGGCCGTCAAGGAAATTCTCAAAGAGGCCATCAAGGAAATTCTCAAAGAGACCATCAAGGAAATTCTCAAAGAGACCAACGAGGAAATTCTCAAAGAGACCAACGAGGAAATTCTCAAAGAGGCCAACAAGGAAATTCTCAAAGAGGCCAACGAGAAAATTCTCAAAGAGGCCATCAAGGAAATTCTCAAAGAGGCCAACGAGAAAATTCTCAAAGAGGCCATCAAGGAAATTCTCAAAGAGACCAGCGAGGAAATTCTCAAAGAGACCATCAAGGAAATTCTCAAAGAGACCATCAAGGAAATTCTCAAAGAGACCATCAAGGAAATTCTCAAAGAGGCCATCAAGGAAATTCTCAAAGAGACCAGTGAGGAAATTCTCAAAGAGGCCATCAAGGAAATTCTCAAAAAGGTCAGCGAGGAAATTCTCAAAGAGGCCATCAAGGAAAGTCTCAAAGAGGCCAGCGAGGAAATTCTCAAAGAGACCAGTGAGGAAATTCTCAAAGAGACCATCAAGGAAATTCTCAAAGAGGCCATCAAAGAAATTCTCAAAGAGGCCATCAAGGAAATTCTCGAAGAGGCCATCAAGGAAATTCTCAAAGAGACCATCAAGGAAATTCTCAAAGAGACCAACGAGGAAATTCTCAAAGAGACCATCAAGGAAATTCTCAAAGAGACCAGCGAGGAAATTCTCAAAGAGACCAACGAGGAAATTCTCAAAGAGACCAGCGAGGAAATTCTCAAAGAGACCATCAAGGAAATTCTCAAAGAGACCATCAAGGAAATTCTCAAAGAGACCAGCGAGGAAATTCTCAAAGAGACCATCAAGGAAATTCTCAAAGAGACCAGCGAGGAAATTCTCAAAGAGACCATCAAGGAAATTCTCAAAGAGACCAAGGAGGAAATTCTCAAAGAGGCCATAAAAAAAAAGGAAGGTACTGGAAACCATCAGTAAAAAACAATCGACATATTTATCGGGCACATCATGAGAAGATGAGAATTGGAATACTTGGTTACAACTGGGAAAATACGAGGGGAAGAGATATCGCGGACGGCAAAGAGAGAAAACACTAGATAGCTTGGTGCCTTTGTTTAGAAAACAGTCAAAAACAGTACTGATATGATATACTGTGGATAGAAAATTGTGGAAGGACATGATCGTCTACGTCAACCGATATGGCACATAATGATGATGATATTGCTTTCTGGAATATCTGTATGTTTTCTTTGGGGTGGGGGGGGGGGTGGGAATTGGTTGGTCTCGAGACAAGACGCCGGCCTCTAGACAGAGAGGTTGTGGGTTCAAATTCCGGCTACACCGGTTGGGATTTTTATTTATGATTTCTCTTTGCGACAACCACCCCTGGTCTCAGCAGCGAGGCCCGGCTTAAAATGTCAATTACACATCGACGGAAAAAAATATGAGTACCTCCAAAGTCGGAGTTATATGCCTGTGTGGCGAGGGACCCCTGTGCACATGGCTGCCAGGGAAAAAATGGATTAACACGCAAAATTCAGTTCCTAGTTTCTTGGGACTTCGTCAGAGGTAAAAGCTGGCGAACGAAAAAAAATATCTATATGTTTTCTTGTATCCCTCTATCATTCTTACAAGGATAATATGTGTTTGCATGTATTGTCTGCATTCCTGCAGGTTAAGATTAGCCTAATACCAGATCGAGTTGTGTCCTCTTTGGTCACTATAACGCTGTCTGTGATCACAGGTCTACAACGATATCCCTAAGCCTGCTATAGAGGTGTTTTTCACGAAAACAGCACAATACTTGTGACGTCTTGAGTTAAAGACGGCTGAGTTCATTTTACCCGCAATGCCCTTGCTTGTAATGTGGAAACGTCACAACTGTTGGTCGGTGGGCAGGCTCTGTGATGTCGGTGACGTCGGATAATAAAACTTGATCAAATAAATGGAAAAAAAAAAAGAAAAAAAGCAAAGAACGGAATAAAGAGGCATTCCTTAGGTCATAGGAAAACTTTGAAAGCTGAGTCGGATGTACGTTTTTGTAGTAATAGTGGCATTAGAAGTAGCAGTAAAAGTAGTAGTAGTAGTAGTAGTAGTAGTAGTAGTAGTAACAGTTTTAATAGTAACAGTAGCTAAAGTAGTAGTAGTGGTGGTAGTAGTAGCAGTAGAAGTAGTAGTAGCAGTAGTAACAGTTTTAATAGTAACAGTAGCTAAAGTAGTAGTAGTGGTGGTAGTAGTAGCTGTAGTAGTAGTAGTAGTGGTAGTAGTAGCAGTTTTAATAGTAACAGTAGCTAAAGTAGTAGTAGTGGTGGTAGTAGTAGCAGTTTTAATGGTAACAGTAGCTAAAGTAGTAGTAGTGGTGGTAGTAGTAGCAGTTTTAATAGTAACAGTAGCTAAAGTAGTAGTAGTGGTGGTAGTAGTAGCAGTTTTAATAGTAACAGTAGCTAAAGTAGTAGTAGTGGTGGTAGTAGTAGCAGTTTTAATAGTAACAGTAGCTAAAGTAGTAGTAGTAGTGGTAGTAGTAGCAGTTTTAATAGTAACAGTAGCTAAAGTAGTAGTAGTGGTGGTAGTAGTAGCAGTAGAAGTAGTAGTAGCAGTAGTAACAGTTTTAATAGTAACAGTAGCTAAAGTAGTAGTAGTGGTGGTAGTAGTAGCTGTAGTAGTAGTAGTAGTAGTAGTAGCAGCAGTTTTAATAATAACAGTAGATATAGTAGCAGTAGTGGTAGTAGTAGCTGTAGTAGTAGTAGTTGCTGTAATAGTAATAGTAGTAGTGGTGGTATTAGCAGTAGTATTAGTAGTAGTAGTAGTAAAAGTAGTAGTTGTTGTTGTAGTATTAGTGGTATTATCTGTAGTAGTAGTAGCTGTTGTAGTAGTGTAGTAGTAGTATCTGTAATAGTAATAGCAGTAGTAGTAGTTGTAGTAGTAATAGCAGCTGTGGTATTTGTCGTAATTGCTCTAGTAGTAGTAGTAGCAGCAGCAGTAGTTGTAGTAGTAGTAGCTGTAGTAATATTAGATGTTGCTCTAGTAGCTGTATTAGTAGCTCTAGTAGTAGTAGTGACTGTAGTAGATATATCAGTAGTAGTAGTAGCTGTCGGGGCCCGAAAGGGGAGTAAAGTATAGCGGCCCTGTACCCTACCAGGCATGTTCGTAAGAGGCGAGAAAGGAGGGTTGGGAATGGGAAAGGGTTATCCCATACTGTAAAAAAAAAAAAACGTAAGCCGTAAAAACTTCACAAACATGGACAAGTCAAAGAGAGAAGGATGGAAATGGCAGGACAAAATCATTAACATAGAATTATGGAAATGCACCAGTCAAATACCAGTGGATAAAGAGATACAGCGAAGACGATGGTGCTGGATAGGACACACACTACGGAAGCCAACTGAGAGTATTACACAACATGCCCTTTTTTGGAATCCCCAGGGGAAAAGACAAAGAGGAAGAGTAAGGAATTTTTTAGATGACAGATAGAAGCAGAGATGAAGATGATGGGGAAGACATGGAATGATCTTAAAAGGTTGGCAAAAAACAGAATGACTTGGAAAGTGATTGTCGAAGACCTATGCTCCACTGGGAGCTAAAAAGGTAGAAGAGGAAGAAGAGGTAGTAGCAGTAATAGTAGTAGTAGTAGTAGTAGTAGTAGTAGTAGTAGTTCTAGTAGTAGTAGTAGTAGTAGTAGTAGTAGTTCTAGTAGTAGTAGTTCTAGTAGTAGTAGTAGTAGTAGTAGTAGTAGTAGTAGTAGTAGTAGTAGTAATAGTAGTAGCAGTAGTAGTTCTAGTAGTAGTATCTGTACTAGTTTTAACTGTAGCTTTAGTAGTTAATTGTTGCTGTAGCTTTAGTAGTAGCTTTAGCAGTTGTAGCTGTAGTAGTATTAGTAGTCGCTTTAGTGGTAATAGTTGTAGCTGTAATAGTAGTAGTAGTAGTAATAGCTTTAGTAGTAGAAGTAGTAGCAGTAGCTATAGCAGCAGTAGTAAGCAACAACAAAGAACACGTAAAGTTCACGTACACGTACTCATGTACGATTTATATTTTGCCACGACCATAGGCACACATTTATGAGTGGCGTCAGTACCTCGAGAGACCGCCCCAAACTCTCGGAGGATATCGCTAAGAGGAAGAGTATGTGTTTATTTAAAAAAAAAAACCCAGAAAGCTCTTACTATCGTTTAGATCGCATACTCATTAAAAGACAGTCTGTTGTAAGAATCTACCCATTAAAATATATTTAACACTTTACTTACGAACATCTATATTAAAGGACACTTCTGTAAATAGACACGAGAGAAAGAGATTATAAGTGAATGAAGATATTAGAGAAGAAATATAAATAACACTTTACATGTCCATATTTGATCATTATCTTAAAATTCTCCTCGTGTTGACGATATGACTGCTAATATCGTATCTCACCATGTCCATGTGATGAAACTATATCTTTATTTACTCTGATTATATATTTTAGCTGCATCTCTTTACTTAAGTATGGACAATGTTTATTTTTAGTAATAGGGGAAATTGTGACGTCAGGGATTTAAGGAAAATAAATTTATTTTGCAGGAAGTATAAAGGAAGATATAAATGTAATTTTACATTTCACTTACTGCTACCCATCTCAATATATTGTACTGGTAATATATAGGCGATGTATCAGAAAGGAGCGGTTGAGATCATTGTGACGCATGAAAGGGTAGTGATGAAAAGAAATGTTGAAAGAACGAGATCAAATTAACAGCTTAAAAATGTGGTATTCGGTATTCTAGTAAGGCATCAGCTGAATCAATAAACAACTGTTGAGATAGAACGTTGCGGACTGAAATATCACAGACATCAGTAAGGGGACGGTAGTTGATGATGATCATTGATATATGTTGGGTGGGTGGGGCGGGGGGAAGAAAGGGGTGGTTATAGAAGTCTCCGGTATCACTGCACACGAATTAAAATCCATAATTGCTCAACCGCCCGTGCCAGTGGAATCATCTGAATTAAATATCGTATCTATCAAACAAAGAAAGGTAGCTGTAGTCCCCATCACAGTAGCCTCAGCACACAGGGGGCATCGGCAGCCTATTTGGGAAAACCACCCGACAGGGTTATCGATGTTCGGACAACCCGTGTTCGATTCCCGCTGGGAGCAGTGTGAGTTGTACTCGTGGTTGGAAAAAGAAAATACCCCCACGGTCGACCCACCAGAAATGGGTATCAGGGTATTACTCTGGGAAAGTGAGGAATATCGCATCGCGAGTTTCGATGCTTGAGGCGACACTATCCAGAAGTCTCCGAACACTACTGGATAGGCGGCCCAGCACATACGGGTGAAAACTCGCGCGTGCTATGTCGCCGATTCAAGCTTCGTACTTTACCTTGACCTTTACTTTACACGGGCTGGTTAGTCCAGAGGTAGGGCGTCAGCCTCATGACAGGGAGCATTCGGGTTCAAAGCCGACCAGAAGCGGTAGTGATTTTACAAAAATAGGAAAAATGAATCCGTGGTTTCTTTATGACGTTACCCTCTCCTGTTCTCTTGGGCAGTGAGACCCGATGTCCGGCCCTCTTAGATAACGGCAATAAACAGGAAATCCCGTGTGTACTGGCGCGTGTTAAAGATTCATTGGCAGTTAAAATCGAAGAGAGTTGGCTACAAATATGGCCGCTGCCCTGGTAAAATTGTCGACAAAAATCTGCCCACACCGGAGATCCCAGCCCGTGCTACGGAGTTCGTGCACGTGGGCCAGGATTCTCCACGAATTTTCTTGAGGTCCCGGAGGGGCATATCGGAGCACCTATGGATTTGTCGGGTGTGCAGTGTTGATGATCCTAACCAGAGACATTAATATATGATGCTAAGAGTTGTGAGGAGCAGCAGATTATTATTCCTGGGACATATATGTTGTTTTTGCTGTTGTTTGCCCGCACCGCTACAGTGTGATATTATGTGTCTGTGTGATCGTTAACGTTGCTATAGTCTTGAAGTAGATCGTCTCCTGATATAAGTATAAGTTAGCGGAAGTAAATGTAGTGGTAACATGCGTATGATTGGATGGGATCTTACTACTCTTCCTTCCTTCCTTCCTTCCTTCCTTCCTTCCTTCCTTCCTTCCTTCCTTCCTTCCTTCCTTCCTTCCTTCCTTCCTTCCTTCCTTCCTTTCTTCCTTCCTTCCTTCCTTCCTTCCTTCCTTCCTTCCTTCCTTCCTTCCTTCCTTCCTTCCTTCCTTCCTTCCTTTCTTCCTTTCTATCTATCTATCTATCTTTCTTTCTTTCTTTCATTCCTTCCTTCCTAATTTGCCTTTAGGCGTCCAGGGGAGATGTATTTCTCTGTTTCTCTCTATTCTATTGGTTTCTTCTGCTGTTTAATCTCTGAGTGTTTCTAGTAATCCGTTTATCCACCTTTTTCTTGGTCGGACTCTTGGTCTGGTGTTCTTGTAGCGTTTAGTGGTAACTCGTTGTATTAGATTTAGTTCATTATGTCTTATCACACGCCTGAACCACTTGATCTGGTGGGTCTAGTTCTCAAAGAAAATATAAATCAAACACAGGAACTGCCAATCATTGGATTACAGTCGAAAGGTTGAGTCTGGGTGGGTCAGGAACAACCTAACGAAGACATTATAGAATTATTTTCATATTTAATTTGTTATATACTCGAACTATATTTAAAATATATGTATTAACAGAGCTCTGTATGTAAGGTATCAGATGTTATTTAATTATATATTGAGATAATTAAGTACAACTCAGCACTGTATGTAAGGTATCAGGTGTTATATAGCTGTATATTGAGATTGTTAAGTACAACCCAACTCTTATGTATGGCGTCACATGTTATATAACTTTATATTGAGAGATGTTATATAACTTTATATTGAGATAATTAAGTACAATACAACTCTGTATGTAAGGTAACATATGTTATATAACTTTATATTGAAATAATTAAGTACAACCCAACTGTTTTTAAGGAACAACGCACTAATTAGTACCTCATGAACCAAAAATTGCACATAAAGCAGCAACGATAACTCTCCATGTCTAAAGGTTCACTGTTAAGTTTTATAGTTCTCGTTTCAATAGCAATAGATGTTTTACATTAACGGCTTTCTACGCCTTGAATCATCCGTCCACAGCAAGCATGAAGAAAACAAAATCCTTAGCCGTGTACCAGTACAAGGCACGTTACTTATTTTTCTATTGAATAAAGTATTCGATTATGATATTACTTTGCGTTAACTTCTTCTTCTTCTTTCCTTCCTCGTTTGCCTTTTAGCTTCCAGGAGAGATATAATTTGCGGTCTTTTGCTCTTCTGTTGACTTCATCTGCTGTTATGTTTCCTAGTGCTTCTAATATTCCATCAATAGATCTTTTTCGTGGTCGACACTTGGATCTGTGTTTTCGCAAAGCTGATTGAAGGCTCGTTGTGTTTGCGGTAACGATATGATATAATCATTGCATCTGGTGTCAAATGTCACGTTTTCCAGGCTGAAGCAGCGATGACAAGTTTATTTTGGTAAATTGTTTCAATTATTTATTTCCTTGTGAATTGTTTCCTACAATCATAAAGATCTACACAAAATACTGAAGGAAATGAACATGACAAGCAAAAAATATGGATTAGATATGAATATTAAAAAGACTAAAACGATTATCGTAAACAAAGAAAATACTCAAAAATTAACAAGTGGATATCAAAGTTGAAGGAATAGACCTGGAGACAGTTCAGAGCTATTGCTTTGGACATACTATAACCTGTCATGGAAAATGTAAAGCAGAAATAAAGAAAAGAGTAGGAATAGCAAAAAGTAATTTTAATGCCATAAAAACATACTAACATCAAAACAAATAACACTAGGGCTGAAACTAAGAAGAGCAAAATGTTATATCTTCTCAAACATTCCTATATGGTGCAGAAACATGGACATTAGACAAGAAAACTGAACACAAAATTGAAGCATTCGAATTGTGGATTTATAGAAGAATAGAGAGAATTAGATGGAAAGAGAAGAAAACAAACTATGGAGTCTTAAAACAAATAAAAATGAACAAAGAGAACTACTAAACACAATTTAAACAAGATAACTGAGATTTTTCGGGCATGTTAAAATACACAGCAGTCTACTAAAAGTAACATTGGAAGGAAAAATACAAGGTAAAAGTGGCAAAGGCAGACCTAGACTACCATGGACGGGTAACATCAAAAGATGGACAAATCACCCTATAACAACCTGCACTACCAAAGCAAGAGACAGAGCGGAATGGCGCTCCTTGGTAACCAACCTTCGATGCGGAGATGGCACTCGTTGATGATGAACTATTTAATAGTTTAATTACTTCAACTCTCTGTTTTTTCTTCCTTTTCGGCCTCTTGTCATTACCGTTTTTCCCCAATAATATTAACGTTTTCTTTAACATTCCCTTCATCTCTAACGGTGTTTTCCCTGCTTCTTCTACTTCTACTCCCATATATTTCTCTGCGATTAGATTCATCCGTCAGAGAGTAGCAAATACTCGTTTGAGGACAGCAAGACCTTATTTGAGCAAGAGAAAATGTTGTTTTAACTTTAGAACTGTATGGACTTTTATAGAACAGGAAAAGTGGGGACGTTTATAGAACAATAGAAACAGTGGGGACTTTTATAGAACAATAGGAACAGTGAGGACTTTTATAGAACAACAGAAACAGTGAGGACTTTTATAGAACAACAGAAACAGTGAGGACTTTTATAGAACAATAGGAACAGTGGGGACTTTTATAGAACAACAGAAACAGTGAGGACTTTTATAGAACAACAGAAACAGTGAGGACTTTTATAGAACAATAGGAACAGTGGGGACTTTTATAGAACAACAGAAACAGTGAGGACTTTTATAGAACAATAAAAACAGTGGGAACCTGTAACAGAACAATAAGAACAGTGGGAACCTGTAATAGAACAATAGGAACAGTGGGAACCTGTAATAGAACAATAGGAACAGTGGGGACTTTTAATAGAACAGAATATGGTATTTGATTTTCACTGTTGTTTACGTTTATCAGCTTTATTTCTAATGAGATGTCCTGAAGGACTGAGCTTTGAGTGAATGTATTTTTTTGTTTCGCTTTTTCACACCGGTACGCGCATGCTCAGATGCCCTTCGCCATGCAGGCAGGTATTCTGCGACTTCTCAGCTACTCTCATTGGTAGTCTATTATTTGTTTATGGTGTAAAGTAAAACAAAGTAAAGAGCCTCGTCCTTTAGGGAATATGGTGTTAGTGACCATAAATTTTACAGACCTTCGACACATGATTTTTGGGGTAATGTGGTCGGTATTACGCCCGTGCCGCTTTACTTTCCCAGAAAAAATCCGGTACCCATATAAGGCTGGGTGAACCCGGAAGCCGTCGGTTGGGATCGAACCTAATCTCTTGTCCTTTGTAGTCCAGTTCACTAACCACTGAGCTATCGCGGCTCCCATTGTTTATGGTGTATACTACCAAAAGCTTTGGTGTAGTCTATGAAACAGGCAAGAGTATTGGTTTGTTTACTTCTGTGTGCTTTTCGATTGATGTCGTCATGCAGCATATGGCTTCTTTTGTCCCACTGTTTTCCTAAATTCAAATTAGTATTCTTCTAATTCAATATTTATTTTATTCTGAATTATTGCTTTTATAACTTTTAACAATATTTTTGTTACATGGCTCATTAGGCTTCTTTTTCTAAATTCCCTGCATTCAACTGCACCTTAATGTGTTCATTAACTTCAACAAACTGCCTAGGTCTTCATTACTTTCAACAAACTGCCTATGATTTCATTAACTTCAACAAACTCTCTAGGTGTCCATTACCTTCAACAAACTACTTAGATGTCCATTAGCTTCAACAAACTGTCTAGGTACTTACTACCACCAACATACTGTCTTGGTGTGCATTACCATCAATAAACTGCCTAGGTGTCCACTACCTTCAACAAACTACCTGTGTGCTCATTACCTTCAACAAACTACATGTGTGCTCATTATCTTGAACAAACTACCTGTGTGCTCATTATCTTGAACAAATTACCTGTGTGCTCATTACCTTCAACAAACTACCTGTGTGCTCATTACCTTCAACAAACTACCTGTGTGCTCATTACCTTCAACAAACTACCTGTGTGCTCATTACCTTCAACAAACTACCTGTGTGCTCATTACCTTCAACAAACTACCTGTGTGCTCATTACCTTCAACAAACTACCTGTGTGCTCATTACGATCAAACGACCTCTGAATTCCTTACCTTCAACAAACTACCTGTGTGCTCATTACGATCAAACGACCTCTGAATTCATTACCTTCAACAAACTACCTGTGTGCTCATTACGATCAAACGGCCTCTGAATTCCTTACCTTCAACAAACTACCTGTGTGCTCATTACGATCAAACGACCTCTGAATTCCTTACCTTCAACAAACTACCTGTGTGCTCATTACGATCAAACGACCTCTGAATTCATTACCTTCAACAAACTACCTGTGTGCTCATTACGATCAAACGGCCTCTGAATTCCTTACCTTCAACAAACTACCTGTGTGCTCATTACGATCAAACGACCTCTGAATTCCTTACCTTCAACAAACTGCCTAGGTGTCCATTACCTTCAATAATCTGCCTAGTATTGCATATTCTCTCTCTACCTTTTTAAAAACGAGTTCTAGGATTTCATAAACTACCAAAAGATTCCAGAGACTTCATGTAACAACCAATGAATCCATAGACAATACCTGACAGTCAGAACGCTCCATAGATCAATACAATGTTAAGAATCTTTGATCTATGGTCGTCTAGACGGGGATTTGCTATTGTATAGTATGTTCTCTTCTCGATCACGTAAAAAGTCCAAAGTTGATTTCGAGCTTGGGCTTTTTGAAGAGGCTAAATCTATGAGATTAGTTCGTTGAAAGACTGACAATTTATTACTAGGCTATAAGTATGTGTTGAAGCTTTGCAACTTGCTATGGTAGAGGGCGCTGTCCTAGGCAGCATATTCGTGACATAGAAGATTACAGAGATAAGCTGATAGCATCGATTTGATTTGATAAAGGGCAGCTTTCTGCTTGAAGGTCGCAAGTGCTGGTTGTAATTATATTAAAAGGTGGTTCATATTAATATATTCAAACACAGCTTACGTGATATAAGACTCCAGTATAGAAATATAGTCGAGCTATTCATAAAAAAAAAACTATGTGCTACATTTCGGAGTAGACTCCGATCCACAGCTCGCAGATTATGCCTCGAAAGCTTTAAAATAAATATTAAAAAAAAAAAGTAAAGTACCCCTGTCACGCCAAGTGGCGTATAGGGAAATAATGTGTTAGTGACCCTATATTTTACAGACCTTCAGCACATGATTTTTGGGGTAATGTGGTCGGAATTACGCCCGTGCCGCTTTATTTTCCCAGAAAAAAATCCGGTACCCATTTAAGGCTGGGTGAACCCGGAAGCCGCCGGTCGGGATCGAACCCTACCCCTTGTCCTTTGTAGTCCAGTTCACTAACCACTGAGCTATCGCGGCTCCCTTTAAAATAATAATATTAATAATAATAATAATATATAATATATAATATAAATATATAATTAATAATAATATTTGCCATACTTTGTTATGTATGGATGAAATGGCGTTAGTACCCATATTTTTCCTTGAACCTCAACATATTTATGAATGATTGGTTTCTATTACGCAACGTTGCATACCTTTCTGGAAAAAAAAATAGAAAAAGAACAAGATAGTTCTGGTAAACAATTTCAGTTTTATCAAAACTCAAAGCCACATTAGTCACACAAGAGTCGCTGTATCTAAGAAATCGCATATTGCGATCACATCAACAGTAGTCGAACTTTGCTGACGTAGCAGCTTTGAAAGGTCCACCCAAGTAACCATTCTATTCTATTCAAGGAGACTGTTTGATTGCAATCAGACAGTTCCCATATCCGCTCCACCACTTTTCATATTCTCCAAAAGGCATTGGTAATTTCTATGAACCAGATGTGGTCGATGATTCCAAACGACTTTAGTCGCCTCTAGCGACAAGCGGGGCAGGTACCAGAGGTTTTGTTTTTCTCTCCCATCACGGTGGAGGCTCGCCACGCCGGCGAAACAGGCAACTCATTGTCTGGCATACATTGAACACTGAAAGGTGGAAATCATTGACCTCATCCGTCAACTCATTGTCTGGCATACATTGAACACTGAAAGGTGGAAATCATTGACCTCATCCGTCAACTCATTGTCTGGCATACATTGAACACTGAAAGGTGGAAATCATTGACCTCATCCGTCAACTCATTGTCTGGCATACATTGAACACTGAAAGGTGGAAATCATTGACCTCATCCGTCAACTCATTGTCTGGCATACATTGAACACTGAAAGGTGGAGATCATTGACCTCATCCGTCAACTCATTGTCTGGCATACATTAAACACTGAAAGGTGGAAATCATTGACCTCATCCGTCAACTCATTGTCTGGCATACATTGAACACTGAAAGGTGGAAATCATTGACCTCATCCGTCAACTCATTGTCTGGCATACATTGAACACTGAAAGGTGGAAATCATTGACCTCATCCGTCAACTCATTGTCTGGCATACATTGAACACTGAAAGGTGGAAATCATTGACCTCATCCGTCAGCTCATTGTCTGGCATACACTGAACACTGAAAGGTGGAAGTCATTGACCTCATCCGTCAACTCATTGTCTGGTCAACTTGGAGACCCGTCAATAGGGATGTTTCATCATCATCATGTGCCAAATAGATTGGCGTAGGCGATCATGTCCCTCCACAATCTTCTATCTATAGTGCATGGCATCAGTTCTGTTGTTGACTGTTTTCCATGTCATGACACCAAGCTATCCAGTATTTTCTCTCTTTGTCTTCCGCGATCTCTCTTTCCCTGTATATTGCCAGTTATAACCAAGTATTCCAACTTTCCTCTTTTCATGATGTGCCAGAAAAATATTGATTGTTTCTTTTTGATGTTTCTTACGAGATCCCTTTTTGTGTTTGCCTCTTTGAGAATGTCTTCGTTGGTCTCTTTAGCTGTCCAGGGAATTTTCAACATTTTTCTGAGAAATCCCATTTCTGTGGTCTCTAATCATCTTTTCACTTGCATGTTTACTGTCCATGATTCGCTTCTATATGTCAGAATTGGTTCTATATAGGACCGATAAACTCTCTTTCTCACTTCTGTTGACATAGATTTGCTGCATAGGACGTTTTTTATTTTCTGAAATGCTATTTTGGCCCGAGCTATTCTGTTTGTTTTTTTTTAAATTTATATGGTGCATCTTCCATCTGGTGTTATTATTATACCCAAGTATTTGACCCGTTTCACTGTTTTGATATTTGTCCTGTATATTTTTATGCTGATTGATGGTGATTGTTTTTTCTATATGACCATTATCTCTGTTGTTGACCTATCTTGCTTTAGAGATGTTTATTGTGAACAATGTTTCTGACGTCGTTATATATTATAGTGTTATTCTCTATGGACATTAAATAAAAATCAAATTTAAGGATTGCTTCTATGTCATGAAGCGTAAAAGGCGTGTGCTAATAGTTTTCTTTTACTATAGCTTGTTTCATAACTCGTGCCCAACTTTAAAAATCGATAGCTTTTTAACCGCTTGTTGTAAGATATTAACAATTTGCATGTAAAGTTATAATGATTAGAACCCAACAGGGAATTAATTTCATTAAAAAAAACCATTTGGTTATTATTGTTGCTTATTTGATTTATATAAATTTATAACGACCCATTGATGTAGTCAAAACTTAATGTTTACAGTATTTTAAGTTAAAAATAGCGAGTACAAATCCATACACGATAAAATTGACGCGTTTGCACGCCTTCACGTGGTTTTTTGACACAATTAGACACTTGTAAAAAACACGACAAATTGTGTGTTCCATTTCCGTTCATTCATAGGTGTAGACGTGGAACGGTAACATTTATCATGAGTCTTAAAATGAAATTCTGCAGTTTACAAAACATCGCAATAAAAATGTATGACTATTTTTGCAAAGAGGCTAAACGAGGAAGATTATTTCATTATTTAGAAAACCCTGAGAATAGGACAAGACACATTTTGGATTTATCTAAACGGTCATTTAATCGCTGAATTCAAGCACGTGACCGTCAATGTTCCAAATATACAAAATCACAAGGAAGAGCAAAAATGTTGGATAATTTCGACAGTGAACTTATTAGAAGTGAAATTTGCAAAATGTTGGGTATGAATGAAACTGTTACAATAAGAAAATTAAAAATTTCGCTGAAAAAGAACAACAGTATTGAAATATCAAAGTCGACATTATGGTGGAATGTGAGAGCTGCAGGCTTTACATTCAGAAAGTATTCCAATGGACGAAACATCATCTGTGAGAAGCCACATATAGTAGTCATGAGAAGCAAGTACTTACGTGAAGTAAAAGAGGTGCGCAAGTAAGGTTATGATATTGTGTACTTGGATGAAACATGGATCAATGCTCACCACACTGACCAAAGGGAATGGCAGTCATCAGATGGAAAGATTAAGAGATTAATACCTAGCAGCAAAGGACAGCGCTTGATAATTGCTCATGCAGGTAGTCGACAACATGGACTAATACAGAATGCAGAGCTCATTTTTCTTTCAAAATCCATAGACAATCGGGATTATCACTCTGAGATGAATGGTCACATATTTAGACATTGGATTGAAAATTCTGTTCTCCCATCACTAGATCGACCATCTTGCCTAATAATGGACAATGCAGCGTACCACAACATAAAACATTGTTGCACTTGAAGATAAAGTCCCGACGTCATCCAGTACAAAAGATGCTATTAAGATATGGCTCACAAAGGAGCACATACAATTTAATAACATGTACTTAAAACCTGAATCACTATCTCTAGTAAAGCAAAAACAAAGGACAAAGATTTTTCAAATAGATAAGATTATCCAAGAGCACGGTCATATAAGTTTGAGGCTGCCACCTTACCATGCTCATTTAAAATAGAACTAATCTGGGCAAAATTAAAAGGACAAGTGGCACATGAAAATACAACATTCAAAATATGCGATGTAAAGACTCTTGCTAATCTCGCGTTATTAAATATAGACAAAGAGTATTGAGCTAAATGTGAAGACCACGTCTTAAAACAGGAAGAGGAATATTGGAAAAATGATGGTTTGTGGAATATTCAACCCCAAACAGTTATTAATCTTTTAGACTCGTCTGATTCAGAATGAAAGTATATAGCCCCCACAATGTTGGCCCCTATATTACCTTAAATTAGTTCAACAAACGGTCCTTTTCAGGACCACACAACTATGAAAATTGGATATACAGGTATACCTTGATATTATCGTCCGTCCTCGAACTGAGAAGACAATAATTCTCCTGGTGTTTTTCCTTATTCAGTTATTTCCCCATTACGGCCACGCCTTTACCTAGTGAAAATTAAACATAGACCAGCAACTACGGTAATTTCTATTATTTAGGGGTTCACAATTTACAATTTTGACAAACATCAAAGAAATTCGCCGCTTTAAGAAAACTGCAGCTGCAAGATATTTGTTAAATATACATTTAAAGGGTCTTTTGCATTCTAATAACATTTGGAAAATTTCAACAGGATTTAACAAACGGTTTCTGAGCAATAGCGTTTTGAAATTGGGCAAGTGATTTGAAACGAGCTATAGTGACACATTCATGGTTGACGTGGTCGGTACCACTCTATGCCACCATATACTTGTTTTACCATTAAGAAACTTCTAGTACCCATTCTCATAGCTGGTCGAACCCAAAATCCGTGTAGATCTGATAACACAGCAACTCGTCCGGTCGGAAAACTCAACCCGGACCTGTTTGGTCTATAGCAAATTCCTGTGAGATCGGGGTTTCTCCCGTTCAATGATCTCGTTTCATACTTTGCAATCATTCCCTATCTGCCACAGGTTAAGGATTATGTTTAACATTGATAGCGATCCGAACACCTCGTGGCGACTGCACTAGACAAGAGGCCTTTTTTTTTTCCTTCGGTCCTACAATTCCTCCCTCCCCCCGGACAGACCCCAGTAATAAAAAAAATGCAATAAAGATAGTTTTTTTTAAACATCGATAGCAGTAGAAACGAGGTGTCACAGCGGCTGCGTGTAGCTAGTTTTTTTTTTTTCTGACTCGGCTCTTGCTGACGTGTTTAAATGATTTATGCGTCTCATCATCATCATCGAGTGCCGTCTCCGCATCGACGGTTGGCTACCATGGAGCGCCATTCTACTCTGTCTCTTGCTTTGATAGTGCAGATTGTCATAGGATGACTTGTCCATCTTTTGATGTTACTCGTCCATGTTAGTCTTGGTCTGCCTCTGCCTCTTTTACCTTGTATTTTCCCGTCAACTATTACTTTTATTATGCTGTTGTGTCTTTTAACATGCCCCCAAAATTTCGTTTATCTTGTTCTAATTTTGTATAGTGGTTCTCTTTTCACTTTTAGTTGTTTTATATCTTCATCGTTTGTTTTCTTTTCTTTCCATCCAGTTCTATCTATTCTTCCATAAATCCACGTTTCAAAGGCTTCAATTTTATGTTCTGTTTTCTTGTCTAATGCCCATGTTTCTGCACCATACAGGAATGTTGAGAAGATGTAACATTTTGTTGTTTTTAGTTATAGTCCTAGTTTTATTTGTTTTGAAGTTAGTATATTTTTCATGGCATTAAAATTACTTTTTGCCATACCTATTCTTTTGTTTATTTCAGTTATACATTTTCCATCACTGGTTATAGTATGTTCCAGGTAGTTGTAGCTCTGAAATGTCTCCAGATGTATTCCTTCAACTTTTATATACTTTATACGAGTCTAGTTGTGAAATAATGTGCTGCTATTCCCCGTTGTAGTTATGTTTACTTCTGACGAGCGGATGGACTGTGAAGTTTATCGATATTACAGTGGAATATTATTTATTTTTATATGTCTACGTGTTTAACCTGTCATCGATGGGCCATCGTTTGTTTGCTGTTCGACAGGCAAACATCTATTTTGACAACAAAAGCTCCTACCGGCAACGTCCATACCGAATGTACAAAGTCTGTGACGGTAGATGGGGCGGAAGAATCAGAAATGATCAACAGCATAGAAGTCGATAACAGTATATTGTGTGGTACACAATAGGCATATTCAAGGCATGAAAGTCAAATACTGCTGACTACCGTGAAAGAGATTGGAACCTTATTATGTAATACTCCAAAGAAATCCAGGAAAAAAGAAAAGAAATACCCACCTATCAGTAAATGTTTTATTCTTTCTACGCGGACGCTTCTGTTATAAAGCCATTCTATTATGCAGCTACTACCCCTGTATTTTATAATCGTCTGTTAAACATGCTAGTCATGTACCAATATTTTTATTACTGGTTCAGTTAAAGCCTGACTTAGAACTAGGATCACAGGCTCGCCAAACAAGCGAGCTAATCATTTTACCACTGAACCACCGCAAATGTTTACTTTCACATTTGCCTTCTTTATTTCTTATCTCTGATCGTTATTCTTGCCTTTACAAAACCATCTATATTCTCATCAACAACTGGTCTGTTAGCGTTGACACGTATCATTTCTCATAGCTTTTCCAATCTGCAGATTGATTTGACTCGTGTTTTTCAATTTCCCAATGATAAGCCATTTTTATTGACTTTGTGGTGGCGTTACAAACGATTGCTTTGCGACAACGGTCTTAAAACTTTGCACACGTTTGCGTTGTTCATCAGAGTACACAATTTTTACGGGTTGATAATGCGGATGCTACATACTGGGCATAACAACAGTAATAATAATAGTAGTATCACATGAACTGCATAAGAAGAGACATTTTCAAATTACTTCAAACGTAATGAAATCCTAGTGTGATGCTGACCAACTAGGTAATTCAATGAGATACTTGCGTGATGCTGACCAACTAAGTAATTTAATGAGATCCTTTGTGTGATACTGACCAGCTAAATAATATAATGAAATCCTAGCGTAATACTGACCAGCTAAATAATATAATGAGATCCTAGTGTGATACTGACCAGCTAAATAATATAATGAGATCCTAGTGTGATACTGACCAGCTAAATAATATAATGAGATCCTAGCGTGATACTGACTAATGAAATAATTTAATGAGATCCTAGTGTGATACTGACCAGCTAAATAATATAATGAGATCCTAGTGTGATACTGACTAATGAAATAATTTAATGAGATCCTAGTGTGATACTGACCAGCTAAAAAATATAATGAGATCCTAGCGTGATACTGACTAATGAAATAATTTAATGAGATCCTAGTGTGATACTGACTAATGAAATAATTTAATGAGATCTTAGTGTGATACTGACCAGCTAAATAATATAATGAGGTCCTAGCGTGATACTGACTAATGAAATAATTTAATGAGATCTTAGTGTGATACTGACTAATGAAATAATTTATTGAGATCCTAGTGTGATACTGACTAATGAAATAATTTAATGAGATCTTAGTGTGATACTGACTAATGAAATAATTTAATGAGATCCTAGTGTGACTCTGACTAATGAAATAATTTAATTAGATCCTATTTTGATACTGACTAATGAAATAATTTAATGAGATCCTAGTGTGATTCTGACCAGCTAAATATTATAATGAGATCCTAGTGTGATTCTGACTAATGAAATAATTTAATGAGATCCTAGTGTGATTCTGACTAATGAAATAATTTAATGAGATCCTATTTTGATACTCACTAATTAAATAATTTAATGAGATCCTAGTGTGATAATGACCAACTAAATAATATAATGAGATCCTAGTGTGATTCTGGCCAACTGAATAATTTAATGAGATCCTAGTGTGATATTGACCAGCTAAATACTATAATGAGATCCTAGTGTGATTCTGACTAATGAAATAATTTAATGAGATCCTAGTGTGATTCTGACTAATGAAATAATATAATGAGATCCTATTTTGATACTCACTAATTAAATAATTTAATGAGATCCTAGTGTGATACTGGCCAACTAAATAATATAATGAGATCCTAGTGTGATTCTGGCCAACTAAATAATTTAATGAGATCCTAGTGTGATACTGACTAATGAAATAATTTAATGAGATCATAGTGTGATGCTAACGAACTAAATAATTTAATGAGACTCTAGTGTGATGCTAACGAATTAAATAATTTAATGAGACCCTAGTGTGATGCTAACGAACTAAATAATTTAATGAGATCCTAGTGTGATGCTAACGAACTATATAATTTAATGAGACCCTAGTGTGATGCTAACAAACTAAATAATTTAATGAGACCCTAGTGTGATGCTAACGAACTAAATAATTTAATGAGACTCTAGTGTGATGCTAACGAACTAAATAATTTAATGAGACCCTAGTGTGATTCTGACCAATTAAATTATTCAATGAGACCCTAGTGTGATGCTAACGAACTAAATAATTTAATGAGATCCTAGTGTGATGCTAACGAACTAAATAATTTAATGAGACCCCAGTGTGATGCTAACAAACTAAATAATTTAATGAGACCCTAGTGTGATGCTAACGAACTAAATAATTTAGTGAGACCCTAGTGTGATGCTAACGAACTAAATAACTTAATGAGACCCTAGTGTGATGCTTACAAACTTAATAATTTAATGAGACCCTAGTGTGATGCTAACGAACTTAATAATTTAATGAGACCCCAGTGTGATGCTAACGAACTAAATAACTTAATGAGACCCTAGTGTGATGCTAACGAACTAAATAATTTAATGAGACCCTAGTGTGATGCTTACATACTTAATAATTTAATGAGACCCTAGTGTGATGCTAACGAACTTAATAATTTAATGAGACCCTAGTGTGATGCTAACAAACTTAATAATTTAATGAGACCCTAGTGTGATGCTAACAAACTTAATAATTTAATGAGACCCTAGTGTGATGCTAACGAACTTAATAATTTAATGAGACCCTAGTGTGATGCTAACGAACTTAATAATTTAATGAGACCCTAGTGTGATGCTAACAAACTTAATAATTTAATGAGACCCTAGTGTGATGCTAACAAACTTAATAATTTAATGAGACCCTAGTGTGATGCTAACAAACTTAATAATTTAATGAGACCCTAGTGTGATGCTAACGAACTTAATAATTTAATGAGACCCTAGTGTGATGCTAACAAACTTAATAATTTAATGAGACCCTAGTGTGATGCTAACGAACTTAATAATTTAATGAGACCCCAGTGTGATGCTAACAAACTTAATAATTTAATGAGACCCCAGTGTGATGCTAACAAACTTAATAATTTAATGAGACCCTAATTCGACCAACTAAAATATTGTATATCTGGCCAAATTTTAAACGGAACAAACAAATATCCCCTCTTTCTGCACGTTAAGAACAGCCCCTAGATTTAGTCGCATTATGACTAAGAGCACAATAGTCAATATGCTTTTCATAAATTAAAGTAAGGGAAGAGAGGAATAGCACAATATTTTTTTTCTATACATGGATATATGGCAGACATTTTTGTTGTTGTAGAAGAATGTTCGGAATCCACAAATATTGAAAACCCGATTAATTTTTTTCATGATATGAAATTGCATTAGTTCCTTGAAATATTAAATCCTGCTCTATATTGTCTTAAGAGTTTCAGTGGCTGAGTGACTAGTGTCCTCACTTCCTGATCAGAATTGTCTGGGTTCGATTTCTAGAGATTCCGGATATTTGTCCGGACCAACAAGGCTCCGAGGTCCACACAGACTCTAAAGATGGGTGTTGGAGATTTTTTATTCTTGAAACTAAAGACGCCTTGGCGTGATGCCGACCATATCACCCAAAAATGTGCCGTGTTCATAGAAAAAAATATAGTCACTAACAGCATATTCTCTATGCGTCAAGCAAGTCGGGGGGGGGGGGAAGGGGGGAACCTGCACTTTATATTGTAAATTATAAATTATCTTAATGAACAATAGGATAATAGACAAGAAAATCACTGGAGTCTGTAGAAATGTGGTTGTACAGATGAATATTGAGAATACCATGAACAGCTAAGAAGAGTAATGAAAATGTTCTGAAAGAGGCGAAAGAAAAAAGATAGCTAATATCCAACATTAGGAAGAAACAATCATCATGTTTTGGCCATGCAATGAGAAGGGAACAACTGGGATATATTGTAACAGCTGGGAAAAGTGAGGGACGAAGAAATAGAGGGAAGCAAAGAGAAAAGATACCAGACAGCTTAAGAGAATGGCTTGGCAGAAGGTCAACAACAGAAATGATAAATAACAGTAGAGATCGAAAGTTGTGGAGAGACATGATCACCTACGCCAGCAGACATGATACTTAATGATGAAGATTTTACCTATCATATAAATATTTGGTTTAAAAAATCATGTAAGCTTTAAAGTTTAAAATATAAAACCCACAATTCGGCACATAAATTCTCTGACATGTTCAAAATGTATTTTGGATGTTTTAAATACAAATAAGTATTTCACCGCACACTTGAAAGCTGAACTCACTGACTTGTAGTGTGTACTCCCTGTATCATCATTGGAATACCGGTCAATATGGCCGAAAGGCGGCAGAAACTTTTAAGGGATGTATCTGAATAAGTGTTCCCTGTTGCAGTTTCCTCATATTCCAAGTCTTTGCTGCCGGAGCTACTGAGTTTAGTGCTCTGTGCACAACGTGAGCTGTGCGTTTCACCCGTATTAATCGTGTTTCGATATTTCTTGATTGTTTACGATGAATGATATATATCGTTTGACGAGGAACAGATGGCTGTCTTCACTTTCTGTACGGTTTCGCCTGATGTCTTTTGGCGTTAGACTGCTATGATGGGGACTGCAGCTACCTTTCTTTGTTTGGGAGATGAGATATTAATTCGGAAGATTCAACTGGCACGGGCGGTTGAGCAATTAAGGATTTTAATTCGTTTGCAGTGATACCGGGGCCTTACATAACCATCACCTCCCAGTTTGAAGAGCACTGCACTAAAACATGACTTCACGAAGCTTAATAAATCTTCACACCACAAGAGCGCTGACAGTTTGACTATCTCTTTAAATTGAGATTTATCAATGGCTAAACAAATGCAGCCGGAAGTCTAAAACACTTCGGAGTGCAAAAGTAAATATTTTATTTGTTTTTAATTCACCGAATCTGAAATTAAACGTCGAGTGAATTGTAAGGTGCAGTTGAGACAGCGGATAAGGGTATGTTATATCAAGAAATGTATGTCTCTGGCGTTGTGTTTAGCGACATAGCTTGGTAATAACATGATCGGGGTAGAACCTTTAGTTGTTACTCTTCAGTCCTTCCAACTTATAAAACAATGGGAAACTGATTAGCTGAATTTTATTTGTTAATAACAACGAGTGAATCGTTACCTGCTCACTTCCAAAAAAGGTAGCCTAGTGCGCTAAATTCAGTCATTATCTTCCATTCTGTTTTATTTTACTTTATGTTATTCTATTCTTCCTCTTTATCTCATAGTCCTGAGGGTCGTTGGGTCACCACGGACAGACTGTGCCTTCTCAATGTTTCTCTATATTCAGTCATTCTCTGCGACTATGCAAAATCGATTTATGTCCATTTATTGATATCATCTTCACATCTCTTTCCATGCCTACTTCTTCCCATAACTCCTCTCACAATTCCTTGTCGAATGGTCTTTACTAGGCCAGACGATCGAGCTACTTGGCCGAACGTTTGCGCTCCTTCACAGAAGTCAAAAGGTCATCAAGTCAATTCTTACCTTTTTAAGACTTTATCTTATGATCTTATGTGACGTAGACCATTAACTAGAGCTATCTATTCCTCTCTGTCATTCTGTCTGTTCTAATCCTCTCCAGTCGCAATTCTCATCTATGATCTGTTGTCTGCATGCCTCTTATGTCTTCTCAGTTTCTTTTTTCCTAGTGGGATCCAGGTGAGATCTACATTGGTAATGCTTTTAACTGATTTTCGAAGAGTTTGTCCTGTTCATCAAGACATGGACAATTCTTGAAAGGCACAAGCAATTACAACATGTCTCACAAGCTGCAGCGCCAGGTCAATAAAATATGCGGATGGCACCTCGCCCCGCCTTCCCATGTGTCACCATTAATTCATTCATTGAGTGCCGTCTCCACATCGAAGGTCGGCTACCACGGAGCGCCATTCCACTCTGTTTCTTACTTTGATGGTGCAGGTTGTCATAGGTTAATTTGTCCATCTTTTGATATTGCCCGGAAGCCGCGATAGCTCAGTGGTTAGTGAACTGGACTACAAAGGACAAGGTGCAGGGTTCGATCCCAACCGACGGTTTCCGGGTTCACCCATCCTTAAATTTGTACCGGAATTTTTGGGGAAAGTAAAGCCGCACAGACGTAATACCGACCATATTACCCAGAAAATCATGTGCTGAGGGTCTGTACAATTGATGGTCACTAACACCATATTCCCTATACGCCACTTAACATGACAGGGCTCTTTACTTTTTACTTGATGTTACTCGCCTATGTTAGTCTTTGTCTGCTTCTGCCCCTTTTACCGTGTACTTTCCCTTCCAAGATTACTTTAGTAGGCTTCAGTGCCACTATTAAGATTGAAGGCTTTTAATTAGGTCCTGGGTGTATCTTTAAAATGTTTCTATTGTCCACATTGCAGACATTTATCTTTCTACAACTCGTTAACAAATAACATATTTGACGTTCAGTAGTTTGGTTTGTGCACTTTATGACCTTCCTAGAGAGGTGGAGCTTGACTCCACGCCAGGCGCAATATTTTATATTTGTGCTTGTCTTCATTGCTTTAGAATACTAGCAATGTTGGAGTAATTGCTGCTGCAACTACTGACACCACTACCACCATCACTACTACTGCTACTGCTACTACTGCTACTGATACTGCTAGAACTACTGCTACTACTACTACTGCTACTACTGCTGCTGCTACTAATACTACTACTGCTACTACTGCTGCTGCTGCTACCACTGCTACTACTACTACTGCTGCTGCTGATACCACTGCTGCTACTACTACTACTACTACTACTACTACTATTGCTACTACTACTGCTGCTGCTGCTACCACTACCACTACTACTACTGCTACTACTACTACTGCTGATACCACTGATACTACTACTACTACTACCACATCTACTACTACCACTACTACTACTAAAACTACTACTGCTGCTACTACTACTACTACAACTGCTACTACTACAATAACTACTACTGCACTACTACCACATTAAACTACAGGCCCTTTTTTGGGATCCCCAGGGAAAAAGACAAAGAGGAAGACCATGGAATTCTTGGAGAAGACAGATAGAAGCAGATATGAAGATGATTTGGGAAGACATGAAACAATCTTAAAAGAATGACAAGAAACAGAATGACTTGGAAAGTGATTGTCGAAGACCTATGCTCCACAGGGAGCTGAAAGGTAGAAGAAGTAGGACAGAATTTGGTGGAAGGTGTGGTGGGGGGAACATAGATTTTCATCTCTGCTATTACTTTCCCCTAACTCTATGAGCCAGGAATCTATTCCTTATCCAACTGGGTTGACTGGTTAGCAAGCAGCTGCGTTTTACTTCAAGTTCACTACATCGTCAGGCCAGTGTGTTACAATATCTTTTCATTACTGAAAGCTCTTAATTACTGTCATGCATTAAATGTAAACACCAACACTGGAGGCTTATTCGAGGGCATTAGCTGTTCTTGTACGAGTGAGGAAATAACCTGTCACGGACCAATTAAAAAAAAAGGAGGCTTGGGCCAAGACATGGGAAACGTCACTCCACACACAATTGAAATTGTTTTCAAAATTGACAATAGTGACAGGTATTGACAATGAATTGACAATAGTGGCAGGTATTGACAATGAATTGACAATAGTGACAGGTATTGACAATGAATTGACAATAGTGGCAGGTATTGACAATGAATTGACAATAGTGACAGGTATTGACAATGAATTGACAATAGTGACATAAATTGACAATAGTGAGAGGAAGTGACAATGAATTGACAATAGTGACAGGTATTGACAATGAATTGACAATAGTGACAGGTATTGACAATGAATTGACAATAGTGACATAAATTGACAATAGTGACAGGAATTGACAATGAATTGACAATAGTGACAGGTATTGACAATAGTGACAGGTATTGATAATGAATTGACAATAGTGACAGGAATTGACAATGATTTAACAATAGTGACATAAATTGACAATAGTGACATGAAGTGACAATGAATTGACAATAGTGACAAGTATTGACAATGAATTGAATATAGTAACAGGTATTGACAATGAATTAACAATAGTGACAGGTATTGACAATGAATTGACAATAGTGACAGAAATTGACAATAGTGACATGAATTAATAATAGTGACAGTAATTGACAATAGTGACACGAATTGATAATAGTGACATGAATTAACAATAGTGACAGTAATTGACAATAGTGACACGAATTGACAATAGTGACATGAATTAACAATAGTGACAGTAATTGACAATAGTGACAGGAATTGACAATGAATTGACAATAGTGACAGAAATTGACAATAGTGACAGGAATTGACAATGAATTAACAATAGTGACAGGAATTGGCAGAGAATTGACAGTAGTGACAGGAATTGACAATGAATTGACAATAGTGACATGAATTGACAATGAATTGACAATAGTGACAGGAATTCACAATGATTTGACAACAGTGACAGGAATTGACAATGAATTGACAATAGTAACATGATTTGACAATGAATTAACAATAGTGACAGGAATTGACAATGAATTGGCAATAGTGATAGGAATTAGCAGTGAATTGACAATAGTGACAGGAATTGACAATAGTGACAGGAATTTACAGTGAATTGACAATAGTGACAGGATTTGACAATAGTGACATGAATTAGCAATAATGACAGAAATTGACAATAGTGACAGGAAATGACAATGAATTGGCATCAGTGACATGAATTAACAATAGTGATAGGAAATGACAATGAATTGACAATAGTGACATGAATTAACAATAGTGATAGGAATTGACAATAATGAAAGGAATTGATGAATTAACAATAGTGACTGGAATTGACAATAGTGACAGGAATTGACAGTGAATTGGCAATAGTGACAGGAATTGATAATGAATTGACAATAGTGACATGATTTGACAATAGTGACATGAATTAACAATAGTGACAGGAATTGACAATGAATTGACAATAGTGACATGAATTGACAGTGAATTGACATTAGTGAATGGAATATACAGTGAATTGACAATAGTGACAGGATTTGACAATAGGACATGAAATAACTATAATGACAGAAATTGACAACAGTGACAGTAATTGACAGTGAATTAACAATAGTGACAGGAATTGACAATAGTGACAGGAATTGACAATAGTGACAGGAATTGACAATAGTGACAGGAAATGACAGTGAATTGACAATAGTGACATGATTTGACAATGAATTGTCAATAGTGACAGGAATTGACAAAAAATTGACAATGAATTGACAATGAATTGACAATAATGACAGAAATTGACAATAGTGACAGGAAGTGACAATGAATTGACGGTAGTGACATGAATTGACAATAGTGACAGGAATTACCAATAATGACAGGAATTGACAATAGTGACAGGAATTGAAAATGAATTTTAAATAGTGACAGGACTTGACAATGAATTGGCAATAGTGACAGGAATTGACAATGAATTGACAATAGTGACAGGAATTGACAATGAATTGGCAATAGTGACAGGAATTGACAATGAATTGGCAATAGTGACAGGAATTGACAATGAATTGACAATAGTGACATGAATTGGCACTAGTAACAGGAATTGACGATGAATTGGCAATAGTGACAGGAATTGACAATGAATTGACAATAGTGACATGAATTGACAATAGTAACAGGAATTGACAATCAAATGACAATAGTGACAGGAATTGACAATGAATTGACAAAAGTGACAGGTATTGACAATGAATTGACAATAGTGACATGAATTGACAATGAATTGACAATAGTAACATGAATTAACAATAGTGACAGGAATTGACAATCAAATGACAATAGTGACAGGAATTGACAATGAATTGACAATAGTGACATGAATTGACAATGAATTGACAATAGTGACATGAATTGACAATGAATTAACAATAGCGACAGGAATTTACAATGAATTAATAACAGTGACAGGAATTGACAATGAATTAACAATAGTGACAGGAATTGACAATGAATTGACAATAGTGATAGGAATTAGCAGTGAATTGACAATAGTGACAGGAATTGACAATAGTGACAGGAATTTACAGTGAATTGACAATAGTGACAGGATTTGACAATAGTGACATGAATTAGCAATAATGACAGAAATTGACAATAGTGACAGGAAATGACAATGAATTGGCAATAGTGACATGAATTAACAATAGTGATAGGAATTGACAATAATGAAAGGAATTGATGAATTAACAATAGTGACAGGAATTGACAATAGTGACAGGAATTGACAGTGAATTGGCAATAGTGACAGGAATTGATAATGAATTGACAATAGTGACATTATTTGACAATAGTGACATGAATTAACAATAGTGACAGGAATTGACAATGAATTGACAATAGTGACATGAATTGACAGTGAATTGACAATAGTGAATGGAATATACAGTGAATTGACAATAGTGACAGGATTTGACAATAGGACATGAAATAACTATAATGACAGAAATTGACAACAGTGACAGTAATTGACAGTGAATTAACAATAGTGACAGGAATTGACAGTAGTGACAGGAATTGACAAAAGTGATAGGAAATGACAGTGAATTGACAATAGTGACATGATTTGACAATGAATTGTCAATAGTGACAGGAATTGACAATAAATTGACAATGAATTGACAAAATTGACAATAATGACAGAAATTGACAATAGTGACAGGAAGTGACAATGAATTGACGGTAGTGACGTGAATTGACAATAGTGATAGGAATTACCAATAGTGACAGGAATTGACAATAGTGACAGGAATTGACAATGAATTTTAAATAGTGATAGGAATTGACAATGAATTGGCAATAGTGACAGGAATTGACAATGAATTGACAATAGTGACAGGAATTGACAATGAATTGGCAATAGTGACAGGAATTGACAATGAATTGGCAATAGTGACAGGAATTGACAATGAATTGACAATAGTGACATGAATTGGCACTAGTAACAGGAATTGACGATGAATTGGCAATAGTGACAGGAATTGACAATGAATTGACAATAGTGACATGAATTGACACTAGAACCAGGAATTGACAATCAAATGACAATAGTGACAAGAATTGACAATGAATTGACAATAGTGACATGAATTGACAATGAATTGACAATAGTGACATGAATTGACAATGAATTGACAATAGTAACATGAATTAACAATAGTGACAGGAATTGACAATAGTGACAGGAATTGACAATAGTGACATGAATTTACACTAGTGACAGGAATTGACAATGAAATGACAATAGTGACAGGAATTGACAATGAATTGACAATAGTGACATGAATTAACAATGAATTGATAATAGTTACATGAATTGACAATGAATTGACAATAGTAACATGAATTAACAATAGTGACAAGAATTGACAATAGTGACTGGAATTGACAATGAATTGACAATAGTGACAGGAATTGACAATGAATTGACAATAATGACATGAATTGACAATGAATTGAAAATAGTGACATGAATTGACAATGAATTGACAATAGTGACATGAATTAACAATGAATTGATAATAGTTACATGAATTGACAATGAATTGACAATAGTAACATGAATTAACAATAGTGACAAGAATTGACAATAGTGACTGGAATTGACAATGAATTGACAATAGTGACAGGAATTGACAATGAATTGACAATAATGACATGAATTGACAATGAATTGAAAATAGTGACATGAATTGACAATGAATTGACAATAATGACATGAATTGACAATAGTGACATGAATTGACAATGAATTGACAATAATGACATGAATTGACAATGAATTGACAATAGTGACATGAATTGACAATGAATTGACAATAGTGACATGAATTGACAATGAATTGACAATAATGACATGAATTGACAATGAATTGACAATAGTGACATGAATTGACAATGAATTGATAATAGTAACATGAATTGACAATGAATTGACAATAGTGACAGAAGATCTCCAGTGTGAGAACATCATTACTGTTTACTTTCAGCTCAAAGTGACATTTTGTTTTTAATCGTGGACATTTTTCAGCATTTATCAATCAAGGTGTCCTGAGCCTGTAACATTTCACTTCTCTTAAATGTGATATTTTATGGGAGTGGTTTCAGTTTGTGACACTATTCCAAAAAAATGTCAGTCTTAACATATGGATGTGAATCATGGACAATAGGACAACAGACAAGAAAATCAGTCCAGTCTGTAGAAATGTGGTTTTACAGAGGAATGTTGAGAATACCACGGACAGCTAAGAAGAGTAATGAAAATGTTCTGAAAGAGGCCAAAGCAAAAAGAGAGCTAATTTCCAATATTAGGAAGAGACAATCATCATTTTTTGGCCATGGAATGAGAAGAGAACAACTGGAATATATTGTAACAACTGGGAAAATTGAGGGACGAAGAGATAGAGGGAAGCACAGAGTAAAGAACCAGACAGTTTAAGAGAATGGCTTGGTAGAAGGTCAACAACAGAAATTATAAATAACTGTCGAGATCTAAAATTATGGAGAGACATGATCGCCTACGCCAGCAGGCCCGGTAGATGATGATGATGATGATGTTACTCCTTAAGGCGCTTAGTAAAAGTAAAGTACCCCCGTCACGCCAAGTGGCGTATAGGGAATATGGTGTTAGTGACCATAAATTTTACAGACCTTCAACACATGATTTTTGGGGTTATGTGCTCGGTATTACGCCCGTGCCGCTTTACCTTCCCATAAAAAAAAAAAAATCCGGTACCCATTTATTGCTGGATGAACCGGAAGCTGTCGGTTGGGATCGAACCCTACCTCCTGTCCTTTGTAGTCCAGCTCACTAACCGCTGAGCTATCGTGTCTCCCCTTAAGGCACTTAGGGACCTATTAATCACGTGCTATCGAAATCAAAGACAGTAGTATACTTGATGTTCAAAATACTAGAGAACTAGAGAATGATAAGACAGGCATAGTACGTGGGAACATTGAAACGGACTATCTGGGGTGAAACGTGCACGGTGCCATTTAGACGTGGAATGTAAACTAGAAATAAAAACTTGATTGATAGAGCCGGCAAGAACACAGGCCACAATTACGAGAAATTCTAGTCTGAACAACCGTTGATAGAGGAAGAATTCAGGAAGTAGAATCGCTTTTGAAGTTTCTCAACTGCTGATTTGTCAATATGAGATTCCGCGAAGCTAAATTTTTCACTTTCCCGTAATGATAGACCAGAGTTAGTCTTCTTTGGAGTTACGTCTTGTGCTTTTTGTTTCAAATGGCTGGTTGTTTCAGATTTTATGATTTCGCTTTGCTTGATTTTACCAGAGAAGTGTAAATAGCTTATGGGAGGGGCGAAAGGAGTAGCAGCTAGTTGTAGCGTGTTAGAAGACTTGAAATAGCAGTACAAAGATCAAATGAGAATACGTACGATATTAACAAATGATTGTGCAAATATCTTTTGAGAACAATATGTTAGCGAATGATAAAACAAAGACCGAATGAGAATAAGATGTTAACAAGATGTTAACAAATAATAAAAGAAAGACGAAATAAGATAAGATGTTAACAAATAATAAAAGAAAGACGAAATAAGAATAAGATGTTAACAAATAATAAAAGAAAGACGAAATAAGAATAAGATGTTAACAATTAATAAAAGAAAGACGAAATAAGAATAAGATGTTGTTAACAAAGGATAAAACAGAGATCTAACGATAATGAGATGTTATTAAATCTAACTATCTTAAATACACCTACCCCCATCCCCCAATTATTTTTTTTTTTTCAGAATGAAACACTAGCTTCGGGAATAATAAATTTGAGAATTCCAAAAATGTCAGACCCGCCATTTATGCCAACGTTTCAGATTCTCTTCTAACACACAATAAACACACACGTGACTCCTGTCTAAGATCAGACCATTTTTTTTTAAAGTGAGTTAATTTTATATTAATTTTATACAGAATATAAAATACTAATTTTATACAGAAAGGTTGTGGGAAAGGTTCCGATCTTACTTTCCATTCTACTCTCTACAACTTGAAGCTGAATAGACACAAAACAGCCCTCGTTTCGTCCTCGTTTAATGGCTGCTATATACATTTTTAATGAGTGAAACATTGAGTTTGGGTTCACATAAACTGACATGAATATTGCATTAGTTTTTGAGAGAAAACAGAAATATGCCAGATTGGACGTTTAATTTAATACACACGTCTCTCTCTCTCTCTCTCTCTCTCTCTCTCTCTATCTCTCTCTCTATCTCTCTCTCTATTTCTCTATCTCTCTATCTCTCTCTCTATCTCTCTCTCTCTCTCGCTATCTCTCTATCTCTCTCTCTATCTCTCTCTCTCTCTCTCTCTATCTCTCTCTCTATCTCTCTCTCTATCTCTCTCTCTATCTCTCTCTATCTCTCTCTCTATCTCTCTCTATCTCTATCTCTCTCTATCTCTATATCTCTCTCTATCTCTCTCTCTATCTCTATCTCTCTCTCTATCTCTCTCTCTATCTCTCTCTCTATCTCTCTCTCTCTCTATCTCTCTATCTCTCTCTCTATCTCTCTCTCTCTCTCTCTTTCTATCTCTCTCTCTCTCTTTATCTCTCTCTATCTCTCTCTATCTATCTCTATCTCTCTCTCTATCTCTCTTTCTCTATCTCTCTCTCTCTATCTCTCTGTTCATTATCTATATACGTGTTGTTACGCGATTTATAAAAGATAACGATACAAAAATATAACGTTTATTTAACTTTTGGGGTCTGAGTAAACAGGGGTGGTGGTTTGGGTTCTATAGGGATGGAGAATAACAACCGCATGTTCAGAGAAGTAGCTGCAAAGTGTTTAGGCCAGAGTGTTTAATATCACTACCTTTTGATGTTACCAGAAATAGAATTATATTTTTATTTTCTTTAACATATTTCGATTTTTTTTTTTTGAATGTTTCGTTATTAGTTGTGTGTGTGTTTTTTTTTTCTTGTTTGTTCCTGCAGAAGGCCTATTGGGCCGAAACGTCGTTTAGTCTGTGTCGTCCACTTATCACGTAAAGCTTCTATAGGTCGTTTCAAAATATTTTGAAGGTGTTTAAAATTCCATATCTCTGCAACCAATTGATTGATAATGCTGAAATTTTGCATATGGTCTTGTGATTTTTTGGTCCCAAGAAGTACATTCATTTCCTCACCAACAAACGTATAGTTTTAAATATTCTTTATTTGAAGTATACAAATTTAAGGCATTTTGGTCAAACCATATATTTGGAGGAATTACCGCTTCATATGAGTGAGCACCCACGGACTTGTCATCTTGAACGTAATGCGCGCCAATTTCCCTGTTTTAAGCACTAAAAAACACATAAAACGCGTCATAGTTATAATTTTATATCCGGTGCATCCCATTTCCTGTCGTTTTGTTGTGATTTATGTGCAACGGCGTATCCTAATTATTGGGTAATTTCGTTAAATTTGTGATCTGTTAGTCAATGGGTATAAAAGTAAAGTTCCTTACATTGCAATCAGTGGCAATAAAGGTGTATAAATATTTTTGCATAGAAGCTAAGCGTGGAAAACTGTATCGAAGCATCTCAAAGCCAGAAAAGAGAACTATTCACGCATTGGGTATAAGCAAACGCTTTTTCAAACAAGTGCTTAAAGCTAACGGAGTGTCCAGTTCAATCAAGACTAGGACGCTAGGAAGAAAGAAAGTAGTAGATAGTTTTGACAAGGAAGTGATTAGAAGAGCAATTTGTAAAATGTTCGATTCCAAAGAAACTGTGACTTTAAGAAAACTGAAAATTCGACTGAGAGCAGAAAATGACATTGTTGTGTCGAAAACAACATTATGGAGAACTGTTAGAAGCATCGGTTTTACGTTTAGAAAGTACGATAGTGGTAGAAATGTCATCTGCGAGAAGCCGCACTTAGTTTCTATGAGGAGTAAATATTTACGTGAAGTACGGGAAATGCGTAACCAAGGTTATGATATTGTATTTCTAGATGAATCTTGGATAAATTCTCACCACACAAGTGCAAAGGAATGGCAGTTATCAGATGGAAGTATTAAAAGATGTGTACCCACTGGAAAAGGACAGCGTATTATAATGGCACATGCAGGCAGCCGAAAAGAAGGGTTGGTGAAAAATGCAGAACTTATATTCACCTCTAATTATACTGACAACAGGGACTATCACACCGAGATGAATGGCCATATATTTAGAGAGTTGATTGAAAATACTCTTCTTCCAATTCTAGACAGACCATCCTGTCTGGTAATGGACAACGCGTCGTACCACAACGCTGTGGCAGAAGAAGACAAAATTCCTACATCTACCAGTACAAAAGATGTTATAAAGATTTGGCTAAGAAAGGAAGGAATTCCATTTAACGAGGGATTTTTGAAACCTGAATTACTGTCACTTGTTAAGAAATCGCAAAAGACCAAAGTATTCCAAATAGACAAAATCATTCAACAGCATGGTCATACGTGCTTGAGACTGCCCCCTTATCATCCACAATTAAACCCCATTGAACTCGTTTGGGCAAAAATTAAAGGGCAGGTGGCAGCTGAGAATACAAGTTTTAAACTATGCGATATAAAAGGACTGACATATGCTGCTCTATCACAGATTGACAAAGATTTTTGGCGCAAATGTGAAGATCATGTCTTAAAAGAAGAAAATGACTATTGGAAAAAAGATGGACTATCGTTCGTTCAGCCCAGATTAGTAATCAATATGTTAGACTCCTCTGATTCAGAATAAATGAAATAATAATGGACGTTTTTATATGTCCGCATGATCAATCTTTAGCTAAAGTTGATAACGTTTTGAAAATGTAAAGATTCTTGATATGTGTACTGCAGGCATGCAAAGAAACTAAATCACTTTCATATGTCTTGTTTACGTAAAATAATGAAATTCACATGGAAAGACATAAAACGAACAATGTAGCTCTTTACAGTGAAGAGGATCCCGTGCTTACATCGGACTCTTTAGTCACATGCGTACCCATAAACAATAACTTTGCTTGATATGTCATGCTCGTTATCGCTCGCAACGGATAATTAATTTTTTAAATGTATTCTTTGTTGTATATTGTTTAAATAGTTTTCATTAATGGAACTGTTTATACGCTGATTTGTTTTAGACCGTCTGTAAAGGCTATAACATTGACATTCTCATAGTATTTTAAAGAAAGTAAACAATAGAAAGTAAACAGTTGATAAACGCCTCCAACTTTCAAGTTGTGTAGAGACGCCTATGTCGAGAAGCTGATTTCCATTAATGTACGGTAAATTATTTTCTCCAGGAGCAAAAAGATCCGTAAATTCACTGAGATCAAAGGAAAGTGCTGCTTCATGATGAAGCATACTTCCTACATCATTAAATTTTGTGAAATCGGTGGGACCTTGGAAAAACAAGGCCAGATGCAAAAAATCAAGTTTGTAAGTGCAGGGAAAGAGGAGATATTTCATGTTAATCGTGAACATTTAGATTTGAAACGACCAATAACATACCATTTTTTTGTATTTTTTAATTTTTCCTCATATTCAGCTTTACTGCAGCTTCGCATTTTTATGCATTCATTTGCATTTCTTTGCCTTAACCCCAGAAATCGAATGTTGGATCACTTCTTGTCTGTTAATCAATAAAAGACACTTTTTTTTTTCCTTCTAAAAATCCATTTGATATTTTTATTTTTATTTTGGAGGTTTATAATAATTTGGAAATTTTGTTTAATCATTTGGTAAATTTGTAATCAATTAGTAGGTATTTAGTCCATTTGGTAGGTTTTTTTAATCGACTTAGTAGGTATTTAATTATTTGTTCTATTTTTAATCACTTTGTACGAGTACATATTTAATCCTTTTGGTAGATATTTAGTCCATATGTTAAGTTTTAAATAGATTGGTATGTTTTTAATCATTTAGTAGGTATTTGGCCCGTTTGGTAGGTTGTTTATAATCAACTTTGTAGGTATTTAACTCTTTTGGTAGGTATTAAGTGCATTTGGTAGGTTGTTTTTAATTCAACTAGCCACCTGCTGTTCCGAGGTACTGTCTTTGAGAACCCAGTTTGGGATCACTTAAGAGTTCTATCCAGACAGACTAACTAGCTAACTCTACGCAACCGAGAGGAACTAACTAGCTAAATCTATGAGAACGAGAAGAACTAACTAGCTAATTCTATAAGAACGAGGAGAACTAACTAGCTAATTATATGTAACTGAGAGGAACTAAATAGCTAATCTATGAAAGCGAGAGGGACTAACTAGCTAAATCTGTGAGAGTAACAGGAACCAACTAACTAACTCTGTGAGAACAAGACGGACTATCTAGCTAATTCTGTTAGAGCAAGAGGAACAACCTAGCTAACTTTATGTGATCGAGAGGAACTGACTAGCTAACTCTGTGTGACCGAGAGGAACTGACTAGCTAACTCTGTGTGACCGAGAGGAACTGACTTACCAACTCTGTGTGACCGAGAGGAACTGACTAACTAACTCTATGTGATCGAGAGGAACTGACTAGCTAACTCTGTGTGATCGAGAGGAACTGACTAACTCTGTGTGACTGAAAGGAACTGACTAACTAACTGTGTGATCGAGAGGAACTGACTAACTAACACTGTGTGGCCGAGAGGAACTGACTAACTAATTCTGTGTGACCGAGAGGAACTGACTAACTAACTCTGTGTGATCGAGAGGAACTGACTAACTAACTCTGTGTGACCGAGAGGAACTGACTAGCTAACTCTATAAGAGCAAGAGGAACTGACTAACTAACTCTGTGTGACCGAGAGGAACTGATTAGATAACTCTGTGTGACCGAGAGGAACTGACTAGCTAACTCTATAAGAGCAAGAGGAACTGATTAACTAACTCTTTTTTGACCGAGAGGAACTGATTAGATAACTCTGTGTGACTGAGAGGAACTGACTAGCTAACTCTGTGTGACCTAGAGGACCTGACTAGCTAACTCTATAAGAGTGAGAGGAACTGACTAGCTAACTCTGTAAGAGTGAGAGGAACTGACTAGATAACTCTGTATGACCGAGAAGTACTAACTAGCTAACTCTGTGTGACCTAGAGGAACTGACTAGCTAACTCTATAAGAGCGAGAGGAACTGACTAGCTAACTCTATAAGAGCGAGAGGAACTGATTAGCTAACTCTATAAGAGCGAGAGGAACTGACTAGCTAACTCTATAAGAGCGAGAGGAACTGACTAGCTAACTCTATAAGAGCGAGAGGAACTGACTAGCTAACTCTATAAGAGCGAGAGGAACTGATTAGCTAACTCTATAAGAGCGAGAGGAACTGACTAGCTAACTCTATAAGAGCGAGAGGAACTGATTAGCTAACTCTATAAGAGCGAGAGGAACTGATTAGCTAACTCTATAAGAGCGAGAGGAACTGACTAGCTAACTCTATAAGAGCGAGAGGAACTGACTAGATAACTATATAAGAGCGAGAGGAACTGACTAGATAACTATATAAGAGCGAGAGGAACTGACTAGCTAACTATGTGAGAGCGAGAGGAACTGATTAGCTAACTCTGTGTGACCGAGAGGAACTGATTAAGTAACTCTGTGTGACCGAGAAGAACTGATTAGCTAACTCTGTGTGACCAAGAGGAACTGACTAGCTAACTCTGTGTGACCGAGAGAAGCTGACTAGCTAACTCTGTGTGACTGAGAGGAACTGACTAGCTAACTCTATGAGAGCGAGAGGCACTGACTAGCTAACTGTGTGAGAACGAGAGGAACTACCTACCTACCTCTAGGTGACTAACTCTATGACTAACTCTCTGAGAGCTCCATTTCAAATCATTCATAAAATGAACAACCCATAAAGAAAAATAGTTAGTTTGGAGGATAGTAAATGGAAGCTATTGATTTTGTTTTGGAGTTTGCAAGTGAATTTTAGCTCTAATTCCAGCAGAGTTAAGCAAACAACATTTTATAAATTAAATATGAAAGAAAATAGAACATGTTTATATTGACTTCACCTGTCTACATGTTGCTTTAATAGACATTTACGATTTTCCTTCTTTAGTGTATGCAATGTAAAATGAAAGATGCAACAGTATCCAACGTTAATAAAAAAGAGGAAGGGAGAGTGGTGGCTGACAGAGAAAGAGAAATGAGAGAGAGAGAGAGAGAGAGAGAAAGAGAGAGATTGTGTTTGATTAGAAAAGAAATGAGAGGGACGGAAGGGAGGATGAAAAAAGAGACAGAGTAAGAACGAACTAGACGGGGCATAAAGATGCAGACGAATGAGGGAAAACGAAGACAGACAGACAGACAGACAGACAGACAAACATACAGACAGATAGATAGATAGATAGATAGATAGATAGATAGATAGATAGATAGATAGATAGATAGATAGATAGATAGATAGATAGATAGATAGATAGATAGATAGATAGATAGATAGATAGATAGATAGATAGATAGATAGATAGATAGATAGATAGATAGATAGATAGATAGATAGATAGATAGATAGATAGATAGATAGATAGATAGATAGATAGATAGATAGATAGGAGAGTGAGTAAGAGAAGGAGAGAAAGATAAGAAGATGAAAGAAGAGCAGAAAGTAGAAAGATAAAAAATGAAATTTAATTATATGGCTGAAAGTTATCGTTTAGAGAAATAGCAAAAGATTATAGATTAGATGAGTAATATGGCCCCGGGGTGGGGGGGGGGGGGAGAGGAGGAGATAGAAAAGAAAAGAGAAAGAAATATAAAGGTGGTAGTGATGGAGAAAGAGAGGTCAATGAAGAGCAAAATGAGAAGGAAATTTTTGATAGAGGACTGGACTAAGTGAAGATATGGAAAATAAAGTAAAATAAAATAAGGAGGTTGTTATAAGTGAAAACATGATGTAGTATTGGCTGAAATGAATGAATGTCTTCTCCGCTCTATTTGAAGTCTCTGTGACTGAGTGGTTAGTGTGCTCGCTTCCTGATCAGCAAGGTGCGGGTTCGATCCCCTAAAGTGGGGAGGGAGGAGTATTTTTGGACTGACAAGGCTCCGGGATTCACCCAGTCTCTAAAAAGATCTAAGAGACTTTTCTGGGAAGTAAGGCGGCGTGGTGTGATACTGACCACATCACCCAAAATTGTGCCGTCACCAACATCATTTTCTCTATACGCCTAACAAGGCATGGAGGAAATCTTCACTCTACTCCTCTATTTACTTTTATTTCATCGTTGTCACTATCTTTGTTCCCTGCAGAAGGCGCTGCTCCGCAACGTCGGCAGTGTCCCACGATATAAATAAACGTTGTAAGTAAATTAAGTTTTACATGCAAATTAATTTCTATTTAGCTCTATCCAGAATGTTATACTTATATTTGCTGTTTTTGTCTTCGATTTTCTTCTTAGGCCACGAGTAGGGACCACAATTTATCATATTTTTATTACTCTAAAAAAAAATATAGGAAAAACGTCAGCTGATGAGATTGTATCATTTACCATTAGCTTCCAGGTGTTGGAGAGGGGGTGGGAGATTCAATCAATTAACCCGTAACTTTGTCGATCGTTCAGGCACCATAGACGACATTTTCTGATCGTCCAGGCACCATAGACGACATTTTCTGATCGTTCAGGCACCATAGACGACATTTTCCGATCGTTCAGGCACCATAGACGACATTTTCACATCGTTCAGGCACCATAGACGACATTTTCACATCGTTCAGGCACCATAGACGACATTTTCACATCGTTCAGGCACCATAGATGACATTTTCTGATCGTTCAGGCACCATAGACGACATTTTCCGATCGTTCAGGCACCGTAGACGACATTTTCACATCGTTCAGGCACCATAGACGACATTTTCACATCGTTCAGGCACCATAGACGACATTTTCACATCGTTCAGGCACCATGGATGACATTTTCCCATCGTTCAGGCATCACAGACGACATTTTCTGATCGTTCAGGCACCATAGACGACATTTTCACATCGTTCAGGCACCATAGACGACATTTTCACATCGTTCAGGCACCATAGATGACATTTTCCGATCTTTCAGGCACCATAGACGACATTTTCACATCGTTCAGGCACCATGGATGACATTTTCCCATCGTTCAGGCACCATAGACGACATTTTCTGATCGTTCAGGCACCATAGACGACATTTTCACATCGTTCAGGCACCATAGATGACATTTTCTGATCGTTCAGGCACCATAGACGACATTTTCACATCGTTCAGGCACCATAGACGACATTTTCACATCGTTCAGGCACCATAGATGACATTTTCTGATCGTTCAGGCACCATAGACGACATTTTCACATCGTTCAGGCACCATAGATGACATTTTCTGATCGTTCAGGCACCATAGACGACATTTTCACATCGTTCAGGCACCATGGATGACATTTTCCCATCGTTCAGGCATCACAGACATTTTCTGATCGTTCAGGCACCATAGACGACATTTTCACAATTTGTTTCCAAGTGTCACGATTTAATCAGGTCTCTGAGATACAACGTTAGACATTTCCGTCCATTCTCGGATGCTATCCATCTTTTCTATTGTCTTCCCTGTCTTCTTTTGCCTGTGTCTTGCAGAATGGTTTTGGCAAGGCCTGTGGACCGTGTGACGTGTCCATACCAGGTCAGTTTTCGCTCTTACAATACGTCTTTTATTGATCCAGTCTCGACAGTAAGTCTTTTATTGATCCAGTCTACAATAAGTCTTTTATTGATCCAGTCTACAATAAGTCTTTTATTGATCCAGTCTCGACAATAACTCTTTTATTGATCCAATGTCGACAATAAGTCTTTTATTGATCCAGTCTCGACAATAAGTCTTTTATTGATCCAATGTCGACAGTAAGTCTTTTATTGATCCAGTCTCGACAATAAGTCTTTTATTGATCCAATGTCGACAATAAGTCTTTTATTGATCCAATGTCGACAGTAAGTCTTTTATTGATCCAATGTCGACAATAAGTCTTTTATTGATCCAGTCTCGACAATAAGTCTTTTATTGATCCATGTCGACAGTAAGTCTTTTATTGATCCAATGTCGACAATAAGTCTTTTATTGATCCAATGTCGACAGTAAGTCTTTTATTGATCCAATGTCGACAGTAAGTCTTTTATTGATCCTCGACAATAAGTCTTTTATTGATCCATCTCGACAATAAGTCTTTTATTGATCCAGTCTCGACAATAAGTCTTTTATTGATCCAGTCTCGACAGTAAGTCTTTTATTGATCCAATGTCGACAGTAAGTCTTTTATTGATCCAGTCTCGACAATAAGTCTTTTATTGATCCAATGTCGACAGTAAGTCTTTTATTGATCCAGTCTCGACAATAAGTCTTTTATTGATCCAATGTCGACAGTAAGTCTTTTATTGATCCAGTCTCGACAATAAGTCTTTTATTGATCCAATGTCGACAGTAAGTCTTTTATTGATCCAGTCTCGACAATAAGTCTTTTATTGATCCAATGTCGACAGTAAGTCTTTTATTGATCCAGTCTCGACAATAAGTCTTTTATTGATCCAGTCTCGACAATAAGTCTTTTATTGATCCAATGTCGACAATAAGTCTTTTATTGATCCAGTCTCGACAGTAAGTCTTTTATTGATCCAGTCTCGACAATAACTCTTTTATTGATCCAATGTCGACAGTAAGTCTTTTATTGATCCAATGTCGACAATAAGTCTTTTATTGATCCAATGTCGACAATAAGTCTTTTATTGATCCAGTCTCGACAATAAGTCTTTTATTGATCCAGTCTCGACAATAAGTCTTTTATTGATCCAATGTCGACAATAAGTCTTTTATTGATCCAATGTCGACAGTAAGTCTTTTATTGATCCAATGTCGACAATAAGTCTTTTATTGATCCAATGTCGACAGTAAGTCTTTTATTGATCCAGTCTCGACAATAAGTCTTTTATTGATCCAATGTCGACAATAAGTCTTTTATTGATCCAGTCTCGACAATAACTCTTTTATTGATCCAATGTCGACAGTAAGTCTTTTATTGATCCAGTCTCGACAATAAGTCTTTTATTGATCCAGTCTCGACAGTAAGTCTTTTATTGATCCAGTCTCGACAATAAGTCTTTTATTGATCCAGTCTCGACAATAAGTCTTTTATTGATCCAGTCTCGACAGTAAGTCTTTTATTGATCCAGTCTCGACAATAAGTCTTTTATTGATCCAGTCTCGACAATAAGTCTTTTATTGATCCAGTCTCGACAGTAAGTCTTTTATTGATCCAGTCTCGACAATAAATCTTTTATTGATCCAGTCTCGACAATAAGTCTTTTATTGATCCAGTCTCGACAGTAAGTCTTTTATTGATCCAGTCTCGACAATAAATCTTTTATTGATCCAGTCTCGACAATAAATCTTTTATTGATCCAGTCTCGACAATAAGTCTTTTATTGATCCAGTCTCGACAATAAGTCTTTTATTGATCCAGTCTCGACAATAAATCTTTTATTGATCCAGTCTCGACAATAAGTCTTTTATTGATCCAGTCTCGACAATAAGTCTTTTATTGATCCAGTCTCGACAATAAATCTTTTATTGATCCAGTCTCGACAATAAGTCTTTTATTGATCCAGTCTCGACAATAAGTCTTTTATTGATCCAGTCTCGACAATAAATCTTTTATTGATCCAGTCTCGACAATAAGTCTTTTATTGATCCAGTCTCGACAATAAGTCTTTTATTGATCCAGTCTCGACAATAAGTCTTTTATTGATCCAGTCTCGACAGTAAGTCTTTTATTGATCCAGTCTCGACAATAAATCTTTTATTGATCCAGTCTCGACAATAAGTCTTTTATTGATCCAGTCTCGACAGTAAGTCTTTTATTGATCCAGTCTCGACAATAAGTCTTTTATTGATCCAGTCTCGACAATAAATCTTTTATTGATCCAGTCTCGACAATAAGTCTTTTATTGATCCAGTCTCGACAGTAAGTCTTTTATTGATCCAGTCTCGACAGTAAGTCTTTTATTGATCCAGTCTCGACAATAAGTCTTTTATTGATCCAGTCTCGACAATAAGTCTTTTATTGATCCAGTCTCGACAATAAATCTTTTATTGATCCAGTCTCGACAATAAGTCTTTTATTGATCCAGTCTCGACAGTAAGTCTTTTATTGATCCAGTCTCGACAGTAAGTCTTTTATTGATCCAGTCTCGACAGTAAGTCTTTTATTGATCCAGTCTCGACAATAAGTCTTTTATTGATCCAGTCTCGACAATAAATCTTTTATTGATCCAGTCTACAATAAGTCTTTTATTGATCCAGTCTCTACAATAAGTCTTTTATTGATCCAGTCTCGACAATAAATCTTTTATTGATCCAATCTCGACAATAAGTCTTTTATTGATCCAGTGGATCTTTGGATTCTTTTGCACACATCTTCATTGGTGATATGTTTTCTGTATGATATGGGTTTTCCAGTTTTCCCTTCGACATGAGTGTTCTCACATTGCAAGTTCCTATCTTCACAGTCAGTTTATCGTTATCTTGCTTACAGTAGCTTGATGACGATCCGGTATCGTCTGTTGCACATTGAGTTATTTGCGGGTCATCATCATTGCATTCCGAACATGTCCATAGGTGCTCAGATCCCCTCCTCATCAATCCCTGCAGTGTCCAGCGACTGATGACTCCAGTTCTGTGTTTTTTAAAATTAGTCTTCTTACACGCCCACTAAGTTTCACGCGGTGCCCATCTTAACTCCCATCTCTTTCATCCGAAGGAGTGACGTGGACTCATGGTTGTCGAATTCCTGTGTCCTTCCAACTTCCAGGAGGCCAATGATGATGTCTGCACGATCCATTGGTTGACCGTCCTCAACAATAGCGGAACTAGCCAACCTGTCCGCTCTTTCATTTCCCCGTTCTCCCGCAAGCCCTGGGTGGTAGACAAAGGTGACCTTACGTATTTTTGACTTTTGTAATGACTCTACCCATTGTAGACGTACAGAGCCCGCCTCCACTTCTCTTATCATGCTGCCCCTTATCGAAAACGGAGGTATTCCATTGGAATCTCCCTTAACGTTGTTGTTGCTAATCTTATTGCTTATTATTGTGGCGGTTGTGATGACGATGATGGTGATGATGACGGTAATGATGATAATGATGGCGATGATGATGATGATGGTGATGATGATGATGATGATGATGATAGTGATGGTGATGATAATGATGATGGTGATGATGACGGTAATGATGATAGTGATGGTGATGATGATGATGATAGTGATGGTGATGATAATGATGATGGTGATGATGACGGTAATGATGATAGTGATGGTGATGATAATGATGATGGTGATGATGATAGTGATGGTGATGATGATAGTGATGGTGATGATGATGATGATGATGGTGATAATGATAGTGATGATGGTTGTGATTATGATGGTGATGTTTATGGTGATGATGATGGTGATGGTGATGTTGATGGTGATAATGATGGTGGTGATGGTGATGTTGATGGTGATGATGATAGTGATAATGATAATGGTAATGACGATGATGATGGTGATGTTGATAATGATGATGATGGTGATGGTGATGATGATGGTGATGTTGATGCTGATGGTGATGGTGATATTGATGATATGATGATGATGATGATGATGATGATGATGGTGGTGGTGGTGATGTTGATGATGATGGTCATGGTGATGATGATGATGTTGATGATGATGATGATGGTGATGTTGATGGTGATGTTAATGTTGATGGTGATGGTGATTTTCATGATGATGGTGATGGTGATGTTGATGGTTATGATGATGGTGATAGTGATAATGATGATGGTGATGATGGTGATGATGGTGATGATTGTGATGATGATGATGATGGTGATGGTGATGTTGATGGTGATGATGATGATGATGATGATGAAGATGGTGATGATGATGATGATGATGATGAAGATGGTGATGATGATGATCACCCCTTTAAGACCTGTCTTCTTCTTTGGAAATCAGCAATAAGTGTCCATGTTTCACAGACATACATAAATACAGATGTAACTACCATTTGTATGAATGTGATCTCCGTAGTTAAGGAGATGCTTGCCCATATTTGATTGAGACTCGTCATTGCTACCATAGCCTGTGCTGTCCTGGCTAGTACTTCTGGTCTTAAACCTGCTTCAGCAAAAATAGAGCCCAGATTTGTGAATGTCCTGACCTCCTCGATATGTTCTCCATCTATGCGTATTGTTCTTCTACTACATTGTGTCTTTTTTGTTATTAATTACAATTTGTTCAGCAATGATCTCCACTCCGTAAGCTCCGACCGTGCTATCTGAGTCTTTTCTTTAAGCTCTGATTTAAGTCAGAAAGCAAAAAATGAAGATTGGGAACCGTTCTATTTATAGACAAGGTGGTTAAATGAGCGTAATCATCATCATCAAGTACCGGGCCTGCTGGAGTAGGTGATCATGTCTCTCGACAACTTTCGATCTTGATAGTTATTTATCATTTCTGTTGTTGACCTTCTGCCATGCCATTCTCTTAAACTTCTATTGTTGTGGCGATTCATGATTGTAAGGAAGAAGTTACGACGGTGGTTTTCTGTTGCCTTCCGTCGGTTTGTTTACGGTTGGCTCCGCTAGCCTTTGACTAAAAAGTCTCACCCACAATGCAGTGGGATTGTTTTACCTCGGGGTACCCTCCCTTAGCCTTGCTAAATTGATATTAACTCAAGAAAAATTATAATTAGCCGGTACTAATTGACGGAACAAACAATTTAAGTCAATTAATTAAATTTTGCAGCGTTTCGAATTGAGCAATTGAGTTAAATAATCAACTATTAGTTGAGTACAGAAGAAAGGGATTATCCCAATAATTGCATCAGCAAAACATAAAATGAAATAAAATGTCATAAATTAAAATGAAGTAAAAATATGTGTAAAGAAAGAGCGGAGCCACGTCTAGAAAATTCCATTTATTTTAGCCTGGGTCTGGCAAGAAGAATGAAAATAGTGTTGGAAAGAGATTATAAAACAGGTATATAGATATATAGACAGACATACATACAGACAGACGAAGGACAGACAAACAGACAGACAGACGGACAGACGGACATATGAATGGATGTATGGATGGATGGATGGATGGATGGATCGATAGATAGATAGATAGATAGATAGATAGATAGATAGATAGATAGACAGACAGACAGACAGACAGACAGACAGACAGACAGACAGACAGACAGACAGACAGACAGACAGACAGACAGACAGACAGACAGACAGACAGACAGATAGATAGATAGATAGATTAAAAAAAAATAAATACTAGATCTCGTATCCCAACAAATTACACACTGCGCGGACACAGTTTTACCTCGCGAGCTAATTTGGTTTCAGAAGTGACCAACTGTACGGTGAAGCAAGGTCTTGATCAATTATGGGCCGTCTTACCAGCCGTGTTCACGGTAGGTTACTCAGCTTGATATTCTCTCATAGAACGATATATATATATATATATATATATATATATATATATATATATATATATATATATAAAGAGAGGGTGAGAGAGAAAGGGTGAGAGGGAGAGAGAGGGAAAGAGAGAGATGGAGAGAGAGAGAGAGGTAGAGTAAGGGAGAGAGGGATGGAGAGGGATGGAGAGGGATGGAGAGAGGGATAAAGATGGAGAGAGGCAGGGTGAGAGAGATAGAGAAGGATGGGGAGGCAGAGAGAGAGAGAAAGTGAGAGACAGGAGAGGGGTGATAATGAGGGAGAGAGGGGTGGGGAGAGGGAGAGAAGTATGGAGAGAGGGAGAGAAGTTTGGAGGGAGGGAGAGAGAGAGGTAGAGAGAGGGGGAGATAGAGAGGGAGAGAGAAGAAAAGAGAGGGAGAGAGTGAGACGGAGTGAGGGAGAGAGGAGAGATGGAGAGTGAGAGAGAGGGAGAGAGAATAAGAAAGGGAGAGAGAGAGGGAGAGAGGGAAAGAGCGGGAGAGACGGAGAGAAAGAAGAGGGGAGGAGAGAGGGAGAGAGAATAAGAAAAGGAGAGAGATAGGGAAAGAACGGGAGAGACGGAAAGAAAGAAGAGGGGAGGAGAGATGGAGAGGGAGATAAAGAGTAAGAGAGAGGGAGATAGAGAAGGAGAAAGAGAGAGTGAGATAGAGGGAGAGATGGAACGGGAGAAAGAGGGAGAGGAAGAGAGGGGGAGAGGGAGGGGGAGAGTGAGAGAGAGGAAGAGATAAAGACAGATCTGACCACAGTAAGAAAAGCATTAATTAATTTGCCGAAGTAACGTAACAGTAAATTTAAAAAGAGAGGAAGAGAGGTGGAGAGAGGGAGAGAGAGAGAGGGAGGGAGAACATCAGGCGAACACTAGCAAGCAAGAACTGTGTATGTCCCTCGATAAGCCGAAGGCTATAAGAGAAAATGAAGAGAGATGGAGAATGACAGGTGCTCCGATCTTCTCCAAATATTCACCAGTACACAGCGACTAATTGTGCTGTTTCTATGTTGGTTGTCAAAACCCCACATTCGTCCAGAATATCGCTCAGGGTGTTCACGCCCAGTTCAACAAGTCTAGATAGCCAGGTATTTGTATTTCTTCAAAGTCCTTTGATCGACCAATCTCTCTTAGATTATTAATGATATCTGCCGGATCTATTGGCTGCCCAGCAACTAATATTGCCTGTTTGTCTGCTCTGTCGTTGCCCTCAACACTTGCATGGCCCGGGACATACTTGAAGGTGATGCTGAGAATGTTGAATCTCTGCGTTAATCCCAACCATTGACGACGAACTAATTGAACCAGCCATCGAATACATAAAGAAACAACAGATAAATGCGTTCGGCCACATAACAAGACAAAAAGAACTAACAATGACTCAAAGAGCCATAAACAAACGCTACGAAAGCGCCAGACTAAGAGGAAGACTGAGAAAGAGATGGATAAAGGGAATACTAGAATCACTAGGAGGGATAACACCAGAAGAGGCCAACAGAAGAGCAAAGAATCGCAGATTGTATCTCCCCTCGACGTCAACAGCAATGGAGGAAGGATAGAAGAAGAATTGAGGACGAAGTAAGCCTGGCTATACTTTGCGGATCATGTTTATTTAGTCACTCAGCGCGCGCGCACACACACACACACACACATACAAACACACACACACGCACATGAGTCTCCAACCAATCAAAAGTCTTCGACACTGCCTCTATTATATCTTTTGTTTTCCTATGTTTATTATTTCCTCGTCTACGAATATAAATTCGCTTATCTCATCTGTAACGTCTGAGTTTACCTTTGTGCGCCTGTAGTCTAAGACGATGAGCTGAAGGATAGCACACATAGCACTCTTTCGCTTCTGCCTCTAGCTCAGAGAAATTTATGTACTTTGGCCTCTGTTGTAACAGTGCAATTGCTGTTGCCGTTGTTGACGGATTGCCACGAGTTGATTCGAGCATGTTGCCCTTTGACTCATAAGATGTGGCGGGTCGTAATGGCTTTCTTGACATTCCCGGCTCTTACTGGAGAGGTTGGATTTCGTCTGCCCCAGGCTATGCTGTGAAACTACTAGTCCAGCCCAGAGGTACTGCAATACTGGATCCTCTATATCAGTAACAGCCACCACTACAGAGAACACGGCGATCCTAGCTGCTGTTAGCCAGTCTGGTTTGACGCAGACTGTTTCCAGGGGAGACCACGAGGAGGTAGAACTGCTAGGTCTTGGTCGGCTGATGGTGCGCCGACCCTGCTATTACGACCGCAGGTCGAAGGCGCTTATGCTCCCCCTGCTGTTGCCTTAGCAACTTATAATTATGTTAATTAAATAGTTATCTCCCACTGTCGTTCGAATACTTAGATTTTTGTGTATTTCAAGTGACCCTTGACCTCAAGGTAAATCTAATCAAGTACTTAGATCGTGTTCTTTTTTTTAAATTGACCCTTAACCTTAAAATGGTAGAAACAAAACCTTGCCAAGAATATATAGAACAACAACTGAAATGGTTGGGCCACCTGGTCAGAATGAATCCTCACCAATCACCTTCAAGGGCGTTCTTCTCGAGAATGCATGGAAAAAGATCAAGAGGAAGACCCACAAGAAGATGGATAGATGCAGTGGCAGAGACATGTAACAACAAAGGAAAATCACTGATTCAGACAGTTCGAGCAGCTCAAGAACGACGAATGATATAAACCAGGACACCTTTTCGGTACTAGTGAGAAAGCAAAAAGAAGAGAAGATGAACCTCTAGATTTAAAAAAAAAGTATTTATTAAATCTGTTTTTTTTTTTTTTCAAATGACCCATGAACTCAAGGTAATTTAAACCGAATACTTAGTCCTATGACACAGATATGCGACAAATATGGAATTTATCATGGGAGAAAACAGCAATAATAAAATATAACAAAGAGAACTCTACACCCATTTATGTATAACAAAAAAGATGAGTAAGACAAGGATGCATCCTATCACCAAGAGCTTATTCAATCTATACACTGAGAAAATCTTTAAAAACAGTACAGAGATGCCAGGCATAAACATTAATGGAAAGATAATCAATAACCTGAGATATGCTGATGATTCTGTACTACTAGCAGAAAATCCTAAAGATCTACAACAATTACTTAATGAAATAAACATGACAAGAACAAAATATAGATTAGGTATGAATATAAAAAGGGTGTCCGGTTAGCGCAATCGATAGGCGGTTGGCTTACCACGGCAACAGCCGGGGTTCGTAATCCTGGCGAGGACACCTGGGTTTTACTAATTCCCTAAAAATTAGTAGGAGCCGCGATAGCTCAGTGGTTAGTGAACTGGACTACTACGGACAAGGGGTAGGGTTCGATCCCAACCGACGGCTCCGGGTTCACCCAGCCTTAAAATGGGTACCGGATTTTTTCTGGGAAAGTAAAAGCAGCACGGGCGTAATACCGACCACATTACCCCAAAAATCATGTGCTGAAGGTCTGTAAAATATAGGGTCACTAACACCATATTTCCCTATACGCCACTTGGCGTGACGGGGGGTACTTTACTTTTTTTTTATGAATATAAAAAAGACTAAAACTATGATCACAAACAAATATAATACTCAAAATCTACAAGTGGATATCAAAGTTGAAGGAATAGACCTGGAGAGAGTACAGAGCTACAACTACCTTGGACATACTATTACCAGTGATGGAAAATGTACAACTGAATTAAACAAAGAATAGGGATGGCAAAAAGTAATTTTAGTGGCATGAAAAATGTACTAACATCAAAACAAATAACACCAGGGCTAAAACTTAAGAATAGTAAAATGTTATATCTTCTCAACATTCCTATATGGCGCAAAAACATGGTCATTAGACAAGAAAACAGAACAGAAAATTGAAGCCTTTGAAATGTGGATATATAGTAGAGTAGGAGGAATTGGATGGTAAGAAAAGAAAACAAACAACGAAGTCTTAAAACAACTAAAAATGAAAAGACATCTACTAAACACAATTCAAACAAGAAAATGAGATTTTTAGGGCATGTTAAAAGACACAACAGCCTACTAAAAGTCATTTTAGAAGGGAAAATATAAGGTAAAAGAGACAGAGGCAGACCAAGACTAACATGTAAAAGTAACATCAAAGGATGGACACGTGAGACTATGACAACCTGCACCATCAACGCAAGAGACAGAGGCAGACCAAGACTAACATGTAAAAGTAACATCAAAGGATGGACACGTGAGACTATGACAACCTGCACCATCAACGCATGAGACAGAGCTGATTGACGCTCCATAGTAGCCAACCTTCGATACGGAGACGGCACTTAATGAATGAAAAACTTAATCCTTTAGGAGACGAACGATAAATAGAAGCGTCACGTGTTCACTTTGGAGCATGAAAAAAGCCATTATAATGATATATTTAAAACAGAAAGTTCTATGCCGCTACCAGGGTCGAATAAAACAAAATAGAGTAAAATTTCCATCATTTTTCTTAATAATTAACTGAGTTTTCCAAAATTGCCCATGAGGCTCTTGCTGATACAGAATCCATGTACTGAAATGAGCTCTTCCTGTGTTATATGGAAAGAGATCAAAGTTCTAATGGATGGACTTTATTCGAGTAGAGTAATGAGAGTTCGAACAGAGAGTCACAGACTTGTGTCCCTGAAGGTTTGACGCCTCTTTCAGTTGTATCTAATTATCTCTGAGATCTATATTTGGATTTTTTCCAAGAAGCTTTTCACAAAATTTTCCTTTTCCAAAAAAGAAACTAACAATTTTCAGTTCCTATCTTATTTACCAGTCTAGGTGATTGAGTGGTTAGTGAGTTCGTTTCCTGATCACAAAGGCTTGGGTTCAATTCTGAGAAGTGGCGAAATTGTTTTTATTCGGACCGACAAAGCTGCGAAGTTGACCTATCCTCTAGAAACGTGTATTTCGCCGTGTATTCTCTTTTTCTATGAATCTTCCTGCTTCTTGTTTGAGTTGGAGCTTTAGAGTGTATTTACAAAGATTGCGATCTGCAGCTATTTCTTCCCATGCTGCAGGGTTTATGTTCAGAGTCTTCATGTCACTTTTACCCACGGATATAAATCGGAGTTTTGGGCGCACCCTAGTTCTTTTGCCATCTGCAAGTTGCCCATAAAGTATATCTTTTGGTATGCGACCATCTTTCATTCGGTGTAAGTAATATATCATTTAAAGTCTAAACAATTTCATCCTGACAACACTCTTCTATGCCCAGACATAACAGTTAATGAACAGATATTAACTGCACACATTTCCTTTGTTATTATCTGTTTAATTTGTAGATGTACGTTCTTTTTCCATAACGCGCCATGTTTAATGGCTTGTTTAATAATGAATAAATATTCTCGATTTGCTGCTGGTGTTTTTCTATTCCTCACTTCACAGAACAACAGTTTCATTCATCATCTTTAGCATTATCAGTCTTTCACCACATCCCAAGTCTTATCTCTAACAAATATATATATTACTTTATCTTCTCTCATAAGCCAACGATTTCCAATTTTATCAAAGATCTTTTTGTTTTTTTTTTACTTTCGATATATCTCTTCGCTTTTGAAATCGTTACTGTATGTTCATAATTTGCTTTGAAGGTTGGGCAAAAAATTGGTGCGTGTTCTTGTAATTATGTATGAATGTTTGCAAGGGGAAAGTAATCTCGAACAATTTGTGCATTACAACTTCACAGATAAAAAACATGACTCAATAACAAACGTTTCGACAGTAATGTCCTGTCTTTTATTCGGAAAGCGATAATGTAAATTTAGATATGATTATTTTGTCGCTAACTTTACAGCAGCTTTACCAAGGCCAGGCACGATCTAAGGTATTGGCATCCCGGCAGACTCGTAAAGGCAATGCTTTAATTGTGATCATTGGAATAGAGAAAGTTTTCTTGGAAGTTGTCGCTGTTTTTCCCCCCACACAAAAATAGCAGTCTATTTAATGTGAATTTACGTTTAATGGCTTTTTTTATATAGAGGGAATGATGCACCACGGAAATAAAAAGCAGAATAGCTCAGGCAAAAATAGCATTTTAGAAAATGAAAAACGTCTTATCCAACAAGTTTATGTCAGTACAAGATGGAAAAGATAGTTCATCGGTGATATGTAGAGCCAATTCTGATCTATGGAAGCGAATCGTGGACAGTAGACAAATACATGAAAAAACGATTAGAGGCCACAGAGATGGGAATTCTCAGAAGAAAGTGGAAAGGTCCCTGAACAATTCTAGGCCAATAAGAACATTATCAAAGAGGCCAACACAAAATGGGATTTCCTTAAAAACGTCAGAAATAAATTGATAATAAATACATCCGAAAATCAATATTTTTCGGGCACATCATGAGAAGAGGAAAGTTGGAATACTTTGTTACAACAGGCGAAATACAGGGAAAGAGAGATCACGGACGACAAAGAGTGAAGACACTAGATAGCTTGATGTCATGGCATGGAAAGCAGTCAACAACAGAACTGATACTATGCACTGTAGATAGAAGATTGTGGAAGGACATGATCGCCTACGTCAACAGTATGGCACATGATGATGATATACAGGGAGGCAAGAAAAGGGATGGGAAGATTGCAAAATCAAGGCCTGTCTATTCTATGATGTAATCTTTGTAAATATACTAGTAAATACACCACGCGGCTTTCCTCTTTATCCCATAAGCTTGGAGGTCACCACATCTGACAGATTTCCTCAACGTTCTCAATTTCCCTCTGTCTTCAGTCAGTATTTGGGGCTCAAACGAGGCCGAGTTAATTCTTTGATGTAGAGTCCCAAAGTATGACTGATGATAAGAGCAATGCAGAAGATTCAGGAAATCTGTCAGGGGTGCCCCAACAATCTCCAGGGTTATGGGATCAAAAGGAAAGCTGGTTTTATTTTTTTTTCTTCTACCCTTCAGCTCCCTGTGGAGCATAAGTATTGGAGAAACACTTTCCAAGCCGTTCTGTCTCTTGCCATTCTTTGAATATTACGCGATATCTTCCCCATCATCTTCATCTCTGCTTCCATCTGTCTTCTCCAAGAATATTTTGGTCTTCCTCTTAGTTCCTTGTGCATTCCAAAAATAGCCTGTTGTGTTCAACTCTCAGCTAACTTCGCAGTGTGTTCCTATCCAGCGCCATCGTCTTCGCTGTATCTCTTTATCCACTGGTATTTTACTGGTACATTTCCATAATTCTATGTTAGTGATTTTGTCCTGACATTTCCATCCTTTTATTCTGCGTAAGCATCCATTAATGAAGGTCTGTATCCTCATGATTGTCATTTTTGTTGTTCTCCATGTTTCACAACCATATAATAAGACTGACTTAGCATTAGAGATTTAACTGATGATAATAGAAATGCAGAATATTATAAATTTCATTTTTGAAACACCTTTGGTTAAATATTTAATATTGAAACATCAATACTAATAAGTAACTAACTATAAATACAAGCAACTAACTATAACTACAAGTAACTAACTATAACAACAAGTAACTAACTATAACTACAAGTAACTAACTATAACTACAAGTAACTAACTATAACTACAAGTAACTAACTATAACAACAAGTAACTAACTATAACTACAAGTAACTAACTATAAATACAAGTAACTAATTATAACTACGAGTAACTAACTATAACTACGAGTAACTAACTATAACTACGAGTAACTAACTATACCTACAAGTAACTAACTATAACTACAAGTAACTAACTATAACTACAAGTAACTAATTATAACTACGAGTAACGAACTATAACTACAAGCAACTAACTATAACTACAAGTAACTAACTATAACTACAAGTAACTAACTATAACTACGAGTAACGAACTATAACTACAAGTAACTTACTATAACTACAAGTAACTAATTATAACTACGAGCAAATAATTATAACTACGAGTAACGAATTATAACTACGAGTAACTTACTATAACTACAAGTAACTAATTATAACTACGAGCAAATAATTATAACTACGAGTAACTAACTATAACTACGAGTAACTAACTATACCTACAAGTAACTAACTATAAATACAAGTAACTAACTATAACTACAAGTAACTAACTATAACTACGAGTAACTAACTATAACTACGAATAACTAACTCTAACTACAAGTAACTAACTATAACTACAAGTAACTAACTATAACTACGAGTAACTAACTATAACTACGAGTAACTAATTATAACTACGAGTAACTAACTGTAACTACGAGTAACTAATTATAACTACAAGTAACTAATTATAACTACCAGTAACTAATTATAACTACGAGTAACTAACTGTAACTACGAGTAACTAATTATAACTACAAGTAACTACGAGTAACTAATTATAACTACAAGTAACTAACTGTAACTACGAGTAACTAATTATAACTACGAGTAACTAACTGTAACTACGAGTAACTAATTATAACTACGAGTAACTAACTGTAACTACGAGTAACTAATTATAACTACAAGTAACTATCTGTAACTACGAGTAACTAATTATAACTACAAGTAACTAACTGTAACAACGAGTAACTAATTATAACTACAAGTAACTAACTGTAACTACGAGTAACTAACTAACTGTAATAAGCATTTATGTTTGTATTTGTGACCAATATAACAACTTGACCTACTTTTCTTATATTCTCATTCCCCCCCCCCCCCCAAACAAAAAAACAAAAAAAAAAAAAAAAAAAACACACACACACACACAATTCCTGCAGGTTTGTAACTTCCGAAAGGGGACCCTAGCTAAACCGCACTACCGTCTGGGAGTCATGAGCCGTGACTCTACTTATCTCCCCGTTGTGTGATTTGATAGTTATAGCGCTTTGTGAAAGAGCTAAGATAAGTGCATTTTTTTGCAATAACTAGCTCTACTCCTAGCTAAACTGCTGTAGTTGGCGTATTTACTCCACTTACCACGATACTCTATATATTTTTTGTTCATGTTTTCGTCATCTCGTTTTTTATGTTCGTTGGGTAGTGTTTCATAAACAAGGTGTGCTGCAATACACCTGATTACCAGGAGAAAATATATTAAACAAATAGAGCATTGAGTGTATACTATCATCTTAATGTAGCAGTGAGTATGGAGTTGGAGATTAATTCAGTCTAAGAACGTTATATATATATATAATCATCAAGTACCTTGCAAGTTGTTGTAGGTGATCATGTCTTTACACAACTTTCGATCTCGACAGTTTTCTGGTTGGTTGATTGGTTGGTTGGTTGCGTTCGCCCGATGACTAATGTATTCTATAGTATTATGGTAGACTTGAATATTCCTCTTGATCATCCGCCCTTACAAGGACGTAGTGGACGTGTCTGCGTTGTGTTGTGGTTTGCAGTATAACTGTTATATTTGCACCTTTCGGCCCAATGCATCCGACTTCTGCACAACATTTTTGAGTAGCAAGTTGTCTTCCCTCTTCGATCCCTGCACGCTTGGCCAGACTAGACAGGTTAGTCTGTTACTGGAGGCACCGCGGAGAGGTGGAGCATGGTCTGCATGGTTTTGGTTCACCGATCCTGGAGCAAAGCCATCAGCTGTGGGTCGCTGACAACTTCCAGCTCTGGTGCTAGTAGGCGCGCCTTGGCCTCCAACAGTTATTTAAAATGTATGTTGTTTAATTTCTGCCAAGCTATTCTCTTAAACTGTCTGGTATCTTTCCTCTTTGCTTCCCTCTATCTCTTCGTCCATCAATTTTCCCTGTTGAAACAATATATACCAGCTGTTACCTTCTCATTAAATGATAAAAAAAATGATGATTGTTGTTTCCTAGTATTGGAAAATAGCTGTCCTTTTGCTCTGGCCTCTTTCAGAACGTTTTCATCACTCTTCTTGTCTGTCTATGGTATTCTCAACATTCTTCTGTAATGCCACAATTTCACAGCCTCCAGTGATTTTTTTGTCTCCTGTCCTATTGTCCATGATTTACATCCACATGTTAAGATTGATTCTACATAACATTTAAGAACTCTTTTGCTTGTTTCTATTGTCAAAAATAGATTACACAGTATCTTCCTCATGTTTTGAAAAGCTACTTTTGCCTGAGCCATTCTTCATCTCACCTGTGTTGTACATCTACCATCTTAGGCCAACATTGTTCCCATTTATTTAAACTAATTTACCTGTTTTAATATTGTTCAACTTGACTTTATTGTGCATTGCGCCGATGCTCTTTTCTTCGTTGCTACCATTACCTGTTTTAATCTTGCTCCACTTGTCTTTATTGTGTCTTGTGGTGAAGTCTTTTTCTATGTTGCTGTCTTTCTGCCATTGTGGCTGAGTCCTTTGTTTTTGCTTTCCTTCACTATTGTGTCTAACGTATCTTGAAACTCTTGTTTCACATTGTCTCCTATTTCAAGCGTTAATAACATTATGTTTGTATGTTACAGCGACACATAGAGAGTTTGTCATCTTCTTCTCACGGTTCATCAGTTAGTAGACACGGCTGCGTTGTAAGTGTCTTTCGGCCAGATACATCCGTCTCCGGCATGGGTTTTTTGCTCAACAATTTTGCCTGGGTGGAGGTCAGGTGCAATATTGTTTACATTTCCCTGATAACGCCAATGCTTTTGTTATTGGGAGCATTCTAAAACAAAACTAATGAAAAATACATTTTTTTCTTGCATTGAACTACACAAGTTACAAGACCACTTTGTCTATGGCACTATTTGACATTAACCACAGCCATAAAAGTTCGTTATCATGAACATTAACTTCGTCATCTTCATTTTCATCAGGTCGCATATCCTCTTGAGCGCGTTGAATTCACCACATCCCGTGTGAAAGAATCTCTGTCTCTATCCAGATCTCCCACTTCCTCTGTTGGCATGTTCAAGGTCTCCTTGATGTCTAGAAATCATCATCATCATCATGTGCCATACCGTTTGGCGTAGGCGATCATGTGCCCTCACAATCTTCTATCTACAGTGCATCGTATCAGTTCTGTTGTTGACTGTTTTCTATGCCATGACACCAAGCTATCCAGTATTTTCTCCCTTTGTCGTCCGCGATCTCTCTTTCCTTTTATTTTGCCAGTTGTAACCATGTATTCCAACTTTCCTCTTCTCATGATGTGCCCGAAAAATGTTGATTGCTGCTTTCTGATGTTTTTTAAAGAGCTCCCTCTTTATGTTGGCCTCTTTGAGAACTTCCTCATTGGTCTTTTTAGCTGTCCAGGGAACTTTCAACATTCTTCTGAGAAATCCCATCTCTGTGGCCTCTAATCGTCTTTTCATTTGTTTGTTTACTGTCAATGATTCGCTTCCATAGGTCAGAATTGGTTCTATATAGCGGCGATGAACTATCTTTCTCATTTTTATTGACATAGAAATCACCTTCTCTTATTTGGCTAAACATGTTTTCTCGACAGATTAGTTCGCTATCTCCAAATGTAAATCCCCTCTCTCGATAACAAAAGTTACTGAACATAACCCAGCGGCAACACATATTCTCAAAATGTATACACGTAACAGATTAACATACACAACTGTTTGTTGACGATATTTTAGTAGTGTTTGTAAATTTTCTCAATTCTGGCACATGACTTGAGTCCACTTCGGCTATACATTAACGTTTGTCATGGTCATAAAAGTCGCAATAACTTAAATGTTGACTATATCTGTGGTTAAATTATTGTTATTGTTACACCACAAATGGTTAAATTAATGTTATTGTTACACCACAAATGGTTAAATTAATGGTATTGTTACACCATAAATGGTTAAATTAATGGTATTGTTACACCACAAATGGTTAAATTAGCCAAATTTTTAAATATTCATTCTCACATACGTTGTTGTATTAAAATATCAATAGTATAGAAACTGCTTATTCTAGAACATTCATATTTATGTATCATCATCATCATCAAGTACCGGGCCTGCTGGCGTAGGTGATCATGTCTCTCCACAACTTTCGATCTCGACAGTTATTTATCAATTCTATTGTTGACTTTCTTCCTAGCCATTCTCTTAAGCTGTCTGGTATTTTCTCTCTTTGCTTCCCTCTATCTCTTCTTCCCTCAATTTTCCCAGTTGTTACAATATATTCCAGCTGTTCTGTTCTCATTACGTGGCCAAAAAATGATGATTATTTCTTCCTAATATTGGAAATTAGATCTTTTTTTCATTTTGGCCTCTTTCAGAACGTTTTCATTACTCTTCTTAGCTGTCCGTTGTATTATCAACATTTTTCTGTAAAACCACATTTCTACAGACTCCAGTGATTTCCTTGTCTGTTGTCTTATCGTTCATGATTCACATCCATATGTTAAGACTAGCTCTACATAACATTTAGGAATTATTTTTCTTGTTTCTATTGTCAAAAATGGATTGCATAGTATCTTCCTCATTTTAGGAAAGCTGCTTTAGCCTGGGCCATTCTGCATCTCACCTCTGTTGTAGTACATCTACAATAGCATCTCTGCTGTACACCTACCATCTCACTTCTGTTGTACATCTACCATCTCACTTCTGTTGTACATCTACCATCCCACTTCTGCTGTACACCTACCATCTCACTCCTGTTGTACATCTACCATCTCACTTCTGTTGTACATCTAATATCTCACTTCTGTTGTACATCTAACATCTCACCTCTGTTGTACATCTAACATCTCACCTCTGTTGTACATCTAACATCTCACTTCTGTTGTACATCTACCATCTCACCTTTGTTGTACATCTACCATCTCACCTCTGTTGTACATCTACCATCTCACCTCTGTTGTACATCTACCATCTCACCTCTGTTGAGATGTATGTCCATTGTCGCAAACTTGAACCACTTCAATAAAATATCAGTCTCAAGATCAAGAAGATTGTAGTTTCCCCAGAATATCTTCATATATACATGTAGCAACATTTGCATGATTATATCTAAAATGCTATTTGTAAGATTAAAGTACCAGCTGTGAACATCACTGTCTTCAGACTCAGCAGTTGCCACAGATTACACAATTTATCGACTTCACTTTCAAGCATGATTATATCTAAAATGCTATTTGTAAGATTAAAGCACCAGCTCTGAACATCGCTGCCTTCAGACTCAGCAGCTGCCACAGATTACACAATTTATCGACTTCACTTTCAAGTAGATCCCGAACCTCTGTGAGACTGAGATCTGCAACATTTGTAACTACCTTCTAAATGCTTTCATTTCTTCGCAACTCATTTCATGCCACTCTTGGAGAATTAATAATTTAGCAATTTTACGATTTAAGGAAATTAAAAAGACACCATATTGGAGCACAGTTTTTGAGATCTGGGGTAGAATTAAATACAACTTCTGTGCTGATGTCGGATGTGTTGGGCCGAAAGGGGGAAAATATCACAGTTATCCAGCGAGCCACAACACAACACAAATACGGATACTTAATGTCCTTTTAAGGGCGGATGACGAAGAGGTGTACTCATTTAGTCATCGGGCGAACACAAGCAAGCAAAAACAATTTCCGAGAAAAAAATATTGACATAGTTAATTAAAGATAATGGTGGCATAAGTAAATACACATTTTGAGGAGAAAATGAAATGTGACAGTTCTTCAATAACTCTAACACTAATTAACAATATAATTATATATAATTCGAATTCAGGGAATTTTGAATAGTAGTAGTAGTAGTCTCCGTCAGTCATAACTGATTATGGATTTTGCAGCGCCCCTAGGAATGTTATTATAATTTTTCTTTATATATGGCAGTGTTTTCTCTTTGAATCTGTCTGCTTCTTGTTTGAGGTTGAAATCAAGACTGAACTGCCTTAGAGACTACAGGGACATTTGAATAAAAATGGTATCAATTGTTTAGAAGTTTGGGAGTAATGTGTCTCTAATGTGTGCTGGGCCTAATTGTTGTAAGAAGCGCTTCTTTGCTGATCTCTGTTATTCGGTTGACGGTGCATACACAATACGGCTGTTATTCGTGAGTGTTAGTATACCTGAAAGTTCACACGGGATAGCTGGGGAATGTGTTTGGTTAACTGTGTAGGGGCGCATGTTTGGTGGTAAAACCCATTCAGAAATGCGGGGTTCAGTAGCGAGTGGAACATCCTATATTACTTTTGAAGCTAAAAAAATAATTGTAGCTGAGAACAAAAATGGATGCATAAGTAAATAGCATTTGTGAAAAAAAAATCTAGTGGAAATATATATATATTTAAAAAATAAAGTACCCCCATCACGCCTTGTGGCGTATAGGGAATAGGGTGTTAGTGGCCATCAATTTTACAGACCTTCGGCACATGATTTTTGGGGTAATATAGTCGGTATTACGCCCGTGCCGCTTTACTTTCCCCAGAAAAAAAATCCGGTACCCATTAAAGGCTGGGTGAACCGGAAGACGTCGGTTGGGATCGAACCTTACCTCTTGTCCATTGTAGTCAAGTTCACTAACCACTGAGCTATCGCGGCTCCCAAGTGGAAATATAAGTAAATATCATGTTTGAGAAAACATGTTTAAATAGTTTTCAAAGTTAGAGTCATAAATAAATATTGAGAGGACAGAAGTAATGACCATATCAAAAGAAACACAAGGCATCTACATAACGGTAGACGGCAATATAATAAAACAAGTGAAGAAAGTCACATACTTAGGCAGCATCCTGACATATAATAACATGCAAGCAAGGGGAATCGACTCAAGATGTAACAAAGCTTGTTTAGTTATCGGACAGATCTTACCACTACTGTCGAACAAAGAAGTAAGGTTAGAAGCGAAGCGAGACGTTTATAAGACTATCTTTATCCCGACGTTGTACTACCAGGGCCAGGCATGGACCTTAGACTCAAGAACTATATTTAAAATATCCACCACAGAAAGTCAAGTGTGTCAGGCGCATGCCAGGACACAGCCTGGGAGATAAGATCAGTAAATGAAGAATTACGAAAAAAAAAAAAAGACGTATTGGAACTAGCTGTTGAATGCATAAATCGACAAAGGATCAAGTGGCTCGGGAGTACGATAAGACATAAATAACTATGTCAAACACAATGATATACCACCAAACGATAGGACAACAGCAATCAATAGATTGCCGACAAAGAAAGATTTGAATAAACGGAACACTTAAAACACTTGGATGTATAGCATCAGAAGAGGCAAAAAGAACATATAAAAACAGCGAACCAAGTCTCCCCTCATCACCGAAAGGCAAATGAAGAAATAAAGAAAAAAAAAATAAAGAAAAACAGAAAGAAAAACAGAACGAAAGTAAATATAATTTTTGTGTGGGAAAAAAATGGCACCAGTTCTTAGAATTTGAATATTTAATTAAATACGGCTTTTGGAATTAGTCTTCAAAGACAAAAGTCAGCTAAAATGTTAATACAAAGAAGATTTGCTTATCCTTGACAAACGTTAAGTAATCGCTGTCTATTGGTTGATATGTGTCACATGACTCACACGGTCTACAAAAGAACGATTTTACGGGACGATAATGAATGAGGGGAGATAATTGCCTCAAATGGCGTTCGTTGTAATGTTTAAACAATTGGATCAGGGTGAAATGTGGATTCCTCGTGTCAGACTGTTAACTTCAACACAGTTTATAATTAACTTCAGGGCTAGCGTATAGTTTGTTCTTGACGAATCGTTATCTTGTACTTACGTTCAGAAAAGAACCGTAACTCGATTATAGTCGATGAGAAATTGAAGTAAAAGTTGCATGTGCATACATGCAGTGGCTCAATAAAGAGATATAGTTTCAAATACATGACTGGCTGCCCAAAAGTTCGTGAAATCGCGAGATATAAAAAGAAGCAATTCTTGGCTGTCACACGAGGTAGGTTGTGTGCATTGATGAATTGTTCATTAGATGGGTTAGGAATCGATCAAATACACCAACAATCTGAACGCAAAATAATCAAACGGTGTGATACAGGTGGATACGGTTATAGACAAGTAAGCGTAGGTTAATGATATTACGTATGGGTGACGTGAATCTGAGTTATTGAGCTTATGTAAGGGTGACGTGAGTCTAGGTTAATGAGCTTAAGTAAGGGCGACGTGAGTCTAGGTTAATGAGCTTAAGTAAGGGTGACGTGAGTCAGGTTAATGAGCTTATGTAAGGGTGACGTGAGTCTAGGTTAATGAGCTTAAGTAAGGGTGACGTGAGTCTAGGTAATGAGCTTAAGTAAGGTGACGTGAGTCTAGGTTAAAGAGCTTAAGTAAGAGTGACGTGAGTCTAGGTTAATGAGCTTAAGTAAGGGCGATGCGAGTCTATGTTAATGAGCATAAGTAAGGGTGACGTGAGTCTAGGTTAATGAGCTTAAGTAAAGGGTGACGTGAGTCTAGGTTAATGAGCATAAGTAAGGGCGACGTGAGTCTAGGTTAATGAGCATAAGTAAGGGTGACGTGAGTCTAGGTTAATGAGCTTAAGTAAGGGTGACGTGAGTCTAGGTTAATGAGCTTAAGTAAGGGCGAGGTGAGTCTAGGTTAATGAGCATATAAGTAAGGGTGACGTGAGTCTAAGTTATTGAGCTTAAGTAATGGTGGCGTGAGTCTATGTTATTTGGCTTAAGTAAGGGTGACATGAGTTTAAGTTATTCAGCTTAAGTAAGGGTGACGTGAGTCTAGGTTAATGAGCTTAAGTAAAGGTAACGTGAGTCTACGTTATTGAGCTTAAGTAAGGGTGACATAAGTCAAAGTTATTGAGCTTAAGTAAGGGTGACGTGAGTCTAGGTTAATGAGCTTAAGTAAAGGTGACGTGAGTTTAATTTATTGAGCTTAAGTAAGGGTGACATGAGTCTAAGTTATTGAGCTTAAGTAAGGATGACGTGAGTCTAGGTTAAATGACTTAAGTAAGGGTGACATGAGTCTAGGTTTAATGGCTTAAGTACGGGTGACATGAGTCTAGGTTAAATGGCTTAAATAAAGGTGACGTGAGTCTAGGTTAATGAGCTTAAGTAAGGGCTACGTGAGTCTAGGTTAATGAGCTTAAGTAAGGACGGCGTGAGTCTAGGTTAATTGGGTTAAGGAAGGATGATATGAGTCTAAGTTAATGAGCTTAAGTAAAGGTGTCGTGAGTGTAAATTATTGAGCTTAAGTAAGGGTGACATGAGTCTAAATTATTGAGCCTATATAAGGGTGAGGTGAGTGTAGGTTAATGAACTTAAGTAAAGGGTGACGTGAGTCTAAGTTAATGAGCTTAAGTAAGAGTGACGTGAGTCTAGATTAATGAGCTTAAATAAGGTGACGTGAGTCCAGGTTAATGAGCTTAAGTGAGGGGTCACGTGGGTCTAGGTTAATAAGATTAAGTAAAAGTGACGTGAAACTAAGTTAATGAGCTTTAGTAAGGGTGACGTGAGTCTAGGTTAATGAGCTTAAGTAAAGGTGACATAATTCTAAGTTATTGAGCTTAAGTAAAGATGACGTGAGTCTAGGTTAATGAACTGAAGTAAAGATAATGTGAACATAAGTTAATAGGCTTTAAGTAAGGATAAAGTGAACGCAAGTTAATAGGCATTAAGTAAAGATAATGTGAACTTAAGTTAATGAGTTTAGTAAAGGTAAAGTGAACATAAGTTAATGAGTTTAGTAAAGGTAAAGTGAACATAAGATAATGAGTTTAAGTAAGGATAAAGTGAACATAATTTAATGAGCTTAAGTAAAGGTAAAGTGAACATAAGTTAATGAGTTTAAGCAAGGATAAAGTGAACATAAGTTAATGAGTTTAAGTAATGGTAAAGTGAGCGTAAGTTAATGAGTTTAAGTAAAGGTAAAGTGAACATAAGTTAATGAGTTTAATTAAGGATAAAGTGAACATAAGTTAATGAGTTTAGTAAAGGTAAAGTGAACATAAGTTAATGAGCTTAAGTAAAGGTAAAGTGAACATAAGTTAATGAGTTTAAGTAAAGGTAAAGTGAACATAAGTTAATGAGGATTAAGTAATGGTAAAGTGAACATAAGTTAATGAGGATTAAGTAATGGTAAAGTGAACATAAGTTAATGAGTTTAGTAAAGGTAAAGTGAACATAAGTTAATGAGCTTAAGTAAAGGTAGGGTGAACATAAGTTAATGAGGATTAAGTAAAGGTAAAGTGAACATAAATTAATGAGCTTAAGCAAAGATAATGTGAACATAAGTTAATAGGCTGTAAGTAAGGATAAAGTGAACATAAGTTGATGAGTTTAAGTAAGGATAAAGTGAACATAAGTTAATGAGCATAATTAAATGTTAAGTGAACATAATTTGATGAGCTTAAGTAAAGGTAAAGTGAACATAAGTTAATGAGCTTATGTAAATATCAAGTCAGCGTAGTTAATGAGTGTAAGTCAAGTAAATGATAAGTAAACGTAAATTAATGAACTTAAACAAAATAAAATGCATGTGAACACAACCTAGTGAATTTAAGTTATAGAAAAGTTAAAGTAGGTGTAGTAAACATCAAGTGAACGTAAGTCGAGTAAATGACAAGTAACATTAGTTAATCAGACATCAATAGTAGACAAATAATAATATAAATATACATCAAAAGTTGTATCTATCAACTTCTCCTGAATCTTCTTCTTCTTCTTCTTTCCTTCCTTCCTCATTTGCCTTTCAGCGTCGAGGGGAGATACAATTTGCGGTATTTTACTCATCTGTTTGCCTCTGTTGTTGTTATGTTTCCTAGTGCTTGTAATAATTCATCCATCCATCTTTTTCGTGGTCGTCCCTTGGATCTGGCAATCCCACAACGTTTGTTGAAGGCTCGTTGTGTTTTGTTTTGATCTTCTGCCTTGTCACGTGGCCAAACCATTTTATCTGTTGTTTCTTCATATATTCTATGGCGGGGGCTATTCCTAGCTTTTTTCTTAGTTCTTTATTTCTGATCTTATCTCTCAAATTTTGGTTCTGTGATTATGGAAGGCCCCGGTATCAATGCAAACGAATTAAAATCCATGAGCTCCTCAATCGGGATTGCCAGTAGAATCATCCTAATGACTAACTCATCTCCCAAACAAAGAAATGTAGCTGTAGTTCCCATCATAGCAGTCTCAGCACACGCCAAAAGACATAAGGCGAAACCGCACAGAAAGTGAACACAGCCAACTGTTCCCTGTCATACAATATCATCATTCATCGTAAACAATTGGAATATCAAAACATGATCAAAACGAATGAAACACACAGCTCACGGTGTGCACAGAGCACTTAACTTAGTAGCTGCTGCAACAAGCCGGAAGACTCTCAGACTGTTTCCTGTCATTCGTCTAACACATCTTCATCTCAGTGGAGGTTATTTGTCTTATTGTTCTTGCATCTAGGATCCAGGTCTGGCATTGGTAGCACAACGTTGGGATGAAGGTTGCTTCTCTTGAATGTACTAACAAAACAAAGTAAAATAGTGCTACATATGGAACATACAAATTAAAGTAAGTAAAGTACCCCCGTCACGCCAAGTGGCGTATAGGGAAATGTCGTGCTAGTGACCCTATATTTTACAGATCTTCAGTACATGATTTTTGGGGTAATGTGGTCGGTATTACGCCCGTGCTGCTTTACTTTCCCAGAAAAAATCCGGTACCCATTTAAGGCTGGGTGAACCCGGAAGCCGTCGGTTGGAGTCGAATCCTACCCCTTGTCCTTTGTAGTCCTGTTCACTAACCACTGAGCTATCGCGGCTCATATACAAATTAGAGGTTGAACAAATATCCGCCAATGGAGCCGCGATAGCTGGGTGAATAGCGAGTCTGGGTGAATCCTGGAGTCGTGTCGGTCCGAAAAATGATTCGCCACTACGGGGCATCGGACCCACACTTTTCTGATCAGGAAGCGAGCACGCTGACCACTCAGTCAGGAAGCGAGCACACTGACCACTCAGCCACCGAGCACACTGACCACTCAGCCACCGTGCACACTGACCACTCAGCCACCGAGGCTCCCTCTAATAATTTGCAGATAACAAATTACAAACGCAGATTAATACATAGCGAGGGGGTGGGGGTGTAAAGGCATCAAGATGCACTGAAATGAGAAGCTGCTGTAAAGCTGAATAATAATGACAAGGAAAAATGTGTAAGGTAACAGCATTAGGTAGATGAGAAACGAAACAAAAGTAGAACGACGTTTTGGCCAAGAAAGCCTTCAGCAGCTGGAACAACTAACAACAACACAAAAATATATAAGGATATTCACAGAAAGCTAATTACATGTCGATAATATGCTAGATTCTCGGCATTTCTATGAATCTTGATACATATATCTGCTGCTACCCTAAAAGGAAGAAAGTGGTATGGTAACAGCTAGGTGAGAAACAATCCAAATGTGGAACGACGTTTCGGTCAAGTATGCCTTCAGATGGAACAACATACAACAACACAAATATATATATATATATATATATATATATATATATATATATATATATATATATATAGTAATATATATATAGTGATATACACATAAATCTAACTACATGACGATAATATGCTAGACTCTCTCAAGAAAAAAAGGAACTAATTAAATCACTTCCCTGTGATCTTGAGCTTAGTCATGCACGAAGTTTGGTCATGATCATCATCATTGTTATAAAACCACTGTTTACTTTTTTTGTTTTTAATTTTCTTCATTAATACAGAGCATTAATACATTAATTCATATATTAATATATATTATATATATTATGAGATCAATAGTAGACAAAAAAGGAATTGAAGTCAACGGTCACAACATAAATAATTTGCGATATCCGGATGACACAGTCTTAATAGCAGAGACAGAGAACGAACTACAAGAAATGATAGACATAATAGTAAAAGAAAGCAACAATCAAAGGTCTCAGTATGAATAGTAAGAAAACAGAAGTAATGGTTATATCAAAGAAATAACCATCACCATCATGAAGCATAAAAATAAACGAGACAAATCTGAAACAAGTACAACGTTTCAAATAATTGGGCACAATAATAACATCAGATGGAAGATGTACCACAGAAATAAAAAAGCAGAATAGCTCAGGCCAAAATAGCATTTCAGAAAATGAAAAATATCTTATGCAACAAACCTATGTCAATAAAAATGAGAAAGAGAATTCATCGGTGCTTTATAGAACCAATTCTGACCTATGGAAGCGAATCATGGGCAGTAGACAAACAAATGAAAAGACGATTAGAGGCCACAGAGATGGGATTTCTCAGAAGAATGTTGAAAGTTCCCTGGACAGCTAAAAAGACCAATGAGGAAGTTCTCAAAGAGGCCAACATAAAAAGGGAGCTCTTAAAAAGCATCAGAAAGAAGCAATCAACATTTTTCGGGCACATCATGAGAAGAGGAAAGTTGGAATACTTGGTTACAACTGGCAAAATAAAAGGAAAGAGAGATCGCGGACGACAAAGAGAGAAAATACTGGATAGCTTGGTGTCATGGCATGGAAAACATTCAACAACAGAACTAGAACTGATACGATGCACTGTAGATAGAAGATTGTGGAGGGGCATGATCACCAACGCCAACCGGTATGGCACATGATGATGAATACAGAGCGCCAACATTGACAAATAATCTGCCATCAACAAAAGTGTTGTCAATGCAAGAAATTGGGTCGGAGATTAACCGAAATCTGTCAAAGTATGACCACGCTTCCGCTGAACTGCTTAGTTCTACCTCATCACACTTTTCCTCAACAGCGCTCCAGTGTCTTTTCCGTGGCCTGGGCCAAACCGAATCGCTGAGCTGCTATCTGACGCTCAAAATCACGGATAGCCTTGTTGTCTGGCGGAACGTATCAGCACCACGTGACAATGAGATGGCGAAGTGCGTCGTCCGATCTGGCAGAGATATATCCGGGTTCTTTAATAATAAATGGCGCCTGTGGGATATTGAGACTGTCCAGACCAGACCTGATTTGAGGAGATTGGGGCATTGAATGACGGGAACGAGGAAGAGGTGGATCTTGGGATATAGAGGGGGAGAAGGATTTGGGGAGAGAATGAAAGTGGAAGGAGGAAATAATAATATTAAGTTGAGTGAGAAAAAATGAAATCATATTGGGAGAAAGTAGAAGAGCGCATTGAAGAGTTGAATAAAAGAGGAATTTGGATATACAGCGAAAAGTAAAGTTTAAAATAAAAAGTAATTTATAATGGATCAAAAAAGAAAATAAGTTTTAAAAAAAATAATGGATTAAAAATAGGATAGTTTTAAAAAAAAATTAATATAGAGTAAAAAGTATAGTTTAAAAAAAATAATAATGTAATATGGAACGAAAAGTTATTTAAAAAACAATTTAATATGAAGCGAAGTGTACAATTTTAAAAAGTATCATAAAGCGAAAAGTGTATTTTAAAAAAAATAAATATAAATCCACAAGTACAGTTTTAAAAAACTATTTATCATCGAGCGACACGTTTCATCATTATCATCATCGCATCACCATCATCATTTTCCTCTCTGGCCGAAGACGGCACATAGAACGGATGCCATAGTTCACGACTGACAATTTGCTGCTTGTTCTTGTAAGTATTGGTTGTGCCATATTCCGATGGCTGAGCTTTAACTTCTTGTAAGTATTGGTTGTGCCATATTCCGATGGCTGAGCTTTAACTACTAATTGTTCGGCAAAGCGATTCTCTTGGTTTTCCTTGTTTTCTTTTATCAAGTGGTTTCCACGTGAATGCCTGTACAGCTTTTTGTTTGTTCCATTCTATAGTCCGTTCAGAAATTCATAACCACACTTGAATTAGCTTTACGTGATAACCGTTTGTTATTTTGCTTTCAACTTTTGCATGTAATCTTATAATATTGATGTCGTTATAGAAATATTTTTTGCTCTGAGAAATTTGATCTAGTTTAAAAGTTTTCTTCTTTAGGCTATATTAAATTCACCCTGTTCGAATTTGACACCATTTTAGGATATATACATTAATTTGGTGCGGTCGTTCACGTAAAATAGTTTGGCTATTGCAGAAACACTAAGTTCAGGAAAATCCCGTGCACAAAACTGAATTGTTATTGAACGACATGACGCACCACGGCCTTGGCATTAATTACCGAAGGGAAGGCGTATCTTTATTAATTTTGTGAAGACTCAGTAGACAATTTGTTGACTTTAAATACCAACATTTATATCTAAATTACAATGAGTTTGAAATGCAAATTTATAACTATGCAAAAGGTTACTGTTTTACTATATCAGCACTTCCTTAGGGAATTCAAGATGGGACAAAGTGCCTACTGCATCAAATACAAAAGAGCAAATTAGGACATGGCTTGCGAATGAAAATGTCAAATTTGACGACACATATTTAAAACCCGAATTGTTACAACTTGTGAAGAATACGAATAAGAAAAAGGTGTACCATGTTGACAAAATCATTGAGAAATACGGCCACACTAATTGTAACCAATTGAATTCATGTTTGCAAATACACATAACGAACAACACCCACAATTAAGCACTATGTAGATACGCTTCTATAGTCCGTTCAGATTCGTTTGCCTAGACATTAATTAATTTTTTTAAAAACTTATTGTTCATTTGCATTGATCTTTTGAAGTTAGGTTTAGAATACTAATGTCGCTATAAAAATATTTTTTTATCAAAGAAATGTGATCCAATTTCAAAGATGCCTTATTTAACCTATATTAAAAAAAAGTTAATCGATATTATAAACACCGGCGGGATTATGTAGATGCTTACATCTCACAGCTGATTCTTTAACATATAGGCATGACCTTCACGGCTGAATGCGCACCGTCCTAAAATAGTTATGTTGCCACTATAAATTTTTATAAAGAAATGTTACATATGAAATTTCCCGTTTAGCACAAAATGACATTTTAGCCGAAACCGGAAATTATGTGACGTCAAAATCACGGCCGTAGACTCGAGTTCGAGTCATAATTCAGAGGCAAATCTCAATATTTACAGAAAGGAGGCGGCACTATCCATATTATCTTCTGCAAGTCTATGTGAGAATGAATATAAAGGCAAAATATTTTACTGAGCATAACATTGCTATAAAGATTTATCAATACTTCTGCAGAGAGCGTAAAAAGGGACATCTTTATTGTTCTTTATCAAACCCTGAGAAGAGAACAATGCATATTTTAGGTTTGTGTAAACGTTCATTTGATCGAATAGTTAAAGGAAGCGGATATTTATTGCCAACAAATGCAAGAAAGCAAGGAAGGAAAGAAACGTTAGACAGTTTTGATAAGGACCTAGTAAAAAGAGAAATCTGTCGAATGTTTGATATAAACGAAGAAGTGACACTTAGAAAGTTGAAGCTTTGGCTGAAAACTAACAACGACATTGAAATATCAAAAACTTCATTATGGAAAATATTAAGAAGTGCAGGCTTCACCTTTAGAAAGTATGCTGGTGGAAAAAACATTATTTGTGAGAAGCCACATCTAGTAGCTCTTAGAAGCAAGTATTTACGTGAAGTGAAGGAAATGCGCGAAAATGATTATGATATTGTTTATTTAGATGAAACTTGGATCAACGCTCATCATACAAATGAAAAGGAATGGCAGTTAGCAGATGGAAGTATTAAAAGATCAGTACCAAGCAGTAAAGGGCAACGTTTGATAGTTGCACATGCAGGTAGCAGACATAATGGGTTGTTGCAGAATGCTCATCTCGTTTTCATTTCAAAATCCATAGACAATAGAGACTACCACTCCGAAATGAATGGGCACATATTTAAAGACTGGATCGAGAAAAGTATCCTTCCAATATTAGATCGACCTTCTTGTCTGATAATGGACAATGCTTCATACCATAACGTAGTTAACGTAGAAGATAGAATCCCAACATCATCAAGTACAAAAGATGCAATCAAAACGTGGCTCATAAAAGAACACATACAAGTTAACGACAGCTACTTGAAACCCGAATTGCTTAGCCTTGTAAAACAGACACAACGTACAAAGATATTTAAAATAGACAAGTTAATTCAAGAACATGGCCATAGATGTTTGAGACTACCTCCATATCATGCACACTTAAATCCTATAGAACTAGTTTGGGCAAAAGTTAAAGGACACGTAGCATATACAAATAAAACTTTCAAATTATGCGATGTTGAGACACTTACAAATCAGGCTCTATCAAATATAAATAAAGACTACTGGGTAAAATGTGAGGATCATGTGTTACGACAAGAAGAGGAATATTGGAAAAAGGATGGTTTGTTGTTTGTTCAGCCGAAAGCAGTAATCGACCTATTTGACTCGTCTGATTCTGAATGATCATTACTCTGATTAAGTCTACAGATAAATAGTTTGATTTGCAAAATTTCCTAGTTGATTTGTTAAACAGTTTATTGTTCAAGACCACCCAAGCAATCAAAAATATGTTATAAGCAAACCAACAACCATTACTTTGAATGGAAGCCTGCTTGAGTCAGTACAGAAGTTCAGCTATCTTGGATCCACTATTACAGCCACACTTTCCTTAGATGAGGAACTAAATGTACGTATTTGAAAGGCAGCGACAACATTTGGGAAACTCACACCAAGAGCATGGAACTATATCAAATTGACTCTACGAACAAAAGTTCTATATATAATTTAAAATGTGTATACTTGCCACCCAGTAAAATTTTATGGACACGCCTATGGGTCATCGTTGCACTAGATTACTGTAAAACATTTTGATTAGGGTCAAAATAATAGTTACATGGGCAAAGATCAAAGGAATTCGCCGCTTTAAGAAAACCGTTATAGCTAGACATCGAGTAACACATATGTTCTCGTGACATGGACATTTTAACACCGTATGCCAAAAATCATGTGAAATCATCAAGAACTTTTTGAATTATAAATCATAACATCTCGGCAAACGATTCTGAACGGACTATAATAAGTAACGAAAAGTAAAGTTAAAAAAAAAACAGTTCAATACGAAACGAAAAGTACAGTTAGAAAACAACAGTTGGATACGAAGCGAAACGTACAGTTAAATTATAATAGTTGCGTACGGAGCGAAAAATAATTTGGAAAAAAAATGTGGAACAGAAAATCTAAAAGACTAAAGACGGGAGGGAAAGATGATTGGGGGGGGGGGGGGGGGGGGAGAGAAAGAGAGAGAGAGAGAGAAAGAAAAGTGAGGTTCGGGAAAAGAAGAGAAAATATGGGGAAAAGAGAAGTCAGAAATTAATAGGGTGATGCGGTAACTAGAAAAAATGAAATAAGGGAAAAGAGGATAAGGCAAAAGGAAGAAGGCTAGAGCAGGATTGAGAGTAAAAGAAAGAGAAAGGAAAGGATAAGGACGCGATGGAAAGGCAATATGAATGTGATGATTGTATGAATAGTGAAGTTTGAAGAAGAAGAAGAAGAAAGATAAGAATGCAGATTCACAAGAGAGAAAAGGCAGTTTCCAATCAAAGCGAATGAGAGGGTGAAAGTTTCCCACCGGATTACGCACACCTCTCCTCTCACTGTGAGATTAGTGGTTGTGGGACGCAAACTGTAAATCGTTTATTTGTGGAAAGCGAACCAAATCCGTTCGATGCAAGAAGTAAGATTCATATCGTGATGTTTAGTGGCAGTCCCACTGTTACAACATTGCGAAAAGATAAAATACATTTAAATAGAGCATGAATAATATATTACGTTTCACGTTATTTGTTGTCAAGATATGAATAATCTATAGACCTTGAATGAACTGTCGGTGTTTCTGTAAACTATTTGATTAATTTTTCATTCTGATAACAGGTAATTCTAAATAATCGAATTTGTTAACAGCTTTCATGACGGCCGAGTAGGTAGCATACTGTACATTCTGACCTATGGAAGCGAATCGTGGACAGTGGACAAACAAATGAAAAGATGATTAGAGGCCACAAAGATGGGATTTCTCAGCAGAATGTTGAAAGTTCCCTGGACAGCTAAAAAGACCAATGAAAAAATTCTCAAAGAGGCCAATGCAAAAAGGGAACTCCTAAAGTACATCAGAAAGAAACAATCAACATTTTTTTGGGTTGTATCCAGGGTTGTATCCAGGGTTATATCCAGGGTTATATCCAGGGTTGTATCCAGGGTTATATCCAGGGTTATATCCAGGGTTATATCCAGGGTTATAACCAGGGTTATATCCAGGGTTGTATCCAGGGTTATAACCAGGGTTGTATCCAGGGTTATAACCAGGGTTGTATCCAGGGTTACATTCAGGGTTATATCCAGGGTTGTATCCAGGGTTATAACCAGGGTTATATCCAGGTTATATCCAGTGTTATATCCAGGGTTATAACTAGGGTTGTATCCAGGGTTATAACCAGGGTTGTATCCAGGGTTATATTCAGGGTTATATCCAGGGTTATATCCAGGGTTATAACCAGGGTTGTATCCAGGGTTATATCCAGGGTTATAACCAGGGTTGTATCCAGGGTTATATCCAGGGTTGTATCCAGGGTTATATCCAGGGTTATATCCAGGGTTATAACCAGGGTTGTATCCAGGGTTGTATCCAGGGTTATATCCAGGGTTGTATCCAGGGTTATATCCAGGGTTATATCCAGGGTTATATCCAGGGTTATAACCAGGGTTGTATCCAGGGTTATATCCAGGGTTATAACCAGGGTTATATCCAGGGTTATAACCAGGGTTGTATCCAGGGTTATATTCAGGGTTGTATCCAGGGTTTTATCTAGGGTTGTATCCAGGGTTGTATCTAGGGTTATATCCAGGGTTATATCAAGGGCTATATCCAGGATTATATACAGGGTTATATTCAGGGTTGTTTCTAGGGTTATATCCAGGGTTTTATCATCATCATCATCAAGTACCGGGTCTAGTGGCGTAGGTGATCATGTCTCTCCACAACTTTCGATCTCGGCAGCTATTTATCATTTCTGTTGTTGACCTACTGCCAAGCCATACTCTTAAGCTGTCTGTTATTTTTTCTCTTTGCTTCCGTCTATTTCTTCGTCCCTCAATTTTTCCAGTTGTTAAAATATATTCAAGTTGTTCTCTTCTCATTGCATGGCCAAAAAATGATGATTGTCTCTTCTTAACATTGGAAATTAGCTCTCTTTTTGCTTTGACCTCTCTCAGAACCACTTCATTACTCTTCTTAGCTGTCCATGGTATTCTCAACATTCTTCTGTAAAACCACATTTCTACAGACTCCAGTGATTTTCTTATCTGTTGTCCTATTGTCCATGACTCGCATCCATATGTTAAAACTGGCTCTATGTAACATTTAAGAACTCTTTCTCTTGTTTCTATTGTCAAAAATGGATTGCATAGTATTTTCCTCATTTTTGGAAAGCTGCTTTTGCCTGAGCCATTCTGCATCTCACCTCTTTTGTACATCTTCAATCTGAGGTTAACAAAGTTCTCAAATATTTAAATTCATTTACCTGTTTTAATATTGTTCCACTTGTCTTTATTTTGCAGTGATGTGATGTCTTTTTGTTGTTGTTACCATTACCTCTGTCTCTTTGTTATTAAGGCTGAGTCCTTTATTTTTGCTTTCCTTCACTATAATGTCCAACAATTCCTGTAACTCATTTTCACTCTTAGCGATTAATGCTGTATCATCAGCATACCTTAGATTATTTATATTATGTCCTCCAATTGTTATTCCAGGCATGCCCCTTATGAATCTTAAAATAATCTCACTATAAATATTAAACAAATCTGGTGACAGCACACAACCTTGTCCAACACCCTGTTTTATTTGTTGAAACATTCCCGATTGGTTTCCAGTTCTTATGGCCGCTATTTGTTGAAACATTCCCAATTGGTTTCCAGTTCTTATGGCCGCTGTTTGTTGAAACATTTCTAATTGGTTTCCAGTTCTTATGGCCGCTATTTGTTGAAACATTCCCAATTGGTTTCCAGTTCTTATGGCCGCTATTTGTTGAAACATTCCCAATTGGTTTCCAGTTCTTATGGCCGCTGTTTGTTGAAACATTCCCAATTGGTTTCCAGTTCTTATGGCTGCTGTTTGTTGATCATAAAATAGGATACAGAATCAAGTTCGTGTGAGCACAAGACTTTAACACAGAACAAGAGATCGTGATTCGTTGAATATATAAAGAAACAACAGTTAAAATGGTTTGGCCATGTGACAAGGCAGAGTTATCAAAACACAACATAACGAGCCCTCAATAAATGTTGCGAGAAAACCGTTCCAAGTGTCGACCACGAAAAAGATGGATTGACGGAATATTAGAGGCACTAAGAATCATAACAGCTGCAGATGCGAACAGGAGAGCTAAAGATCGCAAATTGTATCTCCCCACGACGCTGAAAGGCAAATGAGGAAGGTGAGAAGAAGAAACTCCTCGCGCAAACAGTTAGCTATGAGTCTCTGATGACAACCAGCTCATGTCTTGGACCAAATAATAGGCCTGTGCACATCGTAGCGATTGTATAAAGGTCTCTGGTCTTTATTTCCCAGGTCTCGCAGGCATAAATGCTCCTCCCTTACACGCTTAGGAAAGAATATAAGGGCTCCTCCACGTCACGTGATGCATAGTTAATAAAGTGTTAGTGCCCATATTTCGTATAGACCTTCGGCACATAACTTGCGAGAGCCGCGATAGCTCAGTGGTTAGTGATCTGGACTACAAAGGACAAGAGGTCGGGTTCGAGCCTCATCGACGGCTTCCAGGTTCACCCAGCTATAAATGGGTACCAGATTTTTTTCTATGAAAGTAAAGCGGTACGGACGTAATACCGACCACACTACCCCAAAAACATGTTTGGAAGGTCTGTAAAAATTATGGTCACTAACACCATATTTCTTATACGCCATTTAATGTGACGGGGGCACTTTACATTACTTTACTTTACTTTACTTTACTTTACTTTACTTTTACTTTACTTTACTTACGCCAGTGCTTGCTTTCGTTCGCCCGATGACTGAAGTATTCTAGAATTATGAATTAGATTGTAGAATTCCTCTTCGTCATCCGCCCTTAAAAGGACGTTAAGTGGACGTCTCTGCGTTGTGCTGTGGTTTGCAGTGTAACACTGTTATATTTGCGCCTTTCGGCCCAACACATCCGCTTTCAGCACGACATTTTTGAGTACTGGGTTATCTTCCCTCTTCGATCCCTGCTCGCTTGGCCAGACTAGACAGGTTAGTCTGTTACTAGAGGCACCAAGGAGAGGTGGAGCAGGGTCTGGATGGTTCTGGTTCACCGATCCTGGCGCAAGCCATCAGCTGTGGATCGCTGACAACTTCCAGCTCTGGTGCTGGGAGGCCGCCTTAGCCTCCTTTTACCCAGTGATGGCTACCTTTCCTAGATCGGTGCCCATTCAAGGCAGAGTAAATTTAGAGTTTGCTGATCATGGTCTAACCCAATGTCTTGTCAGACATCCCAACCGCTGCCTCTATCCACTCTGACTACACAAAATGAAATGGAACAAAATCCCCGAAGACAGTTTTCGAAACAGTACGTTTTTTTTGTTTATCTACGACTGCTATCTCTAAATCGATGCTGCTGGTCTTGTAGTAAATCATGTTCTTTGTCCTTCTTTGAAACCACGTATACATTGTGTATAGCGCAGTACTTATGGATTTCTTCATCGTCAACATCATCACCTTCATCTTCTGATGCATTCATCCCACTGTAAATCCTTTTCTGTGTCCGTGATTCAAATTGCGTGAAATGAGCGTAAAGGCTTTGCATCGTGATTTATTATAACATTTATGCAGATTACACTTTCGACCCAGCATATCAGACTTCGTTGAGACACTTAGGTCCCAGATTTTCGTTCTTCCCAATGCCTTCTTTCTTTGTTGGGCTAGTGTTTGTTTTCAGGTCCATCACGAACAAGCAGTGTAAGGTCTTTATCAGTTTTGTTTCACCAATGCCGAGGCCTTCTATTGTTGCTGTTGAGCGTCCTCGTGCAGCTTGACTGATAAAAGCATAGCTGTACAACGTGGCTGTTCCCGAATTACGGAAAAGATAGCGGTCTAAAAAATAAAAATGATGAAACAGACTCTATTTTAATTTTTAAGAGAGTTAAGACAGCTGCACTGTGTATGTGCTCTATTTGAGCCATTACTACTGTTTGCAGTAGAAAGTACAACCTTGCAGGTATGCTCGGAAAGGGCTAAATAGTGTACTCTGATGTAATGTAAAAGACCCAACTGCTTCGTGGGTGAGACATTTTAGTCAAAGGCTAGCTGAGCCAAACGTAAACAAACCGAAGGAAGGCAACAGAATGCCACAGTTGTAAATTCATTTTATAATCAAGGATCGCCAAAATTACAGAATTCACGACAATACCGTTTAGGGGGATTTCAAAGGAATCCCCTCGTTTAACAGTCGAGATCGAAAGTTGTGGAGAGACACGATCACCTACGCTAGCAGGCTTGGTACTTGATGATGTTGATGACGATGATGATGATGACCATGAACGGTGTAAAAGACGACAAGCGAAACACATGAAATATCCCTCGCACAAACTGAAACAGGCAGCATAGCCAGACAAAGGGAAAGCAAGCACCCAGGCAGGCAGTTAAAATACAGACAGGCAACCTGATGATGTTGATGATGATGACGATGATGATGATGATGACCATGAACGGTGTAAAAGACGACAAGCGTAACACATGAAATATCCCTCGCACAAACTGAAACAGGCAGCATAGCCAGACAAAGGGAAAGCACCCAGACGGGCAGTTAAAACACAGACAGGCAACCTGATGATGTTGATATCATATTAAATCAGAATAATATAAACTGATCGGCATAGAATGTACCGAGGAGAAAAGGAGAATGTAAATAACAAGTTAATGAAGGCGTAATGAGCACGTTGATGGACAGTCGTGGTGGACAAGGCACTGTGTTTTCATTGTCTTGTATATTGCTATCACTGAGCGGTTTTGAACTCCTAGCTGTCTGATGTTAATGGCTGTGTGTGGCCAAAGTAGGAGCTAGAGGTAGTGGGATCAGAATAATGAAGGAATTCCAGACAGATAATGAACTGTCTAGTTAAGATATGGGGATAAAGGGATGAAGGAGATGGTGTTAAAATGGGGAAAAAATACACAGACCGCAGCCGATTATAGAGGAGATCAGATGACAGAAAAGGAAATCCGGGGAAACCTCCACTAGCATGACGTATTTTGCTCTGCGAACTATAGAATAGGTATGGCAAAAAGTAATTTTAATGCCATGAAAAATATACTAACATTAAAACAAATAACACCAGGGCTAAAACTAAGAATAGCAAAATGTTACATCTTCTCAATATTCCTGTATGGTGCAGAAACATAGACATTAGACCAGAAAACAGAAAACAGAAAAGAAAATTGAAGCCCTTGAAATGTGGATTTATAGAAGAATAGGTAGAAGTGGATGGAAAGAAAAGAAAACAAACGATGAAGTTTTAAAACAACTAAAGATGAAAAGAGAACAACTAAACACAATTAGATCAAGACAAACGAAATTTTTGGGGCATGTTAAAAGACACAACAGCCGAATAAAAGTAATCTTGGAAGGGAAAATACAAGATAAAAGAGGCAGAGGCAGACCAAGACTAACATGGACGCGTAACATCAAAAGAGGGACAAGTCAATCTATGACAATCTGCACCATCAAAGCAAGAGACAGAGCGGAATGGCTCTCCATAGTAGCCAACCTTCGATGCGGAGACGGCACTTAATGATGATGATGATGATGATGATGATGATGATGATGATGATGAACTATAGACAGCTGATGTAATTCTACCCAGAATCGCCACGTGCTTGCAAAACTAAATATTTCACTCTAGTTGGGGGGGGGGGGGGGGGGTTCAAGGGTGTCCCTTTATGCCTGCTGGTTTTCACTATAGGTAGTTGTGGGTAGGCACTAAGTAAATCGTGTATGTAAATACGTCCAGGGAGACAAAGAGATAGAAGAGTAGAGAAATGAAAGACATACAAACAAACCGTACCTGTATTGACATACAGACATACATGCGGGCACACTGAATGATTAGTTTATGGTTAAGATTACATTAGACTAGATTTTATATTACATTATTTTACATTATATTACATATAATTATATTACTTTACATTAGATTATCTTACATTATAACGGATACATTACTTACACTAGTTTCACGTATATATATATTAGATGGGTGAACATCCGGACGGACTGAATCTTCTTTAGATGATTGATGAATGGATCGATGGATGGATGGATTGTTATATGAACGTATTTCTGGATGAATGAATAGCTAGACAGTGTGTCAGAAAGTCGAGAAATATAGATAGCCAGACGGATAAATATATATATATACTTAAACATAGACATTAGTCAGACAGAAATAATGGTAAATATATATATATACGAGACAGACAGGCACAAATTACAGATATAAAGATATACCGAGAAGCAATCAATCAGACACTGGGATAGACCTCAAACAGATCGAGTGAAGTATAGAAGCAATAATTTACCTATGGTAACAACAAAGAAAAAGACATCACCTCAGTGCAAAATAAAGACAAGTGGAACAATATTAAACCAGGTAAATGAATTTAAATATGTGGGTACTTTGTTAACCTCAGACGGAAGATGTACAAAAGAGGTGAGATGCAGAATGGCTCAGGCAAAAGCAGCTTTCCAAAAAATGAGGAAGATACTATGCAATCCATTTTTGACATTAGAAACAAGAAAAAGAGTTCTTAAATGTTATGTAGAGCCAATCTTAACATACGGATGTGAATCATGGACAACAGGACAACAGACAAGAAAATCACTGGAGTCTGTAGAAATGTGGTTTTACAGAAGAATGTTGAAAATACCATGGATAGCTAAGAAGAGTAATGAAAACGTTCTGAGAGAGGTCAAAGCAAAAAGAGAGCTAATTTCCAATATTAGAAAGAAAGAATCATAATTTTTTGGCCATGTAATGAGAAGGGAACAACTGGAATATATTGTAACAAATGGAAAAATTGAGAGACGAAGAGATAGAGGGAAGCAAAGAGAAAAGAAACCAGACAGCTTAAGAGAATGTCTTGGCAAAAGATCAACAACAGAAATGATAAATAACTGTCGTTATCGAAAGTTGTGGAGAGGCATGATCACCTACGACATCAGGCCCGGTACTTGATGATGATGAATTTACCTATAGTCTGTTTCTCCAATCTTCAAACACAAACATTTCTCTATATTTAATTAAGACACTGCGGGTAAACACTCTACACTACTTACGAATCATTAGTCTTCGACATGTGTGTTGACGTCAACTTCAAGCTTTTATTATTGCCACCTTAGTTCCCCGCAGTGCTTGCTTGCCATTATCTAGTTGCATATCCGACGCAGATCGTTGCTCTTTTCGCAGTCCGTCTGAAGGAATATATCACTCTAGCCAGATCTCCAAGTTTGCTTGCTGTAAAGTTGAAAGACTCTTTGATATCTTGACACAACCGTCTTGGCTTACTCTTGCCTCATCTTCCTGGAACAATTCCTTCCATTAGTGTTCTTTCCAGCCCATCGTGTATTTTAATGTGATCTGAATATTTCATTTCCTGTTTGTGATTTTTGATGTGACAGTTTTCTTAAATTTTCAGGGGTTTTAATATATCTTCATCTTTTCATTTTTATTATCCAAAGTATTTTCTGCAGCATTTTTCTTCTAATGAACCAATTTTCTTTCGTATTATCCGCTCGAGTGATCATGATTTGCAACTATATATTGCTAAGGGAAAGATACATAACCTCAGTAGTTTTACTTTTACAGCATTGCTACTTTTGTGCCCAATGTTCTTCATAGAATTTAATGTTTGTGTTACCCTTGGTATTGCTGGTCTTTTGATTGCTGATCTTTTCATATATATAATTATCATCGCTATACTTTGTCAGTTGTTTTTTTCTGATTGATAATACAGATCTCACCACAGTGGACGAATCATGTTGCACCGGAGATGAATCAAAAAGATAATAATTGTTGGAAAGCTGCACATTAAGTTGAAGCTGGTTGCTATTTTTTTCTCAGAATGTTGCACATCAAGTTGAAGCTGGTTTTCACAATGTTGCACATCAAGTTGAAGCTTGATGCTATTTTGTTCTCAGAATGTTGCACATCAAGTTGAAGCTGGTTCTCAGAATGTTGCACATCAAGTTGAAGCTGGTTCTCAGAATGTTGCGCATCAAGTTGCAGCTGGTTCTCAGAATGTTGCACATCAAGTTGCAGCTGGTTCTCAGAATGTTGCACATCAAGTTGGAGCTTGATGCTATTTTGTTCTCAGAATGTTGCACATCAAGTTGAAGCTTGATGCTATTTTGTTCTCAGAATGTTGCACATCAAATTGTGGCTGGTTCTCAGAATGTTGCACATCAAGTTGAAGCTGGTCCTCAGAATGTTGCGCATCAAGTTGCAGCTGGTTCTCAGAATGTTGCACATCAAGTTGAAGCTGGTCCTCAGAATGTTGCACATCAAGTTGAAGCTGGTCCTCAGAATGTTGCACATCAAGTTGCAGCTGGTTCTCAGAATGTTGCACATCAAGTTGAAGCTGGTTCTCAGAATGTTGCACATCAAGTTGGAACTGGATGCTATTTTGTTCTCAGAATTTTGCACATCAAGTTGTGGCTGGTTCTCAGAATGTTGCACATTAAGTTGAATCTTGATGCTATTTTGTTCTCAGAATGTTGCACATTAAGTTGAAGCTGGTCCTCAGAATGTTGCGCATCAAGTTGCAGCTGGTTCTCCGAATATTGCACATCAAGTTGAAGCTGGTCCTCAGAATGTTGCACATCAAGTTGAAGCTGGGCCTCAGAATGTTGCGCATAAAGTTGCAGCTGGTTCTCAGAATGTTGCACATTAAGTTGAAGCTTGATGCTATTTTGTTCTCAGAATGTTGCACATCAAGTTGAAGCTGGTCCTCAGAATGTTGCGCATCAAGTTGCAGCTGGTTCTCAGAATGTTGCACATCAAGTTGAAGCTGGTCCTCAGAATGTTGCACATCAAGTTGAAGCTGGTCCTCAGAATGTTGCACATCAAGTTGCAGCTGGTTCTCAGAATGTTGCACATCAAGTTGAAGCTGGTTCTCAGAATGTTGCACATCAAGTTGGAACTGGATGCTATTTTGTTCTCAGAATTTTGCACATCAAGTTGTGGCTGGTTCTCAGAATGTTGCACATTAAGTTGAATCTTGATGCTATTTTGTTCTCAGAATGTTGCACATTAAGTTGAAGCTGGTCCTCAGAATGTTGCGCATCAAGTTGCAGCTGGTTCTCCGAATATTGCACATCAAGTTGAAGCTGGTCCTCAGAATGTTGCACATCAAGTTGAAGCTGGGCCTCAGAATGTTGCGCATCAAGTTGCAGCTGGTTCTCAGAATGTTGCACATTAAGTTGAAGCTTGATGCTATTTTGTTCTCAGAATGTTGCACATTAAGTTGAAGCTGGTCCTCAGAATGTTGCGCATCAAGTTGCAGCTGGTTCTCAGAATGCTGCACATTAAGTTGAAGCATGAAGCTATTTTGTTCTCAGAATGTTGCATATTAAGTGGAAGCTTGATGCCATTTTGTTCTCAGAATGTTGCATATTAAGTTGAAGCTTGATGCTATTTTGTTCTCAGAATGTTGCACATTAAGTTGAAGCTTGATGCTATTTTGTTCTCAGAATGTTGCATATTAAGTTGAAGCTTGATGCTATTTTGTTCTAAGAATGTTGCACATTAAGTTGAAGCTGGTCCTCAGAATGTTGCGCACTAAGTTGAATCTTCATGCTATTTTGTTCTCAGAATGTTGCACATCAAGTTGAATCAAGTCCTCAGAATGTTGCGCACTAAGTTGAAGCTTGATGCTATTTTGTTCTCAGAATGTTGCACATCAAGTTGAAGCTGGTACTCAGAATGTTGCGCACTAAGTTGAAGCTTGATGCTATTTTGTTCTCAGAATGTTGCACATCAAGTTGAAGCTGGTCCTCAGAATGTTGCGCATTAAGTTGAAGCTTGATGCTATTTTGTTCTCAGAATGTTGCACATCAAGTTGAAGCTGGTACTCAGAATGTTGCGCACTAAGTTGAATCTTGATGCTGTTTTGTTCTCAGAATGTTGCACATCAAGTTGAAGCTTGATGCTGTTTTGTTCTCAGAATGTTGCACATTAAAAGGGATAAGAGGAAATATATAGATGAATTAGCTAAAGAGGCAGAAGAAGCAGCAAATAAAGGGAATATGAAAGAACTGTACAACAGCACAAAGAAATTAGGTGGAAAATACAAACAGATCAACGCCTTTATCAAAGATAAGAAAGGAAATCTGCTTAGTAATATAAAGGAACAAATGGAGAGATGGAAGGAGCACTTTGAAGAACTTTTGAACAGACCCGGCTCAAATAATCCTCCAGATATACTACCAGCAGAAGAAGAATTACACGTTAACTGCGGAAAACCAAGCAAAGAAGAAATAATGAAAGCCATCAAACTATTAAAAGATGGTAAAGCCACAGGACCAGATGAAATTCCCTCGGAAGCCATCAAAGCAGATATTATCACCTCTACCAAGATGTTACATAATCTATTGGATAAAATTTGGGAGAGGGAAGAAATACCTAAAGACTGGAGAGAAGGTTATATGATCAAACTACCAAAGAAAGGAAGTTTACAGGAGTGCACAAATTATAGGGGAATTATGCTACTATCAGTGCCAGGAAAAATATTAGGCAGAATCATTCTGGAGAGACTAAAAGAGGCTATAGAGAAACACTTGAGAGATGAACAAGCAGGTTTTAGGAAGAACAGATCATGTGCTGATCAAATAACTACTCTACGTATAATAGTTGAACAAAGTTTAGAACTAAAATCCCCACTTTATATTGGATTCATAGATTACGAAAAGGCATTTGATAGTTTAGACAGAAGAATGCTTTGGAAGTTGCTGAGTCATTATGGAATCCCCATAAAGTTTATTAACCTGATAAAAACAATGTATGAAGGAACAAAATGTAGTGTGGTGCATGAAGGACAGCTTACAGAAGCATTTGAAATAAGAACAGGAGTAAGGCAAGGATGCCGTCTGTCTCCATTTCTCTTTCTACTGGCCATAGATTGGATTATGAAAATAACTCAAAACAACAGAAATGGGATCCAGTGGTCACTGACCAAACAACTTGATGATTTAGACTTTGCTGATGACATAGCTCTCCTATCACACAGCCACCAACAGATGCAAGATAAAATGAGTATATTAGATGAGAGATCACAACAGCTAGGACTAAAGATTAATAGAGATAAGACCAACATTATGAGAATTAATGCAGTTGGCAATAACCAAATAAAACTAGGAGAACTACCTCTACTAGGCGTACAATCTTATATATATCTGGGCAGTAATATAGATAAAGAGGGAGGAACAGAAAACGATACCAAAATAAGGATATCAAAAGCAAGAGGAGCTTTCATTGCACTGGGAAACATATGGAAATCCAAAGAAATTAGGCTAAATACAAAAATACAAATTTTCAACTCCAATGTTAAGTCGGTTCTATTATATGGCTGTGAAACATGGAGAATAACAAAATTGACAATCACGAAGGTACAGACTTTCATTAATGGATGCTTGCGCAGAATAAAAGGATGGAAATGGCAGGACAAAGTCACTAACGTGGAATTATGGAAATACGGTCAAATACCAGTGGATAAAGAAATACAGCGAAGACGATGGCGATGGATAGGACACACACTACGGAAACCAACTGAGAGTATTACACAACAGGCCCTTTTTTGGAATCCCCAGGGGAAAAGACAAAGAGGAAGACCAAGGAATTCTTGGAGAAGACAGATTGAAGCAGAGATGAAGATGATGGGGAAGACATGGAATGATCTTAAAAGAATTGCAAAAAACAGAACGACTTGGAAAGTGTTTGTTGAAGACCTATGCTCCACTGGGAGCTAAAAGGTAGAAGAAGATGTTGCACATTAAGTTGAAGCTTGATGCTGTTTTGTTATCAGAATGTTGCACATCAAGTTGAAGCTGGTCCTCAGAATGTTGCGCACTAAGTTGAAGCTTGATGCTGTTTTGTTCTCAGAATGTTGCACATCAAGTTGAAGCTTGATGCTGTTTTGTTCTCAGAATGTTGCACATCAAGTTGAAGCTTGATGCTGTTTGGTTCTCAGAATGTTGCACATCAAGTTGAAGCTTGATGCTGTTTTGTTCTCAGAATGTTGCACATCAAGTTGAAGCTTGATGCTGTTTTGTTCTCAGAATGTTGCACATCAAGTTGAAGCTTGATGCTGTTTTGTTCTCAGAATGTTGCACATCAAGTTGAAGCTTGATGCTGTTTTGTTCTCAGAATGTTGCGCATCAAGTTGAAGCTTGATGCTATTTTGTTCTCAGAATGTTGTACATCAAGTTTAAGCTGGTCCTCAGAATGTTGCGCACTAAGAAGAAGCTTGATGCTATTTTGTTCTCAGAATGTTGCACATCAAGTTCAAGCTGGTCCTCAGAATGTTGCGCACTAAGTTGAATCTTGATGCTGTTTTGTTCTCAGAATGTTGCACATCAAGTTGAAGCTTGATGCTGTTTTGTTCTCAGAATGTTGCACATTAAGTTGAAGCTTGATGCTGTTTTGTTATCAGAATGTTGCGCACTAAGTTGAAGCTTGATGCTATTTTGTTCTCAGAATGTTGCACATAAAGTTGAAGCTTGATGCTGTTTTGTTCTCAGAATGTTGCACATCAAGTTGAAGCTTGATGCTGTTTTGTTCTCAGAATGTTGCACATCAAGTTGAAGCTTGATGCTGTTTTGTTCTCAGAATGTTGCACATCAAGTTGAAGCTTGATGCTATTTTGTTCTCAGAATGTTGCACATCAAGTTGAAGCTTGATGCTATTTTGTTCTCAGAATGTTGCACATTAAGTTGAAGCTTGATGCTGTTTTGTTCTCAGAATGTTGCACATCAAGTTGAAGCTTGATGCTGTTTTGTTCTCAGAATGTTGCACATCAAGTTGAAGCTTGATGCTATTTTGTTCTCAGAATGTTGCACATCAAGTTGAAGCTGGTCCTCAGAATGTTGCGCACTAAGAAGAAGCTTGATGCTATTTTGTTCTCAGAATGTTGCACATCAAGTTGAAGCTGGTTCTCAGAATGTTGCGCACTAAGTTGAAGCTTGATGCTGTTTTGTTCTCAGAATGTTGCACATTAAGTTGAAGCTGGTTCTTAGAATGTTGCGCACTAAGTTGAAGCTTGATGCTGTTTTGTTCTCAGAATGTTGCACATTAAGTTGAAGTTGGTCCTCAGTATGTTGCACATCAAGTTGAAGCTGGTCCTCAGAATGTTGCACATTAAGTTGAAGCTGGTTCTCAGAATGTTGCGCACTAAGTTGAAGCTTGATGCTGTTTTGTTCTCAGAATGTTGCACATCAAGTTGAAGCTGGTCCTCAGAATGTTGCACATCAAGTTGAAGCTTGATGCTGTTTTATTCTCAGAATGTTGCCAGTAGTGACACAAACTTCCTGATTTGCAGTTCTTAAACGTTCAATCACGACCTCGGCTCCGAGAATAGGATCTAAACAATTTTATATTTATGTTTATTTTCGTTACTATATAATTTTCTTTTTCTATTTTTATTCTATACCACCTCTTCCCCCTCCCTATTAGACATATTTGATTTTATCATTTTGTGGTGGTTATTCTCTCTCACCTTTCGCTTGTGTATATTTTGTTAACTTCATGCTTCTATCTTGTGTCTCTTTGCCACTTTTCTGTCAGTTTTGATTACAGATGTGTAACCTTGTAGAGTCAAGTTTAAGAAATGTATAAAAATGAGAAGCAACAATAAAGCTAATTGTAAGGAGAAATGAGAAAAAAAAAAAAGAAAAAAAAACAATATTGTTAAAGCTTTGCGCAAGAAGTGAACAACAATTTGGAACAACGTTTCGACTCAATAGACCTTCGGCAGGGACAAACATACATAACACACACACAGATATGTATTTAAAAAAAAAATAAAAAAAAAATAATACCCATACATAGTTTCCCTGATGCTGCCCCTTACCCTATTCCATATTTTTTTTTGCTTATGTTTGAGCACATCAGTATATACACATGCTATGCTATTCACATATTTTCTCTACTAGACTACACTGCATAGAATCGTCGCCTATATCTCTTACCCCGATCTGAGACATCTCAATATTTCCTCCTCTCGGGAACCCTGTATACTCTTCGAACCCTGTATTCTCTTGGGAACCCTGTATTCTTCTGGTATGTTTTTTGTGCTTTGTGCATGCACACGGACCTGTGTGCGGGGACTTTTGGTTATTCGTGCGGTAAAGAAAAGTAAAGAGCCACCGTCACGCCAAGTGGCGCATAGGGAATATGGTGTTAGTGACCCGTCACGGCAAGTGGTGCATAGGGAATATGGTGTTAGTGACCCGTCACGCCAAGTGACGCATAGGGAATATGGTGTTAGTGACCCGTCACGGCAAGTGGCGTATAGGGAATATGGTGTTAGTGACCCGTCACGCCAAGTGGTGCATAGGGAATATGGTGTTAGTGACGCGTCACGCCAAGTGGTGCATAGGGAATATGGTGTTAGTGACCCGTCACGCCAAGTGGCGTATAGGGAATATGGTGTTAGTGACCCGTCACGCCAAGTGGTGCATAGGGAATATGGTGTTAGTGACGCGTCACGCCAAGTGGTGCATAGGGAATATGGTGTTAGTGACCCGTCACGCCAAGTGGCGTATAGGGAATATGGTGTTAGTGACCCGTCACGCCAAGTGGTGCATAGGGGATATGGTGTTAGTGACCCGTCACGCCAAGTGGTGCATAGGGAATATGGTGTTAGTGACCCGTCACGCCAAGTGGCGCATATGGAATATGGTGTTAGTGACCCATCACGCCAAGTGGCGTATAGGGAATATGGTGTTAGTGACCCATCACGCCAAGTGGCGCATAGGGAATATGGTGTTAGTGACCCGTCACGCCAAGTGACGCATAGGGAATATGGTGTTAGTGACCCGTCACGGCAAGTGGCGTATAGGGAATATGGTGTTAGTGACCCGTCACGCCAAGCGGCGCATAGGGAATATGGTGTTAGTGACCCGTCACGCCAAGTGGCGTATAGGGAATATGGTGTTAGTGACCCGTCACGCCAAGTGGCGCATAGGGAATATGGTGTTAGTGACCCGTCACGCCAAGTGGCGCATAGGGAATATGGTGTTAGTGACCCGTCACGCCAAGTGGCGCATAGGGAATATGGTGTTAGTGACCCGTCACGGCAAGTGGCGCATAGGGAATATGGTGTTAGTGACCCGTCACGCCAAGTGGCGCATAGGGAATATGGTGTTAGTGACCATACATTTTACAGACCTTCAGCACATGATTTTTGGGGTAATGTGGTCGGTATTACGCCCGTGCAGATTTACTTTCCCCAGAAAATAATCCGGTACCCATTTAAGGCTGGGTGAACCCGGAAGCAGTCGGTTAGGATCGAACCCTGCCTCTTGCGCTTTGTAGTCCAGTTCACTAACTACTAAGCTATCGCGACTCCCTTTATTCATGGTGTGCGCGCACGTGTTCACTTTGGTGCGCGCTCACGTACCCCGTGCGTGCCCCGTGGCGTTCATTTTCCTTCTGGCCACAGAGCAATTTGCTGGGAGGATCTTTTATTTGCATTTTTATTTTTCAGTCTAGTTCGAAATTATTATTTGATTTATTATTAATTATTATTTTTATTTTTATTTTTCAGTCGTTCGAAATTATTATTTGATTTATTATTAATTATTATTTTTATTTTTCAGTCTAGTTCGAAATTATTATTTGATTTATTATTAATTATTATTTTTATTTTTCAGTCTAGTTCGAAATTATTATTTGATTTATTATTAATTATTATTTGTATCTTTATTTTTCAGTCGTTCGAAATTATTATTTGATTTATTATTAATTATTATTTGTATTTTTCAGTCTAGTTCGAAATTATTATTTGATTTATTATTAATTATTATTTTTATCTTTTTTTTTCAATCGTTCGAAATTATTATTTGATTTATTATTAATTATTATTTTTATTTTTCAGTCTAGTTCGAAATTATTATTTGATTTATTATTAATTATTATTTTTATCTTTATTTTTCAGTCGTTCGAAATTATTATTTGATTTATTATTAATTATTATTTTTATTTTTCAGTCTAGTTCGAAATTATTATTTGATTTATTATTAATTATTATTTTTATTTTTCAGTCGTTCGAAATTATTATTTGATTTATTATTTATTATTTTTATTTAAAATGCATATCTGTGATGTGTGTGTTGTATGCTTGCACCTGCTGAAGGCCTATTGAGCCGAAAAGTTGTTCTAATTTGCGTCGTCCACTTATCACGTATAGCCTTAATCGTACAGCTTTTTTCTGTTATTTATCTATATATTATTTTCTCTATTCTCCTGATGTGCAACCTGCCCTCTGGGTCCATTAAATGACCAGGTTAATCTTAGCTCCTAGCAACGCCTGCCACTTCGGGACCATGTGCCCGTTATTCTACGAGTTGAACAAGGAGCATACTGTATTTATTTGTTATTTGTTGATTGTTTCAAATGAAGGTCTTTATCCTAAACGCTGTATTTTAGGTTTCCTTACACGTTTAGCTGCCCAATACAATTATACGTTGATTTTGTTAAAACAGAACCCACGTTTTGTGGTCCGCCTCTATATGACTAGATACTCGATCTCACTTTAGTAATAATAAGGGATCACCGAAAAAAAAATACTGATCAACAAACCGAGAATTTTGATTGGATGCTTTTGATCACGTGGCAAGAACCTTGCTCTATATCAGACCAATCGCCTGTTCATGCCTATAAAGTTATGGCTAGAGAAAGAATGGTTGCAGCATTACCATCGGTTGTTTACTAATAACGTTGTAGGGGAAATGGAGGCTGTGAAAATGAGGACAGATCTTACTTATATTTTTTTGGACCATACCATCATCATCATAAAGAGATACAGCAAAGACGATGGTGCTGGATAGGACACACACTACAGAAGCCAACTGAGAGTATTACACAACAGGCCCTTTTTGGAATCCCCAGGGGAAAAGACAAAGAGGAAGACCAAGGAATTCTTGGAGAAGCACAGATAGAAGCAGAGATGAAGATGATGGGGAAGACATGGAATGATCTTAAAAGAAAGGCAAAAAACAGAACGACTTGGAAAGTGTTTGTTGAAGACCTATGCTCCACTGGGTGCTAAAAACTTAGAAGAAGAAGATGACTACGACAATCAGAAACCATCATTAAGTGGGAGATATGGCTATGACAATCTGAAACTATCATTAAGTGGGAGATATGGCTATGACAATCTGAAACTATCATTAAGTGGGAGATATGGCTACGACAATCTGTAACTATCATTAAGAGGGAGATATGGCTATAACGATCTGAAACTATCATTAAGTGGGAGATATGGCTATGACAATCTGAAACTATCATTAAGTGGGAGATATGGCTATGACAATCTGAAACTATCATTAGGTGGGAGATATGGCTATGACAATCTGAAACTATCATTATGTGGGAGATATGGCTATGACATTCTGAAACTATCAATAAGTGGGATATATGGCTATGACAATCTGAAACAATCATTAAGTGGGAGATATGGCTACGACAATCTGAAACTATCATTAAGTGGGAGATATGGCTATGACAATCTGAAACAATCATTAAGTGGGAGATATGGCTATGACAATCTGAAACTATCATTAAGTGGGAGATATGGCTATGACAATCTGAAACAATCATTAAGTGGGAGATATGGCTACGACAATCTGAAACTATCATTAAGTGGGAGATATGGCTATGACAATCTGAAACTATCATTAAGTGGGATATATGGCTATGACAATCTGAAACAATCATTAAGTGGGAGATATGGCTACAACAATCTGAAACTATCATTAAGTGGGAGACATGGCTATGACAATCTAAAATACAAGTGCAAGGTAACGAGATGTTCTGGTTAATGTTGCTGTTAACCTCCCTCCCCCTTCCACCATCCCTATGGCTAAAGCGCCGAGGTTAAATACTCGTCTCTTAGTCCAGCTCGATGCCCTCGTGGTAAGCTCGAGTGTTTACAATAGTTATTGCTCTCAAGGCACGATAAGTCGAGCCTCTAGGTCCTATCGAAAACTAATTATCAGAGGCAGGCCATGTGACCAATGCGAGCATTTCTAAATACATATATAAGGTAGCTGAAAAGCGAACGAAATCCTGTATGTATCTCTGCCAGAATAGCAATTTTATGGATTGCTTGGCCCAGTGATTAAAGGAGTACACCACTTCATCATCCGCCCTTAAAAGGATGTTAAGTGGGCGTGTCTGCGTTGTGTTGTGGTTTGAGGTATAACTGTGATATTTGCGCTTTTCAACCCAACACATCCGACTTCAGTATGACATTTTTGAGTACCGGGTTGTCTTCTATCTTCGATCCCTACTCGCTTGGCCAGACTAGACAGTTTAGTCTGTTACTAGATGCACCGCGGAGATGTGGAGCAGGGTCTAGATGGTTCTGGTTCACCGATCCTGGTGCAAGCCATCAGCTGTGGGTCGCTGACAACTTCCAGCTCTGGTGCTGTGATGCGCGCCTTCGCCTCCATTTTATGGATTGAAATAGATGTGGATCTTGTCATAGCCTGATCTCCTACTTTCTCTAATATCGTTGAGCTGACACGAAACAATTTGTTCATTACCATATGTGCCCATGCCAGTGTTAAATATTCGTGAATTGTACATATTTTTCTATCAGATCAGGGATTATAGTACGATAGGAGATTGTCTTGTCTAACATGATGAGAGTTATGTTCACGTATACAAGTATTGACAACTTGAACATGCTAAGAGTTGAGACAAACAAATAAAGAGAAAATAAGGTATGGTTAAAGCTTTTACCTAATAAATGGACGACACAAATTAGAACGACGTTTCGACTCAATATGCCTTCAGCATGAACACACACACACACACAGATAGGTATTTAAAATTTAAAAAAAATATAAAAAAATAATAATTTCGAACTAAAATGAGAAATACAAGTAAATATACAATGTCTTCCTTGTATATACATAATCTCTTTGTGTGTGTTGTATGTTTGTTCCTGCTGAAGGCCTATTGAGCAGAAACGTCGTTCTAATTCGTGTTATCCACTTATTTCACAAAGCTGTAAGCATGCCATTGTTTCTATTTTTGTCTATAGTTGTTTTCATTTCACCTTACAATTAGCTTTACTACATCTTCCCATTTATATGCATTTCTTTGCTGTGACTCTACAAGAGATGAGAGTCGGTCATTGCCAATGTTGATAACTTAAGCCCCACCAAAAAACCACCTGCCCTCATTTTACCTTCATGCCATCAAACAGAGCATTAATCTGGGCGTGTCCAACTCATGACTTTGAGAGGGGTGGGGGAGGGGGCGCGTTATAACAATCTTGAAACTTCCCATTCTAGTTGGGGACATTTCCAGCTAATTTCGCTGACTTTACTCTTCACATGTGATAGTCATAATCACGGAGTGCTGTCTCCGCATCGAAGGTTTGCTACAATGGAGCGCCATTCCGCTCTGTCTCTTGCTTCGATAGTGCAGGTTGTCATTGACTGACTTGTCCTTCTTTTGATGCTACTCGTCCATGTTAGTCGTCGTCTGCCTCTGCATCTTTTACTTTGCATTTCCCCTTCCAATATTACTTTTAGTAGACTGCTGTATCTTTTAACATGCCCCAAAAATCTAATTTGTCTTCTTTGAATTATGTTTAATAGTTCTCTTTTAACTTTTACTTGTTTTCTTTTCATTCCATCCAATTCTTACTATTTTTCTATAAATCCAAATTTCAAAGGGTAAAATTTGATGTTCTGAAATGATTGTGAAAGTGCATCACCATTAACATACGTCCCGTTTAGTGAAAGTACATTACCATTAACATACGTCCCTGATTGTAAAAGTACATCACCATTAATATACGTCCCGTTTAGTGAAAGTACATTAACATTAACATACGTCCCTGATAGTGAAAGTACATTACCATTAACATACATCCCAATTTAGTAAAAGTACATTACCATTAACAAACGTCCCGGATAGTGAAAGTACATTATCATTAACATACGTCCCGGATAGTGAAAGTGCATTACCATTACATACGTCCCGGATAGTAAAAGTACATTACCATTAACATACGTCCGGGATAGTGAAAATACAGTACCATTAAAATACGTCCCGGATGGTGAAAGTACATTACCATTAACATACGTCCCGGATAGTGAAAGTACATTACCATTAACATACGTCCCGGATAGTGAAAGTACATTATCATTAACATACGTCCCGGATAGTGAAAGTAAATTGTCATTAACATACGTCCCGGATAGTGAAAGTACATTACCATTATCATACATCCCGGATAGTGAAAGTACATAACATTAACATACGTCCCGGATAGTGAAAGTACATTTCCATTAACATACATCCTAGTTAGTGAAAATACATTATCATTAACATACGTCCCGGTCAATTAAATTTGAATTCATTAAAAAACAGCGTTTTCCGTTGCTTCTACATTTAGTTTTTGTTTGGGTCACTCCTGGACAAACTTTCATCACGTGGTTACTTCCCTGAGATCACTTATATTTGGATTTAATTCTATATCTGAAAACGATGTTTTCTGTCTACATATGCTGTTATCTACCCATGGCTGCTTGATTCAATCCCAAAGTGGTTATCATCATCAAGTACCGGACCTGCTGGCGTAGGTGATCATGTCTCTCACAACTTTCGATCTCGACAATTATTTATAATTTCTCTTGTTGACCTTCTGCCAAGCCATTCTTTTAAGCTGTCTGGTATCTTTCCCTTTGCTTCCCTCTATCTCTTCGTCCCTCAATTGTCCCAGTTTTTACAATATATTCCAGCTGTTCTCTTCTCATTACATTGCCAAAAAATTATGATTGTTTCTTCCTAATATTGGAACTACATCTCACCTCTGTTGTACATCTTCCGTCTAAGGTTAACAAAGTTCCCATATATTTAAATTCATTTACCTGTTTTAATATTGTTCCACATGTATTTATTTTTCACTGAGGTGATGTCTTATTCTTTGTTGTTACCATTACTTCTGTCTTTTTTTTTTTTTTTTTTAGTCTCAAAATGGTATTTCAGTCATAATATAAAAAATGTTGCAGCATGATTGATTGAAATTGTCTTGTGAAAAGTAGTAGTAGCCTCCGTCATTCAAAGTTGCCAATGGATTTTGCAGTGTTCCTCGGAAATACGTTTTTTTTTCTGTCGCCGTGTATTATCTTTTTGTGTGAATCTCTCTGCTTCTTGCTCGAGCTTGAGCTTCAGAGTGTGTTTCCAAAGATTGCTGTCTGCAGCTGTTTCTGCCCAAGCTTTAGGGCTTATGCTCAGAGTCTTCATGTCACGTTCACACACGTCTATAAATAGTAGTTTTTAGCACCACCTAGTTCTTGTGTCATCTGCTAGTTGTCCATAAAATATATCTTTTGGTATGCGACCATCTTTTATACGATGCACGTGGTCAAGCCAGCGTAACCTATATTGTATGAGCAAAGTGTTTGGGAAGGCCTGTGTGAGTGAGGACCTCCATGTTTGTCACTTTCAGTGGAAATTACATTCCACTTAATCTTGAAATTGACATTTTAAAGGAGTGGTTCACATTTGTGGTACTGAACAAAAAAAAAAAAAAAAAAGAATATTTTAGATTAGTTCATTGTTATGCTATTTGTATCTTAGTCCAATATGAAGAGTAATGAAAACGTTCTGAAAGAGGCCAACGCAAAAAGAGAGCTAATTTCCAATATTAGGAAAAAACAATCATCATTTTTTGGCCATGTAATGAGAAGAGAAAAGGTGGAATATATTGTAAAAAACGGGATACTTGAGGGACGAAGAGATAGAGGGAAGCAAAGAGAAAAGATACCAGACAGCTTAAGAGAATGGCTTAGCAGAAAGCCAACAACAAAAATGATAAATAATTGTCGTGATCGAAAGTCGAGGAGAGACATGATCACCTACCCCAGGAGGCCCGATACTTGATGATGATGATCTTAGTCCAATAGGGTTCATATGAATAAATATTTCAAAATTTGACAAAATCGACCCTCTCTGGTGTAACATGATCATATTCTGGCAAGACGCTGTTATCATTTCAGTAAAAAAAAGGTTTCTTATTAGAATTAAATTACCAAAGCAGAATTATACCCAGGCCATGTTTCTAAACTGAGAAAATTTACCAAGACTACTAAAATATCATCGCGAAATAGCTGTGGGTTTACCTGTCGCTAAGATGAAGTGACATGTGTACACTACAACAATAAGCCAAACAATGAACAAAATACAGCACACTCCCACCTCGGCGTTGAAAGATTAACAAAGCAAAAAAGAACTATCTTTACGGCATTTTCCCAGACCTTCGTCTACCTATTGGCAGGGTGGGGGTGGGTATTGTATAGCATTGTACTGGAGAATAAAACAAGGCCGCTTGTCCAGTGCAGTCGGGGGAGCATAAGCGCCTGCGACCTGCGGTCGCAATAGCAGGGTCGGCGCACCACCAGCCGACCAAGACCTAGCAGATCTACCTCCTCGTGGTCTCCCCTGGTAACAGTCTGCGTCAAACCAGACTGGCTAACAGAAGCTAGGATCACCGTGTTCCCTGTAGTGGTGGCTGTTACTGATATAGAGGACCCAGTATTGCAGTACCTCTGGGCTGGACTAGTAGTTTCCCAGCGTAGCCTGGGACAGACGACCTCCAACCTCCAGTAAGAGCCGGGAATGTCAAGAAAGCCATTACGACCCGCCACATCTTATGAGTCAAAGGGCAAACATGCTCGCATCAACTCGTGGTAATACGTCAACAACAACAATAACAACAACAACAACCAGTGCAGTCGCCGAGAGGTGTTCAGGTCGGAATTTTTATTTCACCCCCGCTAGAAAAATAAATAAAGTTTCATCTTACCAGGATTCGAACCCACGTTCTCATGTTTGGAGCCCAAGAAGTTATAGATTCGGCCACCCTATTTCCCCTAAATACTTGCTAGAAAGGATAATAGAGATAAGAAATAATTTAGATATAACAGATCGAGCTTTGAAATAAACATGACAAGTAAAAAGTATGGATTAGTTATGGATATGAAAAAGACTAAAGCTATGATAATAAACAATAAAAAATACTCAAAATCTACAAGTGGATATCAAAATTGAAGGAATATACCGAGAGATAGCTCAGAACTACAACTACCTTGGACATACTATAATCGGTGATGGAAAATGTAAAACTAAAATAAACAAAACAATAGAAATTGCAAAAAGTGGTTTTAACATCATGAAAAATATACTAACATCAAAACAAATAACACCAGGACTGAAACTAAGAATAGCACAATGTTATGTCTTCTCAACATTCCTGTATGGTACAGAAACATGGACATTAGACAAGAAAGCAGAACAGGAAATTGAAGCCTTTGAAATGTGGATATATAGAAGAATAGGTAGAATTGGATGAAAAGAAAAGAAAACAAACGGTGAAGTCTTAAAACA